>OX336418.1:3711264-4311264 GCA_946903255.1 Schistosoma spindalis | reverse complement strand
CAAATGGTTACCGTGTATTGATCAGTGTCTTCGGTGGTTTCCTGCAAGTTTTCTTTAACATGAACTTCGATGATCCCCGAAGTTGTTGCAACGTGATTGATTGCTGTTGGTGTGCTCAAATCGCTAACATCCGGTCCCACCTGAATAAAAGAAACAGTAGCATTCATCACTAAATATCATGTCTTATTCAATTAATTTATTGATCATTAGTCACTATTGTCAGTAAAATTGATGGTAAAGAATCCAAAGATTATTTACACAATTTGCATTTGTGCAATCATTTAGAACGTCCACAATAGATTTGACAATCAGTGTGATAAGTGCACACTATCCTACAACTAACTGACTACTCATTTGTGTGATGAAATCTATTTTCCGATGGACACATCTAATCACGATACGAATACAGATCAACCAATTTATAATTGACGGCTTTTCTGAAGCAAGCCATCCAGATTACATATTATTCAGCATAGAATTTATTACTAAATACCAAATGGTTACCGTGTATTGATCAGTGTCTTCGGTGGTTTCCTGCAAGTTTTCTTTAACATGAACTTCGATGATCCCCGAAGTTGTTGCAACGTGATTGATTGCTGTTGGTGTGCTCAAATCGCTAACATCCGGTCCCACCTGAATAAAAGAAACAGTAGCATTCATCACTAAATATCATGTCTTATTCAATTAATTTATTGATCATTAGTCACTATTGTCAGTAAAATTGATGGTAAAGAATCCAAAGATTATTTACACAATTTGCATTTGTGCAATCATTTAGAACGTCCACAATAGATTTGACAATCAGTGTGATAAGTGCACACTATCCTACAACTAACTGACTACTCATTTGTGTGATGAAATCTATTTTCCGATGGACACATCTAATCACGATACGAATACAGATCAACCAATTTATAATTGACGGCTTTTCTGAAGCAAGCCATCCAGATTACATATTATTCAGCATAGAATTTATTACTAAATACCAAATGGTTACCGTGTATTGATCAGTGTCTTCGGTGGTTTCCTGCAAGTTTTCTTTAACATGAACTTCGATGATCCCCGAAGTTGTTGCAACGTGATTGATTGCTGTTGGTGTGCTCAAATCGCTAACATCCGGTCCCACCTGAATAAAAGAAACAGTAGCATTCATCACTAAATATCATGTCTTATTCAATTAATTTATTGATCATTAGTCACTATTGTCAGTAAAATTGATGGTAAAGAATCCAAAGATTATTTACACAATTTGCATTTGTGCAATCATTTAGAACGTCCACAATAGATTTGACAATCAGTGTGATAAGTGCACACTATCCTACAACTAACTGACTACTCATTTGTGTGATGAAATCTATTTTCCGATGGACACATCTAATCACGATACGAATACAGATCAACCAATTTATAATTGACGGCTTTTCTGAAGCAAGCCATCCAGATTACATATTTTTCAGCATAGAATTTATTACTAAATGCGGTTTCCATGGTAAGAATTCTTCGTACCCATATTTGATTAGATGTCGCCAACGTATACAAAGCTTTATTTTAGTCGCTGGTAGGCGGATTAGGTTCATTTTCTAATCGTAGAACTAAAATGTCGTTCCGAGTAAATCCACTCACTCAGAATGTGGAATCTGGTTATACTAAAAACAACATTTCAAAATATCCAAGTACTTACTTCAGCGCTGCAATCATTCACTTTAAGCTGATGAGTATTCTGATCATTACTCTCAATGCATGTGTTAGCTTTCTCACACCAAATACATGTCACATTCGAAATTGATGCTTTTTGACATGCTTCAGTCGAGTTGTATTTTGCACAAATTGCTGTGAAAAGAGTGAGGTGTTTTCAACTCAAGTTATTGAACAAATGAAAAGAGAATTACAATACAGTTAACTGTAACTCTATGATATGACAATGGTTTCGGAAATAAGTGACAATTCCATCCACTGGGAAATTTCCATCACGATGCATAATCCAAAATTCAGTACACTCCCAATTTCACGCACATTTCATGACAGCCTGTTTGAATTGAACGAAACCATTTTGAATGTCTAAGATGTACGATGTATTTTGACTGGCGAATTTGATAAAATTCAATAACTGTTCGCATTCAGACATGTAAACACGATGCTGTCACTGGGCTCACTAAAGCGTACTGAATTGAATTTTTTATGATTATACAGCTCCTTCTCATGATATCAGTATTGTGATTGAATTAAGTACAAAAATGTCAGATGTTCACATATAGACAATTTATTTTCAGTTATGATAATTCGGTCAAAAGACGATGGGTGTGTGGCATTTTTTCCAATCATCAATGACAATTTTGTTTGAAAGACTTCAGTCGACCTACTATGGTGGAAGGTATTGAAGTATGTGGCCGAATTCTGATCTTCATGTTTTCAGTTAATATATCACACTAGTTGGATGAATGAAATTTCATCGATGATGAAAGTAATATTTCATTTGATGAATATTGAAGTCAATCTGATCATTAGATCATAGAATGATTATCTTAGTTGTCAAAATGTTTTAATCTTCAGAAGTCTACCTTGTGGTTTGCTAAATATGTTTCTGTAGTTCCTCAATGTACATATTCATGAGAAAGAACACATTTTCGTACTGTGAAATCAATTTTGTAACTGACTATGATGGATTGTAATTTTGAAACGTGACTTGTTTAAAAACTCAATTTTTCGTACATGTATGGCAAAGAAGAGACTTCGGAAATTAGGCAATCGTTTTCAAGGTATTCGCAATGACACAGAATGTTTCATCAATTACAATGGCTCAGAAAAATTCTATATCACGTGAATGAAATGAGAAAAAACGGACAATTCCTCGTCTTAACACAATCAACTAACTGACGCCCAATCATTTTGAAACTAATATAATCTCATCTTTCGTTTTGTGACCATATGCTTGAGTAAGAGGAAGATTTTGCTGTTGTTTCGAAATAAGTCCTTAATCGCTTTTGTATTTAACAGTGAATCGACGTGTTTATATTGGTGGTAAATGAAACGTCATTTGAGACGGATGCCTCGAATTCATATATTAGCTAAATAAAGGTACAAATGGAAATTTCAATTTCGTGAAACAAAAGCGACTTATTGAAGTGTGAAAATAGGTAATGTTGATTAAATGAGGTTTAACATACTCCCGATGGTTTCAAACTCCACCAATGTGCCATTTTTAATCCATTTCACAGGAATAGATATTTCATGATCTGTCTTATCTTGTGTGATAAATTGAAGAGAAAAAGAAACTTAAAATGTTGATTTCTATTATAAGTAAAACAAGTTGTATGCATCATATAAGGAGCGATCAAATAAGAAACTGAAACATTTCTCATAATGAATACAGTGGTGATCATCAAACATCATCACAAATTATGGTTTGCATCGCTCTGTTTTCGGCAGGTGACCAATTTCCAACCACTAAATTAAAAACATAGTCAGTCCGGCATTTGCAAAGTATACGACGATTTCGTCATGAAATATTTCATATTTCGGAATACAAATAGGTAACATGCATCCCAGAGTTGGTGTTCATGATGAGAATGGATCCTAAAACCGTTGTACGCAAACGCTTTTCCGTTTTATGTAGCTACACAGTCCAAATATTCAATGACGTCTGAAATGACATGAAGTTCAGATTTACTTCCATATTATTTATTTGATCGTCTCGTTGATGATTGAGATTGCAATCGATTCCACTCATGATCGTAAACATTTATCACTTACAATACTCATAATTTAGTAAAAAATCAAGACAATACTCACAAAATGCACATATATCAAAAAGAGACTGATCTATCGCAGTGTAAAACACCAAAATTTTCTTAATTTATTCACATTGAATTTTAACGAAAATATTTGACCTCAGCTTAGTCTCCTTAATTTCGTAGGAGGACTGCATATTGAAATCGCTAATTATTAAATTATTGCTTTCAATTACTCCCAGTACGATGACATCACGTAAGCTCTTGATAAATGTTCTCTAATTTGATGACTGATGTAACCTATTTTACCAAGCACTCGAAGACTTCCATTACAATGAAATATCATCCTTCCATTTACAGATTATTACCTAACACACTCGAAGATTTTTGATTATTTCGACTGTATATATTTTCATATGTAACATTACTTCCTTTTGCTTGACCCCCACTTCAATAAGTTTGATTATGTTTGATAATTCTGTAAAATTCCTCTATTTTACCACAAGCTACTGCGTAATTTCTAGTTCGTGATTTTACTCGTTTGCAATTTTTTATCCATTTTGGTCGAGTGGGCACTCATGTTTTACTATTCTACTTTATTCGACACCATAATGTGTTTGACATCTACAAATGACGATTGGAGTGATTTAGAAGAAACATGATATACTCGATGAACAGTGCTTATCTAACCTCAACCCAACACGTGCTTGTTTTGCGCTCTTAAAACTGTTCTGATTAAAGACTATCACCTGACGATTCATTCAGGATTGTGTGTTTGAATATTACATATATTCACCATATCTCTCAGAATGCTTCTAATCTAACATGCATTTTCATATGAGAAATATTATTTTAAAGTAATGGTAATAAAAATAGTGTAAATTATCTGATAGCGTGATCTACAAATGTCTGTATGTTGACCTCAATGGTTTACAGAAATACCAGTGATTATACTTTCTTGTTGTCCATCACCATATTCCATCTAATCAACAAAACTATGACGTATTATTTTTGGTGTAGTGAGCGATATATGGATGTCAGTTAAAATAAGCAATCTCGCATTCTAATAATGTGTTTATTTGACTGACAGTCAACCACGCACACAGAATTACCAGGATTCAAACACACAATGCAAAAAGTAAAATTATCTTCACTGCTTATTGATCCACTAATACGCTTCAACTGATCAGCATATACCACTTGATCAAACACTTGATGCATTTTCTCACATTCAATCAAAAACACTTTATACAACCTAATCACTTACACTCAATGCTTGTCTTAAACTCAGCTTCATCTTTCAAGAACAAACGATTATTTTAATACACTTTGGCTATTTTACGTGAGAAATCTGGTTAAGTGAGTCTCATCATACAGATGATTCATGATCTGTTTTCCAGTACATCAAAACGTTAACAACAAGCTATCAATGTTTCTTACTTGGTTCACACTGAAATGTTCCGCGGATTTCTGATTGCAGCTCACTTTTCTCAATTTTCGTAGGAATCTGAAAAAAGTGTATTTAAGCCTACGGTGAGAATCTGTTAATCAAGTAATTATTGAACTTATGTGTTGTCAATTGGATTATCTTATTTAAACACACGCAATCACACTGATATTCTTAGTTTCCTTAAAAGCATGTTCCACCCACTCCACACAGATATTTTGAATTACTTCAGTTGTCAATTTCTGTCCTGTTTGGTGAATTGTCATTTGTTATTGTCAGTGGCTATATTCGCTATCATATTTTTGGCACAACATAAGATTTCAGCACAATGTTTTTAAACAAGTTTCCCTCCTCTATTTCTTCATATATCCTGACTATAATATATTCAGTGATCACCAGTTAAATGTTAGCAGTCCAGGATTGCACATCAGAACAATGGTCATTATTTCAATGCAGATTGGCATCCATCACAACGTCTTTGATCGCACTTTTTGTAAGTTGTACGATGAAAAATCGTAAAGGTTTCATAAACGCAATTAAGTGTATTTGCGATTGATTGATACTCTGTGAGATGAATATCTGCGTTATTTGGATTGAAATGTGATTTTGAATAACTGCAAGGATGCTGTGCTCCGGATATTCGACAGTGAGTGTTCTGAATTACCGATTTTCAGAACATAAAATATAGCCTGACAGAATGCGACACTTTCCACACGGTGCTCTAAAATATACTGTTTGTTACTATTTGACACTAAGATATCTATGTTTCTTCTGATAGCACTTCACTTTTAATTATTCTGTTTTCAACAAGGGCTTGAATAAAGTGTGTCATTGCAAGATTAATAATAGTGTCAAATAGTCTGTTTTCATAATAAAAAATGTCAATCGCCTTCTATTGTGTTCAACTTAACTTGATACATTCGACGGTTTTGATGAAAATGAAGTAGTAGAACAATCCAAATCGCTTGAAACAAAATTATATTCTCTATTTTCAACAAGTGCTTCAATAATTTGTGTTATTCCAGGATTTATAATAGTGTCAAACAGTCCGTCCTCATATTTCAAAATGCTAATCACTTTCTGTCGTGTTCATTGTGACGAGATACATTCGACTATATTGATTAAAATGAAATAGTAGAATAATACAAATCACTTGAAATGAAATTGTATAGCCATTCAATTGCGCAACTTACGTCCTCGAAATAAATAGATATCTTTCCACTACGACGTATCAGACCAGTTATCTTGCCTGTAACTTCTACAATTAGAAGACCAATGATAATTAGAATTCCAGTGATAATTAATGAGCAAGTTATTGTTAAGTGTCACACGTTGGATGCCTGCTCACAAAATGATCAGATTTCAATGAATATTTACCGTTTTATCCCAATCGCTTTCTTCATTTAAAGGCTTGATAATTGTATTAATGTGGACATCATGTAAGTAAAACATGCATACATCCTTCAAAATGTCAAGTGCATTGTTTCCGAAGATGTATAACCATGTTATTATTATTATTGAAACAACAAATCGAAAAGTATTCCATCAGGTTCTGATAATCAGAGAGGTATTTACATTTAGGCAATGTTTTCTATAAAGACACCTGAAACAATCGACTTCAAGTAAATACAATATGAGCTGTGAAGTGTTTGCTTCCAAATGGAACTTGGAAACTTGTGAGTTGTGGTACATATGGTTATTTCAACTGACTAGCCCATTCTGACCATAGTATTTATTTATTGTGGATGAGAAACAAGCATCTTAATATGTGTCGTCTTAGCAATTTCGTATTTTGAATGGATAATATTTACGAATGACTATGCGATAAATGAATTTGTAGGTGAGTGTGTTGTGCACAGGAATGGCTCTGTGACGAGCATTCAATGCAATCCATCTATTTTGAAACACAAATTTCTCACTGGGTTTCATTGAAACCTACGAACGAATATGCATTTCTGCATTCGTTATTCCACAAGAGAAATTAAATTGTGATTTGATTCACTCCTGGTGATCAATTGATTACTCGTCAAATCTATTCTATCCTAGTTACTGTCAACTGTTCAATGTAATCAAATGGCGATTGGATTTCACATTTAATTCTACCCTTATTCCCCAGAACAGTAACAAATTACAGCTTTGTCAGTTTCTGAGACCAATGGAATCACACAAACTATGAGTAATCATAATGAGTGGAAATGTAAGTGTTTAGATTTTACATCTGATCAAGCTATTATTCAATGCTGACTTACCTGTAACATTATCTTCTCTAGGAAACCATCTGACAGCGATTAAGTCTTCTGAATTAATCAAAATAGATGTTTTAATATCTGCTTAATGAATATCTGTCTTTTTCAATAAATGTGCGATTTGACATGGAATGCTTTTGCATACAAGTTTTCGCAATTTCGAGAATAAAATGGACCAAATTTGATTAAATGCCCAATCATCCCTCATGAGGAGACTGCAATGAATATTATCACCGCATCAATATGATGAGCGATATAATCTAATCAACTGAGAGGGATAATTCTTCCCCGTAAAATTTATTCTAGGAGCTTTTGATGAGTGAGAGATCTATAATATCTATCCGACAATAGTCATTCAAATTTATTTTCCGAGATTTCTTGATTCTTCGATTCTGATAACTGACCGAAATGAGTATACGTAATCATGATGTCCTAGGTGTTCTTGTTCGAGTAAATCATGTAGTACTAGCAAACTGTTGGTGAGCATTCGTTGGTTATTTGTTTCACAGAGTGCCTGGATTCAAAGTTTAATTATCATACGAATATGATTACAAAGATAAAGTTGAAAATTCGGTGATCAGCAGACAGCATTTTGGAGACATTAAACATTTATGAATCGAGTGATGCTACAAACGTATCGAAGGATGTCAAATATAATTGGATAGTTCATGGACTTCAATAATACAAGCTGACTTCTCTTCGCTCGTTGTTGCACACGTGATCATTTTGATTTATTTAGTCTACTAATAAGTATCGTGTTGGTGCGATATATTCTACATTATAGTTTCCATATGATGTAGAGCAGATAATATTTACTCTGTCAATAAAATCAATCGATTTATCACTACCATTCATTCAGTGTTTATTTTTTTATTTTGAAGCAAATCTCTGTTTTATTTAACAATTTTACATGAAGGTGAACAATATGTGTTGTGGAAACACATTTTCGTGCTAAAATCACACAGTCAATAAAATCACTACATACTGGTCAGCTCTCGTGTAATAAATAAATTAAATACTGAATCATTTATGTAAAACCAATGTGAGAAAACAGAAGAAAAGAGGACTCACCCCCCTCCAAAATCTCAAAATTTTTAATAAAGTTGTCTGATATAAAAGTTGTAACGAATCCGAGGTGGATTGATCCGAATATATGTATTTCACCTGTGTGTTTAATGATAAAATTCAGCGTGATTGACAAGTTTTCATTTGGTGAATAAAAGATTTTGAAATAAATAAGAGGTTTAAATGAATTTCATAAAATGTATTTGGTTTGCTGTCAGGTGTCACACTATTGCCAATTTGAACAAGAGAAGATATTCAGAGAGGTTTCGCATGTGACAAGAGCATATAACTGATTCATTGAAAAAGTTCGATAAAGTTTGATTCATGGAATAAAATGTGATCAAGAAAATTCAGTAATGATTTTAGCTCAAAGAAAATTATTAACTTACCATCATGGTAAACATCAAGGTAATCGATGTCACTGTCGTAATATTTAAACAGGAATGTTGGTTTAACTTCCTAAAAAAATGCAAACATATGCAAAATTAACTCCACTACAAAATGCAGTCAACTCACGTGATCGCTATCGACCTTTTCAAAAATGCCATTCACAACTGGGTGAGGCTGATTAAGACGAACTCTCATTGAGTAATTGTAATGATGAGACTGAGTATGTGTAATAGAATCTGACTGATTACTTACATATAGATATGATACATTCTCAAAGATTACTTTTGTATAATTCACCAATTTACGTTGCTGACATATGTCTTGACAGTCGGAGAATGCGTAAAGCAAGACGACAACCAAACAAAATGTTATCGAAATGCCAAAATTGAAATTGTATCTAAAATGATCCAGATGAAGAAAACAACGTTTTCTCATAGAATCAAATATCAATTCGCATGACACACTTATTTACTTTATGTGTTCACCTAACACTCACCTCATTTTCTCGTTCAAAGTAGAAAGTCAAATTCTAATAGAACTTGTCAGGTTTATATAGAATTTTGAAGTGTTTTGTTATTTCTTCCTGATTCGATGATTCAAAGTGACCATTAAGGTGACATTTGATAAAATCACATATTCACTGTTAACCAATCATGGTGTTAGATTAACGCATCATTATTCAATATTTTTCTGGCTATTAAGAACATGTGCTGACTTTTATGCACCGTTGGTTGACATTCCAGACCCTCATTGATGCAACATCTTTTGACTCTAATTAACAGCATAATAAAGTAGCTGATTGGCTAACTGGTATTCCAAATTGTTTGCTCATGTTGTTTTCAACGTTATATTATTTCATGTGATTGGTAAAAATGAAAGTTGCGCAAATTGTTTCGACTGAATGTCAAAATTTATACCTTAACACTCGAATTTTATTTGAAGAAAAACGATTCGGTAAAACGACTCCATCATCATCTAATATAAAATTGTAATTTCTTGACAAATCCTCATCCATTCCATTTATCCACCATATTATACCACTGACTGTTAATAGATTTTCTGATCAAATTGATTAGAAATCTGTCCTATCGATCACGTAGAAGTGGAACTGGATGTATTCAGTTATGTAGACTAAAGTCTTCATTGATTGTAATAAAAGAAACATAATGCATTTCATTGAAAGTGAACTGTTGGATATTGAGAACGATTTCTTGAATCAGACACAAATTTGTAGGTACGAAAGTGATTATTTTAACTGAAAACTGATAAAGTTGATAATACACAAGGAGATAACTAATTTTCATCGCAGTATACCGATGGATTGTTTCTACATACCATTAAAGCTTGTATTAATTGTTATTGGTGTTAAAACATACGAGTAAATTACTTTAATAATATTATGCCGAAGTCATATTGCATTCACATTAAACATAGAAGATTGATGACTGAATCAAAGTCGATACTTTGGTAAATGAATAATAAATTCAGCGAAACAAGTCAGGAATACCTGTGTTTGTGTGATATTTTTGAACAGTAATTCTCATCACACAACAGGTTTATTGTGTTTCGTTGAAAAGATTTCGTCAATCATCAAAATGTGGTTCCATCGAGCATCACAATGTGAAGTCGAATAAATAGCTGTTGCGTAATTTACCGAATTCATCACTATCAAAATGCTTTTTAATTGTACACTGATTATTCTATGCCATTGCCCAGTATCTAATTATGACAAGTAAACATATCTACGTTTATAATAGTGTATATCACCTATTGTGCTCAGGAAGAGTATGATTTAGATTATAAAGTATTCCGTAGTGTCTCCTTATTGTTATGTAGGTATTCAAAATATTGTTAATAGCGAATGTGTTCATTCTTGCACACAACCTATTGTCCTGTATAGTTCTCCATTATCCTATGACAGGCGTTTGGAAAATAGACTTTGTTTTATTTTTTAGTGACCTGAAGACAGTCAGAAAGGTGTGGTGAATCTTTGGAGTTCATCATTAATATGATCATGGATGGACATCCGGTGTATTGCTAAAGTCCAACAAGTGTTATCTTGTTGAATACTAAACATCGATTTCATTAATGTCTTCTCTTTGTATTTCATCTAGTAGAACGAGATGTTTGGACATTAGAATTTGTGTAAGCAAGCATAGGTAAAAACGCTCCGCATTACCTTACCTAGGAGATATACTCAGTGGCAAATAGGTTGTTTCAGTTGATCAGTTCAATATCTTCTACTCTCACACATCTTTCAAAATGATGATGATTGTAGTGGTGGAGCGATTTTATAAAACTAAATTTTAACAATGTGTAACGTAGACGAGTTGTCAAACAACTGATAAGATATTATTTAACGAGTTAATCAGACAATGCATAAAGCTTTAAGGTTTTTAATATTGACATAAGAGAATGACTGAAACATCAAAGAATTTTGAAATTTCACACCGAATTCGTAGACATGCAACCTAATTCAAAAGATCAGCTTATAACACATGATCAAACACTTGGTGCATTTTCTCACATTCAATCAAAAACACTTTATACAACCTAATCACTTACACTCAATGCTTGTCTTAAACTCAGCTTCATCTTTCAAGAACAATTGATCATCCCATCGAATCATGACGATTAAACATTTACCAAATGAAATGTCAGTTCCGAGTACCACACGTTTATTTTTGTTTCATGCAAAACACACTTCCGTATACATTGAGTAGTAATGTGACTGAGGACCGCATGTGTGACTGTCGTAGTGTGGGTGGGTGGGTGAGTGAATAAATTAGTGGATTTAATGTCTGATTAATACTTCCTTCATATATCCCTGTCTCGATCGGTCACTCAGTAAGCATAAGCAAGAGACGTCTTCAAACATCCATCCACTCTTTCGCGAAGTAGATGTTCATACACCTTGATTATTTTACTCGAGATTTCTGACAGCTCAAGTGATTCCTGTGTCAATAACAAGGATGGCGGTTGTTGAGTTTGTGTCGGACCGGAAATATATGAGCTAATAATAATGATCAAGTTATTACTTGCAAAATCTAATGAATTGATATGGTAAATATAACCTATAAACACAAGAATAATTTACTGGACGATACTTAAATTATCAGGATTTGGCGTGTTCGAGTCTCATTCGGCACATCGATCCAAAACTATGAGTGATTAATAGATTCAATAAAGATTGTCACAATTCGAGCTGTATATCGCTGTGGTCTGTGAACGTAATCATCTAATTAACGTTGAATTCTCAATATTTAGTAACATTTGGACAGTGTGTTTACGGAAAATGTCTCCGTGCAATTTCGTACAGTTTTCCGCAACACTTCAATCACATTTCCATAAACTAACTTTACACAAGATACAACAGATTATTTTGGACTGTAAAAAAGCTATATTGGATCACTCCGATAGAATACGAGAATATTCTGCATTGATATTTTCACAACCATGTGTAAATAGAGAGTAATATAACGCTAACAGATGATTGATGATGCATGTCACTTTTTGACGGAGTATTAACAACATTCTTTGAAATGTTTCTCACGTGTTTCGTGATGAAATTTAC
Organism: Schistosoma spindalis; assembly: GCA_946903255.1. Lineage (NCBI taxonomy): Eukaryota > Metazoa > Platyhelminthes > Trematoda > Strigeidida > Schistosomatidae > Schistosoma > Schistosoma spindalis. The sequence goes on along the minus strand of OX336418.1, from coordinate 4,298,814 downwards.
ACTGGAGGTCGCAGCTATTTTTCAAAAACTACTTCATTTCCGTATCAAAATGAAAGGAATGATTGTAAGTCAGATACAAAGTCTGTTATTATAAAACATTGTACAATAAAGCCAAACAACCACTGAACCAATAGATCCACAACTCAATTCACAAACCCATATTGAACTGATGTCACAAACATCACGCAAAATACCGTTTGATATTGCGAACAAAGTAAAACGAAACGGCTCGAAATCTGTTTGGATGAAGAGTTTGTGCGTAGCCAATGCTACAGTAATTCACCATTCGAAATCCGAACTCTGTGTACACAAGATTCACGTTCAATCACTTATTTTCCAATGACTTAGCATATCATCGAGTTTTACAAATTGAAATCGCTAATTATTACATTATTGCTTTCAATTATTCCCAGTACGATGACATCACGTAAGCTCTTGATAAATGTTCTCTAATTTGATGACTGATGTAACCCATTTTATCAAGCGCTCGAAGACTTCCATTACAATGAAATATCATCCTTCCATTTACAGATTATACCTAACACACTTGAAGATTTTTGATTATTTCGACTGTATATATTTTCATATGTAACATTACTTCCTTTTGATTGACCTCCACTTCAATAAGTTTGATTATCTTTCACAATTCTGTAAAATTCCTCTATTTGACCACAAACTACTGCGTGCCTAATAAATCTGTCATGAGTACGATTGTACAGTTTTCGAAATTGATGTCTTAAGAAAAAATGTTTCTTCAATGAAACGTGTTCATTCGTTTCAATGCTGATTGGTGATGTTCAGAGAGACAGTGATGCGTAATCCTTCTTCGTGGTTTTACTCGTTTGTAATTTTTTATCCATTTTGGTCGAGTGGACACTCATGTTTTACTACTCTACTTTATTCGACACCATAATTTGTTTGACATCTACAAATGACGATTGGAGTGATTTAGAAGAAACATGATATACTCGATGAACAGTGCTTATCTTACCTCAACCCAACACGTGCTTGTTTTGCGCTCTTAAAACTGTTCTGATTAAAGACTATCACCTGACGATTCATTCAGGATTGTGTGTTTGAATATTACATATATTCACCATAACTCTCAGATTGCTTCTAATCTAACATGCATTTTCATATAAGAAATATTATTTTAAAGTAATGGTAATAAAAATAGTGTGAGTTCGCTGAGAACGTGATCTGCAAATATCTGTATGTTGACCTCAATGGTTTGCAGAAATACCAGTGATTATACTTTCTTGTTGTCCATCACCATATTCCATCTAATCAACAAAACTATGACGTATTATTTTTGGTGTAGTGAGCGATATATGGATGTCAGTTAGAATAAACAATCTCGCATTTTAATAATGTGCTTATTTGACTGACAGTCAACCACGCACACAGAATTACCAGGATTCAAACACACAATACAAGAAGTAAAATTATCTTCACTGCTTATTGATCCACTAATACGCTTCAACTGATCAGCATATACCACTTGATCAAACACTTGGTGCATTTTCTCACATTCAATCAAAAACACTTTATACAACCTAATCACTTACACTCAATGCTTGTCTTAAACTCAGCTTCATCTTTCAAGAACAATTGATCATCCCATCGAATCATGACGATTAAACATTTACCAAATGAAATGTCAGTTCCGAGTACCACACGTTTATTTTTGTTTCATGCAAAACACACTTCCGTATACATTGAGTAGTAATGTGACTGAGGACCGCATGTGTGACTGTCGTAGTGTGGGTGGGTGGGTGAGTGAATAAATTAGTGGATTTAATGTCTGATTAATACTTCCTTCATATATCCCTGTCTCGATCGGTCACTCAGTAAGCATAAGCAAGAGACGTCTTCAAACATCCATCCACTCTTTCGCGAAGTAGATGTTCATACACCTTGATTATTTTACTCGAGATTTCTGACAGCTCAAGTGATTCCTGTGTCAATAACAAGGATGGCGGTTGTTGAGTTTGTGTCGGACCGGAAATATATGAGCTAATAATAATGATCAAGTTATTACTTGCAAAATCTAATGAATTGATATGGTAAATATAACCTATAAACACAAGAATAATTTACTGGACGATACTTAAATTATCAGGATTTGGCGTGTTCGAGTCTCATTCGGCACATCGATCCAAAACTATGAGTGATTAATAGATTCAATAAAGATTGTCACAATTCGAGCTGTATATCGCTGTGGTCTGTGAACGTAATCATCTAATTAACGTTGAATTCTCAATATTTAGTAACATTTGGACAGTGTGTTTACGGAAAATGTCTCCGTGCAATTTCGTACAGTTTTCCGCAACACTTCAATCACATTTCCATAAACTAACTTTACACAAGATACAACAGATTATTTTGGACTGTAAAAAAGCTATATTGGATCACTCCGATAGAATACGAGAATATTCTGCATTGATATTTTCACAACCATGTGTAAATAGAGAGTAATATAACGCTAACAGATGATTGATGATGCATGTCACTTTTTGACGGAGTATTAACAACATTCTTTGAAATGTTTCTCACGTGTTTCGTGATGAAATTTACACTGGAGGTCGCAGCTATTTTTCAAAAACTACTTCATTTCCGTATCAAAATGAAAGGAATGATTGTAAGTCAGATACAAAGTCTGTTATTATAAAACATTGTACAATAAAGCCAAACAACCACTGAATCAATAGATCCACAACTCAATTCACAAACCCATATTGAACTGATGTCACAAACATCACGCAAAATACCGTTTGATATTGCGAACAAAGTAAAACGAAACGGCTCGAAATCTGTTTGGATGAAGAGTTTGTGCGTAGCCAATGCTACAGTAATTCACCATTCGAAATCCGAACTCTGTGTACACAAGATTCACGTTCAATCACTTATTTTCCAATGACTTAGCATATCATCGAGTTTTACAAATTGAAATCGCTAATTATTACATTATTGCTTTCAATTATTCCCAGTACGATGACATCACGTAAGCTCTTGATAAATGTTCTCTAATTTGATGACTGATGTAACCCATTTTATCAAGCGCTCGAAGACTTCCATTACAATGAAATATCATCCTTCCATTTACAGATTATACCTAACACACTTGAAGATTTTTGATTATTTCGACTGTATATATTTTCATATGTAACATTACTTCCTTTTGATTGACCCCCACTTCAATAAGTTTGATTATCTTTGATAATTCTGTAAAATTCCTCTATTTTACCACAAACTACTGCGTGCCTAATAAATCACTCATAAGTACGATTGTACAGCTTCCCGTATTGATATCTCAAGAAGAAACGTTTTTTCACTGAAACCTGTTCATTCGTTCCAATGCTAATTGGTGATATTCAGAGAGACATTGATGCGTAATCCTTCTTCGTGGTTTTACTCGTTTGTAATTTTTTATCCATTTTGGTCGAGTGGACACTCATGTTTTACTACTCTACTTTATTCGACACCATAATTTGTTTGACATCTACAAATGACGATTGGAGTGATTTAGAAGAAACATGATATACTCGATGAACAGTGCTTATCTTACCTCAACCCAACACGTGCTTGTTTTGCGCTCTTAAAACTGTTCTGATTAAAGACTATCACCTGACGATTCATTCAGGATTGTGTGTTTGAATATTACATATATTCACCATAACTCTCAGATTGCTTCTAATCTAACATGCATTTTCATATAAGAAATATTATTTTAAAGTAATGGTAATAAAAATAGTGTGAGTTCGCTGAGAACGTGATCTGCAAATATCTGTATGTTGACCTCAATGGTTTGCAGAAATACCAGTGATTATACTTTCTTGTTGTCCATCACCATATTCCATCTAATCAACAAAACTATGACGTATTATTTTTGGTGTAGTGAGCGATATATGGATGTCAGTTAGAATAAACAATCTCGCATTTTAATAATGTGCTTATTTGACTGACAGTCAACCACGCACACAGAATTACCAGGATTCAAACACACAATACAAGAAGTAAAATTATCTTCACTGCTTATTGATCCACTAATACGCTTCAACTGATCAGCATATACCACTTGATGAAACACTTAGTGCATTTTCTCACATTCAATCAAAAACAACATAATCACTCACACTCAATGCTTGTCTTAAACTCAGCTTCATCTTTCAACAACAAATGATTATCCCATCGAATCATGACGATTAAGCATTTTACAAATTAAATGTCAGTTCCAAGTACCACACGTTTATTTTCGTTCCATGTAAAACACACTTCCTTATACATTGAGTGTTGATGTGACTGAGGACCACATGTATGACTGTCGTACTGTGGGTGAGTGGGTGAGTGAATAAATTAGTGGATTTAATGTCTGATTAATACTTCCTTCATATATCCCTGTCTCGATCGGTCACTCAGTAAGCATAAGCAAGAGACGTCTTCAAACATCCATCCACTCTTTCGCGAAGTAGATGTTCATACACCTTGATTATTTTACTCGAGATTTCTGACAGCTCAAGTGATTCCTGTGTCAATAACAAGGATGGCGGTTGTTGAGTTTGTGTCGGACCGGAAATATATGAGCTAATAATAATGATCAAGTTATTACTTGCAAAATCTAATGAATTGATATGGTAAATATAACCTATAAACACAAGAATAATTTACTGGACGATACTTAAATTATCAGGATTTGGCGTGTTCGAGTCTCATTCGGCACATCGATCCAAAACTATGAGTGATTAATAGATTCAATAAAGATTGTCACAATTCGAGCTGTATATCGCTGTGGTCTGTGAACGTAATCATCTAATTAACGTTGAATTCTCAATATTTAGTAACATTTGGACAGTGTGTTTACGGAAAATGTCTCCGTGCAATTTCGTACAGTTTTCCGCAACACTTCAATCACATTTCCATAAACTAACTTTACACAAGATACAACAGATTATTTTGGACTGTAAAAAAGCTATATTGGATCACTCCGATAGAATACGAGAATATTCTGCATTGATATTTTCACAACCATGTGTAAATAGAGAGTAATATAACGCTAACAGATGATTGATGATGCATGTCACTTTTTGACGGAGTATTAACAACATTCTTTGAAATGTTTCTCACGTGTTTCGTGATGAAATTTACACTGGAGGTCGCAGCTATTTTTCAAAAACTACTTCATTTCCGTATCAAAATGAAAGGAATGATTGTAAGTCAGATACAAAGTCTGTTATTATAAAACATTGTACAATAAAGCCAAACAACCACTGAATCAATAGATCCACAACTCAATTCACAAACCCATATTGAACTGATGTCACAAACATCACGCAAAATACCGTTTGATATTGCGAACAAAGTAAAACGAAACGGCTCGAAATCTGTTTGGATGAAGAGTTTGTGCGTAGCCAATGCTACAGTAATTCACCATTCGAAATCCGAACTCTGTGTACACAAGATTCACGTTCAATCACTTATTTTCCAATGACTTAGCATATCATCGAGTTTTACAAATTGAAATCGCTAATTATTACATTATTGCTTTCAATTATTCCCAGTACGATGACATCACGTAAGCTCTTGATAAATGTTCTCTAATTTGATGACTGATGTAACCCATTTTATCAAGCGCTCGAAGACTTCCATTACAATGAAATATCATCCTTCCATTTACAGATTATACCTAACACACTTGAAGATTTTTGATTATTTCGACTGTATATATTTTCATATGTAACATTACTTCCTTTTGATTGACCCCCACTTCAATACGTTTGATTATCTTTGATAATTCTGTAAAATTCCTCTATTTTACCACAAACTACTGCGTGCCTAATAAATCACTCATAAGTACGATTGTACAGCTTCCCGTATTGATATCTCAAGAAGAAACGTTTTTTCACTGAAACCTGTTCATTCGTTCCAATGCTAATTGGTGATATTCAGAGAGACATTGATGCGTAATCCTTCTTCGTGGTTTTACTCGTTTGTAATTTTTTATCCATTTTGGTCGAGTGGACACTCATGTTTTACTACTCTACTTTATTCGACACCATAATTTGTTTGACATCTACAAATGACGATTGGAGTGATTTAGAAGAAACATGATATACTCGATGAACAGTGCTTATCTTACCTCAACCCAACACGTGCTTGTTTTGCGCTCTTAAAACTGTTCTGATTAAAGACTATCACCTGACGATTCATTCAGGATTGTGTGTTTGAATATTACATATATTCACCATAACTCTCAGATTGCTTCTAATCTAACATGCATTTTCATATAAGAAATATTATTTTAAAGTAATGGTAATAAAAATAGTGTGAGTTCGCTGAGAACGTGATCTGCAAATATCTGTATGTTGACCTCAATGGTTTGCAGAAATACCAGTGATTATACTTTCTTGTTGTCCATCACCATATTCCATCTAATCAACAAAACTATGACGTATTATTTTTGGTGTAGTGAGCGATATATGGATGTCAGTTAGAATAAACAATCTCGCATTTTAATAATGTGCTTATTTGACTGACAGTCAACCACGCACACAGAATTACCAGGATTCAAACACACAATACAAGAAGTAAAATTATCTTCACTGCTTATTGATCCACTAATACGCTTCAACTGATCAGCATATACCACTTGATCAAACACTTGGTGCATTTTCTCACATTCAATCAAAAACACTTTATACAACCTAATCACTTACACTCAATGCTTGTCTTAAACTCAGCTTCATCTTTCAAGAACAATTGATCATCCCATCGAATCATGACGATTAAACATTTACCAAATGAAATGTCAGTTCCGAGTACCACACGTTTATTTTTGTTTCATGCAAAACACACTTCCGTATACATTGAGTAGTAATGTGACTGAGGACCGCATGTGTGACTGTCGTAGTGTGGGTGGGTGGGTGAGTGAATAAATTAGTGGATTTAATGTCTGATTAATACTTCCTTCATATATCCCTGTCTCGATCGGTCACTCAGTAAGCATAAGCAAGAGACGTCTTCAAACATCCATCCACTCTTTCGCGAAGTAGATGTTCATACACCTTGATTATTTTACTCGAGATTTCTGACAGCTCAAGTGATTCCTGTGTCAATAACAAGGATGGCGGTTGTTGAGTTTGTGTCGGACCGGAAATATATGAGCTAATAATAATGATCAAGTTATTACTTGCAAAATCTAATGAATTGATATGGTAAATATAACCTATAAACACAAGAATAATTTACTGGACGATACTTAAATTATCAGGATTTGGCGTGTTCGAGTCTCATTCGGCACATCGATCCAAAACTATGAGTGATTAATAGATTCAATAAAGATTGTCACAATTCGAGCTGTATATCGCTGTGGTCTGTGAACGTAATCATCTAATTAACGTTGAATTCTCAATATTTAGTAACATTTGGACAGTGTGTTTACGGAAAATGTCTCCGTGCAATTTCGTACAGTTTTCCGCAACACTTCAATCACATTTCCATAAACTAACTTTACACAAGATACAACAGATTATTTTGGACTGTAAAAAAGCTATATTGGATCACTCCGATAGAATACGAGAATATTCTGCATTGATATTTTCACAACCATGTGTAAATAGAGAGTAATATAACGCTAACAGATGATTGATGATGCATGTCACTTTTTGACGGAGTATTAACAACATTCTTTGAAATGTTTCTCACGTGTTTCGTGATGAAATTTACACTGGAGGTCGCAGCTATTTTTCAAAAACTACTTCATTTCCGTATCAAAATGAAAGGAATGATTGTAAGTCAGATACAAAGTCTGTTATTATAAAACATTGTACAATAAAGCCAAACAACCACTGAATCAATAGATCCACAACTCAATTCACAAACCCATATTGAACTGATGTCACAAACATCACGCAAAATACCGTTTGATATTGCGAACAAAGTAAAACGAAACGGCTCGAAATCTGTTTGGATGAAGAGTTTGTGCGTAGCCAATGCTACAGTAATTCACCATTCGAAATCCGAACTCTGTGTACACAAGATTCACGTTCAATCACTTATTTTCCAATGACTTAGCATATCATCGAGTTTTACAAATTGAAATCGCTAATTATTACATTATTGCTTTCAATTATTCCCAGTACGATGACATCACGTAAGCTCTTGATAAATGTTCTCTAATTTGATGACTGATGTAACCCATTTTATCAAGCGCTCGAAGACTTCCATTACAATGAAATATCATCCTTCCATTTACAGATTATACCTAACACACTTGAAGATTTTTGATTATTTCGACTGTATATATTTTCATATGTAACATTACTTCCTTTTGATTGACCCCCACTTCAATACGTTTGATTATCTTTGATAATTCTGTAAAATTCCTCTATTTTACCACAAACTACTGCGTGCCTAATAAATCACTCATAAGTACGATTGTACAGCTTCCCGTATTGATATCTCAAGAAGAAACGTTTTTTCACTGAAACCTGTTCATTCGTTCCAATGCTAATTGGTGATATTCAGAGAGACATTGATGCGTAATCCTTCTTCGTGGTTTTACTCGTTTGTAATTTTTTATCCATTTTGGTCGAGTGGACACTCATGTTTTACTACTCTACTTTATTCGACACCATAATTTGTTTGACATCTACAAATGACGATTGGAGTGATTTAGAAGAAACATGATATACTCGATGAACAGTGCTTATCTTACCTCAACCCAACACGTGCTTGTTTTGCGCTCTTAAAACTGTTCTGATTAAAGACTATCACCTGACGATTCATTCAGGATTGTGTGTTTGAATATTACATATATTCACCATAACTCTCAGATTGCTTCTAATCTAACATGCATTTTCATATAAGAAATATTATTTTAAAGTAATGGTAATAAAAATAGTGTGAGTTCGCTGAGAACGTGATCTGCAAATATCTGTATGTTGACCTCAATGGTTTGCAGAAATACCAGTGATTATACTTTCTTGTTGTCCATCACCATATTCCATCTAATCAACAAAACTATGACGTATTATTTTTGGTGTAGTGAGCGATATATGGATGTCAGTTAGAATAAACAATCTCGCATTTTAATAATGTGCTTATTTGACTGACAGTCAACCACGCACACAGAATTACCAGGATTCAAACACACAATACAAGAAGTAAAATTATCTTCACTGCTTATTGATCCACTAATACGCTTCAACTGATCAGCATATACCACTTGATCAAACACTTGGTGCATTTTCTCACATTCAATCAAAAACACTTTATACAACCTAATCACTTACACTCAATGCTTGTCTTAAACTCAGCTTCATCTTTCAAGAACAATTGATCATCCCATCGAATCATGACGATTAAACATTTACCAAATGAAATGTCAGTTCCGAGTACCACACGTTTATTTTTGTTTCATGCAAAACACACTTCCGTATACATTGAGTAGTAATGTGACTGAGGACCGCATGTGTGACTGTCGTAGTGTGGGTGGGTGGGTGAGTGAATAAATTAGTGGATTTAATGTCTGATTAATACTTCCTTCATATATCCCTGTCTCGATCGGTCACTCAGTAAGCATAAGCAAGAGACGTCTTCAAACATCCATCCACACTTTTGCGAAGGTTTTCATTATCTCGAAATATTATGGTTACCATGCATAAGTCGTAACACATGTTCTTTCATCCGAGTATTCGTTGATATACATATATGTGGACCTGAACATTGCGTAAATTTCAGTCACATGCACACTTTTAACACAGGTTTTATCCCATAACATACGAATAGGTGTATTAATTCACCTAGAATGGTGGATGTTAATCACTGCTCAGAAAACGTGTTTGGTACATTAGACTTTCTCTCACATATTACACGTAAATCATCCAGCTATTTGCTACTGCCGTATCGAGCTTCGAGTTATAACCCGAGCTGATCAAGTATACAACTCAATGGGTAATAAACTGAACTTCATCAGCTGCTTAGTTATCTAGCAATGTTGTCCTGACTATCCTGCAGCACCGCGAGGAAGAATCAGGCCGAAGTTTGCTGCGCGGACAGGTAGTAATAATCCACAATAAAATAATACTCAATGTAGATTTTGAAATCACCCACCAATGATCGATAGATAGAACTCTTCTTTTCATCTAAGTATATCAATAAATCAAAGTATCACAAGTTATTGAATAGTTCAACATGATTCTTACTGTGATTAGGAGACGGCCGTACACAACAATGTCACATGCAAACTAACTTGATTTCTTCTTTCTACTTTAAACCGCGTTATGATATCTCCTTAAAACCACAAAATGAAGAGACTAATCACTTCATTTCGCATTTTATTGATGGTAATATCGTGTATTTGGCACTAGAGTGCTGTTATACCTCCTATAGGAATATATTCGATAACTGATGAAATTGATGTACATATATACGAAACTTCTTATGAAGTTAAACAGTAGCAAGGTTTTGATTCTGAATAAAAGAAACTCCAATCAAATCAACAGTTTTATTAAAAAAGTGTTGAATCCATTAAGACAACTATTTATCTGTGGACCTGCACATTGCGTAAATATCAGTCACATGCACACTTGTAACACAGGTTTTATCCCATAACATACGAATAGGTGTATTAATTCACCTAGAATGGTGGATGTTAACCACTTCTCAGAAAACGTGTTTGGTACATTAGACTGTCTCTTACATATTACACATAAAACATCCAGCCCATTGCTACCGCCGTAATGAGCCTCGAGTTTTATTAAGAAAATGTCGAATTCATTAACACAACATTGTTTTGACATGATTTTGTCATCTTATCTATCTTACTGAGTTCACTTACGTTTGTATATAAGTACAAATTATTCAAAATTACAGACAATCTGCAAAATTCTAATTGTCAGTTAAGAGTTGCGTAGATCGTTAAGTTAGATATTTAGCATGAATAGATTAATGTTAGACCACCATTGAAAACGTGGAAGCACTGGACAGACATTTCGCCCTAGCATGACACGGTTGAACAGTGTGCAACTATGAACCCGTACACGAGATTGGAATCCAGGACCTTCAGTTTCGTATGCAAATGCTTAACTTCTAGACAAATGAACAAACGTCCAACTTGGTAATTTCTAACGTTAACCAATCCACGAAATTGCGCGATCGTCCGTTTCATTTCGATTTTTTTCAAAATAATCTCTTGTTATTTATTTTCTTATTAAGTATTTGCAGTTCAATACACCAACTCTTTCAGTCTCATATAATAACTCGACAAATGCAATACGTCTTAACCTCACACATAGAACAATACACGATTTATTTGTCACTTATTATCCTATCATTGAGTAAATTTCACTTGAACCGTTACTAGCTTACTTGGATTTCACGTTGTGTTTATGGATTAAGTCATATATGAATGAATAAAACTTTCAGTGAGTGTTCACTTGTTTGATACTATCGAGAAATTTAATCAAAACATACTTCAAGAGTGAGAAATGAAGTGTCTCTTAACGTATTGAGAACCGTTCAGGCATTGACATATACCATCAGAAATCACAATAGATATTACCTGAATAAATTAATAGCCTACTGAAATCGTTTCTAAATAATCATTCAAAGAAGTAAATCTCAGTAGTATCTCGCAGTTTATTCTGTAATTCAGATTCACCAATGTATCCGTGAAAAATGCATTCCACGATAACAACGTGTTATTCAATACCTTAACGCCTTATAAGGAAGTGAAAACTGAATCGACTATTAGACAATTGTGAAGTTGACAATTTTTCTCGTTATCTCTATCAAACCGTAAATCTTGTTTGATTTCAGTGTGTAACAACACTGATAGTTACGTTGAAAACTTCACGAATTGTTTCCTGACAGCTGGTTACATTTCTTAAACTCATATATCGCAGCACGTAATAATGGATATAATCGTTGCGATAACTTAGGCTATTGACAGTATAACGTATGCTCTGTTGTATCCATATTCAATAAACAGATAAGTACAAACAAGTATTCATTGTACTACGAATAAATAGTTTTACATTATAAGAATTATATTAGCAGATAATGAAGGATATGAGATTTCGATGAACTACGTTAGTCATGGTCACATCATTTTTACACAAATAACTTTCATTACATCGTACGAATTTATTTCATATTACATGCATGAACGTGAAACAAAAATTCGACAAACATTCATATGAATAATTTACTTATCATCTCTTTGAAAATATATGCTACATTAGCCCTACCGGATCACACTACATAACACAAGATCGATCATATTTGAATCACTAAAAATCCACGAGGTCAATGTGAGACGTAAGAATATGGAGAAAGGCTGACATAGCTACAGATAATCACGTGGAAAAATTTGGGAACAGCATTACTAAGGTTCAATATAGACTTCCTTCGAGATACTGATAAACACATCAAATTCAAGAAAGCTCAACAACAGGTTACATGTTTTACAAGATTAACGCAAAGAAGAAGAGGCTACTATAGAGACTGACTTGAAAAGGAAAGAGAAGCACTGACTTGAACATTACAGGGGATTCTGTGCCGAAAATGACATCTTCAGAGGGAATGGTTCCCCATCAAAATCCTAAGCAAGAATCAAGAAAGGAAGAACTAAAAGACAGCAGTACTCAATATCCGAACAACAGCAGCAGAAAAAGTCAGGGCACAAGCCGAATACACTGAAACAAACAAGTAAGCGAAGAAGAACATTAGAACTGACAAGCAGAAGTATGTGGAAGATCTAGTAACGACAGCCGAAAAAGCTGTAACAGAAGGAAATATAGAACAACTATATGACACGACGAGGGAACTAATAAGGAAATATGGTAAACCAGAGAGGCCGATCAAAGACAAAGAAGGCAAGCCAATCACCGAAGTTCAAGGACAAAGAACAGATTAGTGGGACACTTTGAGGAACTCTTAAATAGATCATCTCATTCGAATCCAACAGACATCGGAGTAGCACACACAAACAATCCTATTGATGTCACTCCACGAACGATCGACGAAATCGAGATGGTCACCAGACGAATCAAGATTGGAAAAGCAGTAGTATCTGGCAATATACCAGCTGAAGCATTGAAATCAGACATGGAAGTAATTGCAAACATGCCCCATGTCCTATTCAGGAAGATTTGATAAGAAGAACAAGTGTTTACAGACAAAGGAGAAGGATAGCTCATCGGGATACCGAGGATAGGAGATCTACGAGAGTGTGAGAACAAAACTGGCATCACACTGTTGTCAGTTCGTGAAACACTTTCGACAGATTGTTGATTAGCCGGATGAGAGATTCAGTAGTTGCTCAGCCATGAGATCAACAGACTGGATTCCTTAAGGATCGATCGTGCACAGACCAAATTATGACATTGTGGATCGTAGTTGAACAATCTATTGAATGGAACTCGTCACTATACATCAACCTCCTTAACTGTGAGAAAGTACTTGACAGTATGGATAGGAGAACCATTGAAAACCTTCTTGAACACTACGGTGTAGCTGAGAAAATTGTCAACATCATCTGAAATTCATACAAAGGGCGCACTGTGAAATAGTGCATCGAACGCAACTGATAGATGCTTACTTGACCTTGGTCACCGAATCTTCGATCTCCTTCTCGAACTACGTGAACCCGCGATAGCTCTCTCTTTTCAAACCCTAACAGGTATATGAGTTAATTTCCTAAAGACAGAGTGGCATATATATGAATGAGTATTTGTGCACTTTATTCAGTATCGTAAAACACTTTCTCACTCAGTACTGTGTTGTCGCTCAGGTAGTCAGATGGGTGGTTAGCACACGGTACACCGTGTATCACTATCAGTCTTCTGACATCACACTTGATAACAAAGTGTTTGAGTAAAACTAGACGATTTGGGCATCACAAATAACCTGGCCCTTCTATTCCATATACACGAACAAACACAGGTAAGGACAATCGGTATATTAGCAACCTCTGTATCGGTAGGCCTCAACATATACAAGGGAAAAACCGTGATCCTCAATACAACACGAAGAACACCAACTCAATCACGCTAGATGGAAAAACTCACTTTGATGTTGGCTGGTTGTTATTTCGAGTTCCTGTGGTGTTTGTATGAACTAATGACTGTTTTGTACTTGATTCCTGGTTGGTTTCGAATTCGAAATACAATACGATTGTTTCTGCTTAACGAGTTCTATTTGGCACAGATTGACTGTTAAGAGAATTCCTTGTTAATACGATGATTCGAGTACCTCTAATCATCACATTGACATCGTGATGGAGTCAAATCTTGGACAGTTGCAAAATAATTCTAATGGGAACAAACTCTATGACTGCATGTAGCAGTTTGAAATCTGGTGCATGACTAGAAAACATATTAAACATGATAAATCCACGGCTTATTTACTGACGTTCATCGGCAAAGAAGCCTATCATTTGCTAAGGAATATGGCTTGTTCAGAGAAATTTAATTTCTTCGTCACATGAATCCCTCAAGGAGTCAATACTTAATCATGTGTAATGTGCTAAACTTCACAAACTCAGGAGAAGCATTAGTTGTGCTTTGGGTTGTTATAAGACTTCGTGGATATTTATTCAGAAAGAAATTTTCTATTGTTACAGACTGTGAAGCTTTAAAGTTTATTTACCATCCGTAAAAACTCATAGGACGTACCTCAGCAGCTATGGTTCAACAAAAAAGTATTGCTTTGAGTGCCTATGACTAATATTCAGCACTGGAGTGTCAAACAAATTCAACATGTTGACCACATATGTCTACAGTCATTTCAAAATAAACCTGTTAATACTTCAGAAAGTTTGTTTGTGCAAACTTTATCGTTGAGACCTATAGATCTGATTGGAGAAAATCGAATATACATTGGATGTACACTCAGTGCTATAGGGAAAATTTGGAATACAAATCAGAAATTGTAGATTTCCTGTCTATTTCTTAAAGCGGTATGGGTTATCCACTACTCCTGTTAGTACATTGATCGTGATGTCATGCTTCATCCATTACGTAGTAGTTTACCAAAAAGCAACAACCGGACCAACAGCAAACAATATGGAAACTGTCGCGTTTACAAATGGATTGAACAAATACACAAAGTTGTGTATAACTGCTACAATGATTGTGATAAAGTAATTATAATAACAAAATACAATAAAGTGTTATATGTAGCGTAAACATTGTTAGGAATGCAACTATCTACTGAATTTCAATAAGTAGCATAAGACACTATGCAAATTAGTCGAAAGCATGAGAATAAGGACAGCGAATCGAAAACAGAACAAACAGTAGTAGCAAGTAGTTTCAATGGTTAGGATCACAAGTCAGTTGAAGCTAGACCACCATGAAAATCCTGGGAACACTGGACGGCCGTTTCGTCCTTTTGTGAGACTCCTCAGCAGTGCGCATCCACGACATAGCATCCAGGACCTACTGGTTTCGCGAGCGAGCACTTAACCAACAAACCACTGAACTGGCGTCCAATGGTGTTAATGTCTAACTTCAACTAATCCACGAAATCGACCGAAAAATTCACCATTGTCTTCAGTAAGGCACTATCTCACAACAGACCTGGTTGAACAACACACAATAAAATTGTTGACTCATATAGAATTTCAACCTGAATCGCATGTATGTTAAGTGAATTTTAAGACCCGTGATTAGAATAAACATACGTCAGATAGGTTGAGGGAAATAATAGTGAAATTGCAATTCGGTCAAATGTTTGGTGGAAGGCTATATTGTGTGGAAAACCAGTAAGACGTAATAGGGAGGAGTGAATGCGAAATGAATGGTTCATATATTGTATTTTGTTTAACAATCCTAAATTCACATGCTTTAAACGATGTACTTTCCCCACAACCGAACCACTTTCTTCGGATTAATAATTTGGATATACATGAATTTTAGAACCTGAAGAGAATTCGTCGAAAAGAATATTCTTCGTCCAATATATCAGTCTTTTAATATGATGGGGATGTTTAAAATATTGAAATTTTTCATTGTTTTGTACAGCGTTTGGAATCAGTTTCATGAACATTTTTATGACACCTTATCACAATTTAGACATATGAGGCTAATCAAGACAAGAAACTGTTGAATGTCAATGAAACACTGGTATATCAGCTTCTTCCAATTAAAGATTACTACTTCCCACCACTGTTTATTCTGTTTTCCATTCACTGTACTTATTCACTTCCTTTAGATTATTTTGTGTATTGTTTTATACTACTTATTGATATGCAGTAGATGACTGCATTCCTAACAATGTTTACGATCATGTTGTAATGTAAATTTGTCGTGTAATATTCTGAAATATTTATATCTACTTATAACACTTTATTGTATTTTGTTATTATAATTACTTTATCTCAATCATTGTAGCAGTTATTCACAATTTTGTACATTTGTTCAATCTATTTGTAAACACAACGGTTTCCATATTGTTTGCTTTTGGTTCAGTTGATGCCGGTTGATAAACTTCTATCAAGTTTAGCAGTATCGTATGATGTAATTATTCTTTATGTTACTATTACAGGGAGCCTCAGACATCTCGCAAGTTGAGTCCTGTAACTAATGTTTGTGTATAATATTTATAAAGCACAGCATTTTCAGAGAAATCGTTGTTTTACGAACTTCGATTTTGGGCGTATCTGAATTGGGCGATTTAGACAAACGAACCGACTAATCCATTCTTTTCCAGCTTAATTGTGACCTTGTTGCTTATTCACTTATCAACCTTGACTGTTTTTATGTAAGCGTATGTGCTTCTTACTCATCATATATCTGTAACGTATTTTTGTCGGACTACAAATATCAATTCACACATCGTAAAATAGAATTAACTCACTCATTTTTATTGGACGTCATCTTGCATCGCTTCGCTTTCTAATCAATGAGTGTACGAATTATACTCATTATAAATCCATTCTTATATCTAACTTGATTCATTCCGTTATTCGCGAATGGGATCCTAGTCACTATTTTTGTACGAGGATTCGTGTCATGTATATTTCAGTAACAATCAATCTACGATATAAATGGAATCAGATAATGGGTTAATAAAACTCCATAAGCGAAATTCAAATCCAAGAAGTTCGGCCTCGTGTGTGAACGTCTAGCCTTTAGATTAGTGAACAAACATTCAGAGGTGTGAATGTCTAAATTCAATGAATTCGCGGAATTGCGCTACCATCTTTATTGTCATTTTACGTCTATGTCGTGTTTATATTTGAAATCTGATTTGGACAACCAAAGTATTCAAGAACACTAGACAATAAAATAATATCAGCTCGAAGAGGGAGAATTAATATTTGTACCAGTCAGACGTTGTTTACCTTTCGGGAGACTCGCTTACTCTAGGTCATTAAGAGTCAAATACTCAAGTTTGTACTCATTGGGATATGACTTTAATGAACAAGAACACCAGTGAGAACAGTCGAATGTAGATGACACGAAATTACAGCGCATCTCACTAAAATCTCAGTCCATTGTCTTAGATTTCATTGTTCATGCATTTTTGTACCGAATACCTTACATTCGTGTTCTTTATTTCATGTTCCTCTACTGAAACACATTCTATACCTGACAACCATTATATACTACTTATGTGGATATTGAACTTGTACAACACTGACAATAGCTGTGTTAGAGTTTTGTTCTCTGAGCTGGATTGTTTGGTCGTGGAACTTTCGTCGTTCCTCTGAACAACATCAGCAGCACAAACCTTCAGATAGAAGTAAACAATGACAAGTTTAAGGTAAACAAGAACCAATCAACATCGAGGTGTACAAGACAAGCTGTGAAACACATATTGAAAAATTCGAACACTTCACTTCTATCTGAAGTTCGTGCTGATGATATCGTTCAGAAGAACGATGAAAGCCCCACGACTAAACCATCCAGCTCAGAGAACAAAACTCCATCAAAATCATCCACCTGAGCTACAAATCATCTCCACTATCTCACTGACGATGGCTTTTGAATTTTCAACACATTAATTAACCGGACTTTTGTCTAATTGAGAGGATGGTTTATCGAGTTAAGCACTCATTTAAAAATGGTTTTTCTCATCTTTGATAATACGAAGAGCTAAAACTCGGACAAAATAAGGTTTTTCTGACTATCTCTCCAGTACTTCAGTGATGACATGATTCGGATTAGTTCAATGTAAACAGAGGAAATGTAACGGATGCTTATTGTTTTTTCGATCCAAACAACATCGTTTAAAATTAAACATTCAGTGTAAAGTCACTTTATTAACTACATACAGCTACCACTTACCCTGTTGTTAGGAGTGAAGAGATTATCAGCAACATTTGGACCTAAAACACTCATTTTGTCTTCATTCGAACTTGCAGCAGAATATAACTATGCTCGGTAACTCAATGGTTAACTCATTGATCGTTTGCAATGAACAGCAGTGGAATAGAAACCTATTGCCAATACCAAAACTAGGATGCAAGTATATCCAGCTAACGAGTCCTGAATTTAATAGGATGTGTGACATGAACTTCACTGACATATACAACACATCTATTCTGTTAAACTTGTGACAAAATGACTATATCAAAGCAATCCACAATGCATCAAAATATAATAGCAAAAACTGATCAAACGTCAATACTGAATATAAATATAATCTAGCAGACGAGCCCCAAATGGGAAAAAAATCGAGTTCTGAGTTCCACTGCTAACCATTATCCACCTTTGCATATAAAGCTTGTGACTTTAGGCAATATCAAGACAGTTCTTACAGGATGCACAGTTATTGATAAATACACTCTTCTTCAAGTACAGATAAATATTCCCAATAAAGATTTGACAATAATCGAACGATAGTGTCACGCTGGTCCGATCAGGTAGGTGGAACAACGTTCAGTCTAGTGATCTATACACTGAATCCACTATCTGACTTCTGCCTATCTGAAATAGAAGCCATAACCTTTAGATGTTTATGTTGACAACACTACAATTTTCACCTATCCTACATGTTGATCTGTTTTGCTTCTTCGTCTTCCAGGATTTTCATTGGATCAAAGTAATAGTCCAGTCAAAATTCAGAGCATGTCAACTTTAAGCCAACAACGTAAACTAGTTGAACAACTACGTCAAAAAGCAAATTTAAATCGTCGTCCTGTTTCTGAATGTGTGCAGGAAATGATTGTGTATATGGAGCAGAATCGAGACAAAGATTGTCTAGTTTCAGGATTTGCGAGTAAGAAAGATAATCCATTCCAAGAAAAAGGTGGATGCGTTGTGATTTAGGCAATTTTATAAACGGATGATAAAACAAACAACTTAGACTCAATATTCAATTATTCCTATGCTCCCTACTTCTTTGCTTACCTAACGAACACTTCTATTTCCTGAAGAAAGTAGGGAAACTAGTTTAATTGAATTTATTTGACATTTAAACTTTGTTGTTTTATTCTTATAGCTTCATTTGATTTTTGTGTACATGGACAAGCGTTCATAAGTAAATTTGTTTAATTATGCTTTTATGTGAATACTGGGGGTACTCTTATTTCATCTATCTTTTGTAATATCTCTGTTGTTACTATCTATGATTGTAGACACTTTGATCCAAATAACAATGAACTTTAGATAACAAACGGATACTTTGAAAGCAAACTTGTTGTCTATCCGTGTTCGTCTTACAATGACGTTGATTGACTACTTCATTCAGAGGAACACCCAATTACAGTGAGCTATTCACCAAACCTTCGAATCACTCTAATAGTGATATTAGTTTGCTGAATAATTGTTGATAGGGATCAGGACTGAAAATTAAGTTATAGAGTCAGTAGCGACAGTTAGGAATCGTGTACGGAAGAATGTCTGATCAACACGATGATAGATATATGTACAGTTAGTTGTATGATTTCATGTGCTAAAATCCCTTAAATTGTCTTCATAAATCCATTATGTTCTAGTTTGGTAAATACCTGAAATGGATTTGTTTGTGTTTCCTTTTACATCGCAAAGTAATCACTCTCTCATTGTTATTTTAAGAAAAGTCCAAGTTAGTCCCTTATTTCAGAATAATGGTAGGTTCTACCTCTTTCTTACTTAGCTTTTCGCATGAAATAAGCAGTCCATCACTGCACCTTGACTCTCGCTCAGAACTCCACGACACTAGCTTAAATCTTGTCTATTAGTCAGAGTTGTATTTTTTCGCTTAACTGATTTGTTCTAACTTAAAATTTCTCCAAACTGGTGCCTATAACCCCTTAATGTCAGTAGATATTCAGGAAAGCCAGTTTGAATCTTACTGGAATAAATTATCACTTGGTTCAGGATTGTTGAAACATTTCATTAATCAAAACCAAGTGACATGAAAGTCTGGGTCAACGTGAACATCGAAACGACTAGTTACTGCCACCTAACATCAAATAAGGATTTATAATGATCAACCGAAATTTTCAGACTAATATGATGAAAATGATGAATGCACATTTCCTTTCATCAATAGGCTTGTCTGGAACTAAAGTTTGAATGATAAACAGTAAAATCGGACTCTTGTATTGTTGAATATCAGATAGATTAAACTTCTTTGATAATATCGATCAAACAAGAGTAGCATTGTCAGTGTTAAATTTGAAGATACAACAGATGACTAGTCATCATTCACTGGATTTCATTTATTTCAAGCTGCGATTTTTCACTGGTGATTTCTGTTTTGGTTTCAACAAACTATTTCTGAAACTTGTGTGGTTATTATTTCTACAATCGATGTTGTTTGAATGATTTTCTTCTTGCTTTTCTAATTCTCATATCTACATGTCGAATAATTTATGGCGCTACACATACGAAACTAACTTCAGAAAAATCAATATGTACGATCTTCGAAAGTGGTAATGATAAAATGTTGAGAATAGTTGATGGGTATAGGGAGTTCAAACAGCACTTCCAAACCCACGAAAAGAATCCTACATTTATTTAATATTCTTCCTCGAAACATTTCAAGCTCGTAGAAAATTCCATAAAAATATCATCCGGAGAATGGGAGTTTACTCTAAACATACAGTATACCATCCAGTTTTGTCAAAAATGTTTCTTGGAATTGATATACATTTCATCATTTAGAAGTTACAGTCAATTCGGGATCGTGAATGCCCATTGCTGAGCAGTCCCACACCAGGACGAAACGGTCACCCATTGTTTCTAGGTTTCCCATGATGGTGTAGCTTCAATTGACTCATGACCTCAACTATTAAATTACAATAATATCCACAAAAACCCCTTTCTAATAATTTACTGTAAATCAAATGCATCAAAAAGTGTCTAGCTATACATTGTAGTGCCACTTATACATATGTAGCAGTCAGTCATATACAATGTAGAGCCTGACACAAGTGTACATCGGTCCACGTCACCACATCCCATTAGCAAACAGTAAGATGAAATCGTTGGGGCAAATCCTAGAGTGGTACTGATAGTAACAATATTGGTGATAATACAAAAGATTAGGAAATGAAAAAATGTATATAGTAATTTTGTAACTTCGGTTCTAACGTAAAATAAAATAGTCCGACTAAGGTGTTTTTCTGATTAGAGATTTGAGCGAAATGGGAATTTGAACGACTTATCAACAGTGTGAAGGAATACAAAGTTGGTATATTGATGGACCAGAACTTATTGGTCTCTGTTTTTGATATGACTTTTGTCTAACATTAACATCAAGTGAGAATCAGAACATGGATTTCGTCCGTTTCGGGATACATCGGATGGAGTTGGTTAGATGGTCAATTCACAAAGATACAGTGAGTGTGTGAAAGTTATTATAAATAAAATAACAATTTATCAAAGTATCATATATCAAGGCAGAACCAAACATGCTTGAAGGGAAAACTTACTTCTCTGAAGTATTAAACATCATTTGATTTTGTAAATAATCAGATAATAAATTTCCTCGTTTACCATGTTGACTTTGAAGTTTAGATTCAGTGAGTGCAAGAATTTCCGCTGGTTTTAATGTTGAAATTGTTCGTTCATGTACTCGTAACGGGTCGAAACTGATCACATTACGCATAATAAATGATTTCTGATCCTCAGATAAACTGACTAGTTGGCCTAAATGAACGAGTATACCATTTTTATGCGTTACAACTCGAATAAATGGACATGAATTCTTTTCTTGACTGTCATTCATTGAATTTTCTCTGTTTGAACTGAATATACTAGCGGCCATTTGTGAAATACTCACACATTTTGATGACAGTCCTGTATAACTTGAGATATGTGACGGTATTTGTTAAGTTGTAGCGTGACTTGGAGTCGCGGTTGACTATAAACACCACTACAAAAAAAATTCGTGCCAATTAACCAATAAGATCCATGTAGGCCAATATCAGAAGGCAGATGATGGCTGTAGTCGAGATGTATTTGTTGGCGATCTCGTGGTATCGAAAGAATGCCGAGATCGTGTCAATGGAGTACAAGCGTGGTTACTGAACGTAACCGAATTCGTACAAGTTCAAAGTCAACGGGAGAGTAAGTAAGTATAATGGCTGTCATTAGCACAGTTAAACAAACGAGCACAGTAAAACAGTCACTGGTACAATTGGTTATAATAATAATTGTTTTCATTGAACCAATCGCGTTCTGTTGACAAAAGTAGGTCACTACAGCAGCTCCCCTCTAGAAAGGGTTTACACTTTAGATAGGTAGCGGTTTGATTCGTGGGACTGATCGGCAGAAATGCGGTTGTAGGACGGAGGAAATTGGCGGAACAGGAAGTGATCGTTGATCGTCGAGTTGCCAACGAAAGTCTTTTGAGCAGAACAGTACCAGGAGAAGTGTGCAGTATTTGTCGCTCGAGTTAGCGTTCCACACCAGAGTGGTTTGTATCCAGGATCTGATGATTGCGTTCGTTGGGTTGCGAACCAGAAAACGCTACAGACGTAGGAGGAAACCACGTTGAGCCATGAAACCGGAAGCGACCATAACGACCAAGCGTATGCCAGGTGGATTCAAAATCAGATTATCGACTGAGTGTGTTGACAAGAGCGTGGGTGATCAGGCCAGCTTTCGTCAAATTTGACTGAAGTCGACGTTAGCAAACGGGAGTTGGTCGGAGGCGTGGGCTCAGGATACAAATAGAAATTTAAAAAAGAATAGTGTAGCATGCGTGTAGTATATGAATAGTTCTACACCTTATCCGTTGTTGACTGTGCGTTTAGTCGCGGGTAATCGTACTCGGCGACCGGAACGTGAGACGGTAGTCACGTTCGTACTTCGTGAGCCTGCAATGGCTGAAATTAGCACAGTTAAACAAACGAGTACAGTAAGACAATCACTGGTACAATTGGTTATTGTTTTCATTGAACCAATCGCGTTCTTTTGACAAAAGTAAGTCACTACAAAGTCTTAAGTTTGAGTAGATTTATTCTACTTGGGTAGTGAATAAAGTGGTAGTTTCAGAGCATATAAAGCCAGGACCAGTTTTAAAATTTCATGGGACATATTCATTTCAATCGAAAGAGAATTGAGTGACTGCTCATCAATCAAAGTGATTTGATGCTGTTGGTTTCTAGTATTTATTACATGATTGATTGTTTTTTGCATAGTCTGTGTCTCTTCAATGGATGTTGTGGAGATTTCATTCATTTGTCAGAAGAAAAAGAGTTGTGCACATGCCAAATCACGGGTTTCGACAGAGTTGATTAACCACAATTTACAAGATAATTGATTTCCTTGTGAGATTTTGCAAGTAATCACTGTAACTAGCATTGTTCATTATCGAAAAACACTAATGATATCTATGCTGGCACTAACGAGTGACTGTGTGAAGTACTTCTGCAAGGCACAACTGCAATAATGAACTGAAATTAGTATTATTGAGTTATTCAAATCGGGGTATCTAGTGTCATAATCTTAGGGAAACAGTCAAGCAATTATTTAAGCCTCGATATATCTATAGGGGATTAGAGTTATTTCAATGATTAAGATCATGAGTAAGTTGAAGCTAGACCACCATGGAAAACCTGAAGTTACTCAAATATATTGATCGAAATTTATAAGTAAAGAAACGGTGTTGTATAAGCGGGCCAAATATATCTGTATAAATCGTAATAAGTCAGTTAAACAACTTCGAATTCAAACGTAATTTAAACAGACCTTATAAACTAAGTACCAGGATCGTATGTGTATTTAACATGAAGGCAAAAGTATTAAGAATGAGTATTTGCGAAATTCCAATCGGAAAGTCAAGAATCTTAATTATTTGTACCCAGCATTCATTATTGGTTGACCTTAACTTGAGTACCGCCATAAATCAGGGAGCATTAGACGGTCATATCATCCTAGGATGTGACTTCTAACCAGTTGACAATCCATGACCCCACCAGAGATCAAACCTAAATTCTTCAAGTCATACAAGGAACGTGTAGCTGTTAGTTAGCACTGCTAAGCAATGTTTCTATCACTACATCAACTCATGAGTTCAATTAATAAATAAGATGATAACAGAATACAATCATGTAAATAAGAAACTTAATAAAATAAGAAATTACCCACTTTGATTGTTCCAATTTTTGAGTAGAACAGATATACCAAAACACTAGAACAACAGAAGTTGTATAAGGTTCTTTGTAATACAAACTAACTGTCAATGTAATCATACAACTATTATGTAACAAATCAATGAATAGTATTCATCTATAATACTTGATCTTTGACCCCCATTTCAAGGAATCAATAATTTGATTGACAAAAATGCATCCAAGTAAATACCAATCAATTGAATACAATTTATTCATGATCAAATTGAATTGAATCAATCTGAGTGAAGTAGTTATATTGAGGGGAAAAACTAAACAATACAAGTTACTTTAATAGTTGAATACATGTGTCAAATGAAGCTAAACCACCATGTAAAATCTGGAGTCACTGAACGGCCGTTTTGTCTTAGTGACGGTTTTCAATAGGTATGTTCTAGAGTTCTAAGGAGAAGCCGTGACCTGTGGAGTTCAACCAGGTCTGTTTTGAGATAGTAGCTCATTGAAGACAATGGTGGACGGTGGTGAAATTTCGTGGATTGGTTGAAGTTAGACATTAACAAAACAAGTTACCATTGTCATCACAAAATTGATTACAAACAAATTTCATTGAAGTCATAAACCAACCATCATTAGATAACCTAGAACCACTGGAAGGCTGTTTCGTCTTTGTGTAGGACTCCTTGAAAGTGCGTTATGATGACTTCGCTATTAGGAACCTAACCAAAGACCTCCGGTCTTAAACATGAACTCTCAATCTCTAGACCACTGAGCCAGAATATAATGATCTTAATGTTTGTCATAAATTAATACACGACATTGCGCGACCATGTTTCATTGTCTTTGATAGGTGACTACCGCACATCCGACACGGTTTCTATAAAAAAATATTTTCTTAATTTAAATAAGTGTTGTCGTGTGTGTAAATTGCGGAATCATTACTGGAGACCGTCTGAAGGCATCATCCACACAAACTTCAGATAGAAATAAACAATAACAAGTTTAAGGTAAACAAGAACCAATCAACATCGAGGTGTACAAGACAAGCTGTGAAAAACATATGGAAAATCTCGAACACTGCACTTCTATCTGAACTTTGTGTTGGTGATGTCGTTCAGAAGAACGATGAAAGCCCCACGACTAAACCATCCAGCTCAGAGAACAAAA
Organism: Schistosoma spindalis; assembly: GCA_946903255.1. Lineage (NCBI taxonomy): Eukaryota > Metazoa > Platyhelminthes > Trematoda > Strigeidida > Schistosomatidae > Schistosoma > Schistosoma spindalis. The sequence continues at coordinate 4,273,136 of OX336418.1, read as the reverse complement.
CTCCATCAAAAAGATTTTCTGCTGTCTGTATATGACAGTTTTTTAAGACAACATTATTACTTTATAAGCTACTTTAAAATTTAGAATGATACCGACTTCTATGAACATTCTGTATTCAATGTTGATGCAGAATATTCAGAGATGTGATGTATGGTACTTATATTTCTCGATATAAGTAGTATGTAACACTAGTCGGAATGTTTACGGAGAGAAAGTTGACAGGATTTGAAAGAAGAGAAGAGAGGAGAAATCCGAAAGTAATCAAGAAAATAACAGGAATGAAGGAAAAATGATGCTTGAAAGAGACGATTCAAAGAAGATATGCAAATGATGTGATCGATGTGTGATTTTCACATTTTAGACAGTTGAAACAACAGATGTTTAGATCAAAAAGCCGGAGCTGCGCGTTCAGAAGAAGTATGTTCCACGGCAAATTTTACTGTGGTCAACTTCTTGATTAATAATTGAATGATCATTAGGTGTGATATGGTGACATCATTCGATTATTGTTCATACAATCTTCTTCTTTGCATTTTCATAGCTTGAACTCATTCACACACCTTTTCATTATTACTATTGAAGCATATGGTATGCCTTAGGAAATTTATTCAACATTCTTCCCCCTTGCCCATCAGTTTACCAGTTTGTACCTAATTCATATTATTTTACATGGTACATAACTTCTGACCTAGTATGGTACTCAGTATTGCACATCCACAACCCAACACTTGGGATTCGTACTCAGAAATCTTCGTAACATCTTAAAATGTCATTCTTAAGCACTGAGATTTGGTTATTAAATTCTTGAGCAGCTCCAAGTAAGATTGTATTTAGGCCTAATATTGGAAACCAAAATTAGTTAATTACATCAAGTGGCTTATGCTGAAAAGTGAGTTTCGTGTCTACCGACTGAACGTTTGAAATATCATAAATTGACATTTTCAGAAAAACAAATTTTATTCATTGCCTCCATAGTTCATCAATAATAATTAAACTCATGTGAACAACTAATGCATTTCACAATGAGTTCTGAGTTGATTAATTTGTAACCACCATAACAACGAGTCACATAATTTAGAATGTCCAACGTTGCTTAGACTTAGGCAGTTTTATTTTGAATAGTGTTTGTATAAAGGATAAACATGAGCTGGGATCTGTTCACTAACAGTTTACACCTTATTATTCTTTGGTTTGATTATCCCTTCAACTATAAATATACACGCATTAACTCTGGACTTGATCATTTATGTTGAAGTAGAATTCAACTTAGTTTAAATGTTTGCTCAAAATATGAAATAGACCATTGTTTACATTCACTGCTACAATCCAATATAAGGAAAAACCCAGCTGCAATATTCAATGTTCCATGTAGAAAGTATGAATTAACATTTAAGTAAATTTTTGAGACTCTACATACACCTATGATTACATGCCATTCCATCAGTGAAATTATAGGGATATTAAATTTTCTCATTATTGTTTCTAATGTGTATAAGCACCTTCGTCAACTATTTCGCCCCGACACTACGTTGGTTCATTCAATTAATTTAAGCGAAATCAATTCAAAACTGTCGGTTATAAAAAATCTTACTAACTGTATTACGGCAAATCTATCGCAGTAATTTTTACTCCCTTTATTCGGTGCTCTCTGTTTCGTTATTTTTCCAATTGTAAATGACTATAAATACCTTACAATGCCATTGAAAGTAACCCTATTTATTCATCGACAGGAATTTCTAGCCCTCTTAGTTGACAAACAATCAATGTGACCTCTAATGGATCACAATATCTTGTATCTAAGACATTAGTTATGATAATCTAAATTTGTCAATATGACTCACATGAAAAGTCAGTGATTTCATGGACTGATGCTGTATCTGGTTTGATTGTTTTTAGTGACATTCCAACATGTTCTTGCCCCAACACCATCTGTGTGGATGGTAGTGGCTGGTGTCATGCAACACATGTTTAAACCACCTTGCTTAGTTAGTGATCATTCACAATCTTTCGATAATATATTAAGAAGATAATCTTTGTCTTCTTATTACATTATGAAAATTTATAAAAGGGACTAATCGCTCTGTTATCGATGCACGTTTGTTAATGATCAGCAAGTTTTCTGAAGCCATGCTCATATTCCTCCAGACAACCAGCTCAGTACAGCTAACCAGACTCCCAAGATACGTGAAATGATGGACAACTTTACTTCATTCATGAACGTCAGTAATGGTGTTTAAAAAATAAGTCTTAAGTAAACGCATCGCAAATATACTTGCTATGTACATTAAGAAGAATTAAAAACCATGAATTTTGTCAGTAAGTACAATGCCACCCTTGTAATCAAAGGTGATGACTGAATCCTCTGGTAGCGGATAAAACCCTGTAAAATGAGAATACGATTTTTTTTCAGAAGAATGTCTGCAATGTACTTAAGCAAAATGGTGTAAGTCTGCAGCCTCGACGAACACGGGTTGATGTTATTAGTTCAATGACATTTTGTCATAAACACTTACTTGATCAATATTGTTCACGTAGAAAGCCTTAACGAGGTTTACATATTTCCTTGGTAAACCCGGTTACAAAACCTCCATCAAAGGAGACGAATTATATCCCAGGGTACATAATTACAACCATTGTGGAACATCGGTAATATCAATACTAGTAAGGGTTTGAATTATCAAGTTGTCGATACTAAGGACTGGATAGTAATCAATTATTGACCGCATGTGTAGAGTTTGCCCTAACACAGCTGTAATATTACAAGTCGTACATACAGTAGACTGGTCAAAATCCAGACGTCAATACTGATAAGACGATTGTTCAATTGACTGAAAAATCTTGCCCATTGCATTAGCTAGTAATAAAGTGGTCCAAGCTGCTCAATGAATAACGCTTCAGTTATTCTCATCCAAAGGTATTGGGTTTTAGTCTCCGTGAGAATATCACTACAGTCACAAATACATCCAGTTGGTGAGCTCGAAACAGGACGAAACATGAGTCTCACATTGTGCTTTGATTACTCTTAAACCATATAACAAATTCAATCACGAAATCTTCACTTCATATCACTCATTTCATAGAAACCATGAATCGATCAATGTTATACCACTAATGAAAACCTGGAAACTCTGGATGCCCATTTCATTCTATTACAAAACTCCTTAGCAGTGTACATTCACGATCTCTCACGTGGAACTTGAACCTATGAACTTCAGTTTCGCATACAATTGCTTAACCTATAGACCAATAACCGCGATCTGTCTGTGTTAATTAAATACCAAAGTCGACAAAATTACATTCCAGTCTGGTCGCTTTGCTCTTCCTTTCAACCTACTCCTACACCGATCATTAATCCCCATAACCACAATCAAAACAAAAACCAATTCATTTGAATATGTCAATGTGTGTTGGTGATTACTTTGTTTTGAAATACAGTTTCATGTAAAAACAGATTCGATTTTTGTCTTAAATGTAAATTATCCATGTAAATAAATACTTTGAGATTATAAATCATTGTGGTTAATTAGTTTAATTCACTTTGACTGGTGGAATTTCGTCAAGATTATTCCAGTTTGTATTCAAAAGAGATGCTAATTGTTCACTTTACGATTATAATATAGAAATATAAGGGTATAAGAATATTATTTATTATCAGAATGAGGATTTGTGGAGATTGTAATAATTTTAATAGCTGAATTCATGAATCGATCTACGCGAAACCGCCTTTGAAGCATTTGAATGTCGTTTTTTCGCAATATGAAATTCCTCAGTAGTGCACATCAACTGTCTTTTACGAGGGAATTCAACATGGAACCTTTGTTCTCGCGCTTCACATCTAGATCACTTAGCCGATCTTCAACGGTGTCGATGTAAAACTTTAGTTGATTAATGATATTGCGCAACTCTTCATACATTGTCTGAAGTGAATAATGATCCCCACCCGGCACGTATTGGATTCCACCGTTTACGGCTTCCTACAAAAACTCCATGAAATCCATCTTGAAGCTAGTCACTATTGCGCAACATCATGGATTCAAGTATTAAAATATTAACTATGTAAAATAATATTAATCAGCTGTAAAATTCATAAATAAAATGTTTAAATGATGAAAGCTAATCAGGTGGAAGCATTTCATGGTTTCGTGTTCATTAACACTCGTTAGAAAGATGAATCTCTAACCTTAAGAAAATCAGAAATGTCATTCAAGGCAATGCTATTCGTTGTCATTTATTTAACAGGAAAAATGCTGTGATACGACCATTGGTCAGGGAATTCCTCTCTTCCTCACGAAATGCTCTTATATGGCCACGTATATACAGCCACTGTCAGCGAACTCCAACTCACTGCCGTTTCGAGGCAACAGTGTTGTCTTTTTGCTACCGTATCTTTTGTAATTCCATTCGTTTTGAATATCATCTTCGCTTTCTCCTGTCCTCATTCTGTATTAGTTCAAGTCTAGTGAAATGCAATGGTTAAAGGAATGCCAAACAAGTGTGGAAGTAGCATTTATTTACTAAGTAGATATTTATGTAGTCAGCTTTGCGCAACACTATGTTCATTTGTAAGAACTATTTACACTACGTGTCAGTTCAATCAGAATACAAGAAAACGTAAATAATTCGGTAGAAACGACTTACCCTTAACTGACTGATTTCGAAATGTTCCCCATCAGATATTGTCACTCCAGCCACTAAATCAACCAGATCAATGGTATTCGGTTAACTGTTACATGCATTTTTATTTCTTGTAGACGTTTTACATCAGGGGTAACTGTGGCATCAGTTAAATCTAAACTACGATTCCTTGTTCTCCCTCTAATTGAAGACTATAGTTAGAAAGAATTCATGAATAAGTTGATGTAACCAATTGAGTAAGTTACAAAGCAACGACAGAATGAAAAACCTTTAAGCATCTACAAACTCTACATTTCTTATTCGATAATCTGGTTCCTGAATAATAATCAATAAAGTAGAACAGTAAACCGAATAGCTTACTGGTAGCATCTCAGATCTTGAAACTGGCTGATACAAGTTTGAGTCCCATACGAGTTATTAGTTCCATAAAGAATGAAACTACCCTTCCACCATGCTAATAGGTGATAGCTTACATGAAGTTCTACACCAACGGTTAATTTTCGACCAGTTACCATGACGTTACTATTGCCGTTTCAACTCTTTTGATTTATATCTCGTCAGTCTACTCTTAATGAGATGTTACAAAACAAACCTATTTGTGTCGGATCCTACTTTCATCATCATCGATTGACTGAACTAGGAAATGGACTATGTGTAGATTAAATAAAAACAATCAATATAAGCTTAATTCGCATGAAATAACCATAAGTTTGAAATTTCCTGGAATAAGGGAGTGGTTGGAAATGCAAAATGAATAACATAGATTGTGTACTTCCTTTTATAGATCGACGAAACATGACTTATTTACATACGCCTGTTACTCTCAATGGAGCAAAGGCTGCTGACCAGCATTCTCCAACCCACTTTGTCCTGAGCCTTCCTTTCTAGATTAAAGCATATGCATAAAGTGTTCGAAACGAAGTTAGCTGGTTTTTCAGTAACCTAAGATGCAGTTCTTCGGGCCCTGTGGATTGGCCTATGTCAAGCCTAATCAGCAGACCAAATACATTGAGTTCGTTGGTGATCACGCCGTCCAGTGTTTGTGCAGGAAGATTTGTACTAGCAGACGGGAATGTGTTTCTATGTTGTATACATTACTAAAGTAGTTTGAGAATACTCGAGCCTTACCAAAGTCGTCCTTCACTAATGATGAGGCATTAATATCTCTCCGTAGTGCAGGAATATTTCCACTTTTTTGTCCTTTGCTTTATATACGAATACGAGCGTTTAGGACATACTATGGTTTTCTAGACAACTTTCTCTTCGTACAACCTTCGGGACTCACGGAGGATCGAGGCATAAGTATTCCGAGCTATATGGCTTCATGCTGCACCCAGAGTGGCTTCATCATCATTCTCTGTCGAAGCATCATAACCCAAAAATTTGAAATTTTCAGCTCCTTTTCATCAACGTCTACCTTAATTTGTAGTTCCATACCGGTCCTCCACCTTTTTACACGGTCTGTCAGCGGCAGGTCCTTATGGACAAAAACTCCTGAACCCTTTGATTTATTTGGATTCTGTGAAATTAATTCCTGTTGAGTTGGAGGTTTGAATACTACTTTAAACAGCCTGGTTTGATTAGGTCTTAAGTTCGCTTTAACTACTTAGTCCATTCACCTTTAGCAAGGTGAGCTGATTTATTATCTGTTTTATCAGCCCAATGTCATGCTCAAAAGAAGTTTTTAATTCAGAGCTCTCACTTTCCTTGATTCTATGAAAAATAACAGTCTATTCCAGGGTAACTATGGAAGATATGATAAAATGTTACATTATTAAGTATATCCGAGAGCCAGTGACATAAGTTCAGTATGTCGAATTGAATATTTTGTCTCTGTTATTCAAATTTACTTTAACAACTGGGACTACAAATTGTTCAACTTAGTGCTTACTTATTCTTACCTTACGAATTTTGAATAAGAACAACCCAGATCCATCCCCATTTACCTTTAACGGTACAAAATTTGTGAATCAATTCTGCAGTAATAACCTAAATAACATTTTCTCAGTTTGTGTTGTCCATTTAATTCTATGGGTTAAATGATATTTTGGTCATATGTCACTGCTGACATAACTTTCGAAGATTTACGTTCCAATGGGATTACTAGAACTCAATCATCATAACAGGTAGGATAACATTATTGATTAGTAAGAGGATTTCAGTCGAATATTAAATTGATTACTCTTCAACGAGATCAATGTTAATTTCCTTAACTGTGATATTGATCAACTTGGATACAAGTCACAGTGAAAGAAGCAATTTTTTCAGTTCAAATTAACATTACTGAGAACATTGTTTTGTATTTCCATTTTTGAATTGAAACGAAATGAAGAAAAGACAAAGTGGAATAGTAATATCTCCGTTTAAATGAAACCAAATAAATGACACATTTGACAGATATTATTGAGATCAAAGATCGAGAACAATGGTAAAAAACCCGACTTGCGATTCAAATGAAACTAAGAAATAATTACAACTGCCCCATTATTGTTTATCTGTATTCATATCACTCAATGTTTATGACCAAATATCACCTCACTAAAAGCAACATTTGCCCACCTTATGGAAAACCATGATTTTCTATTTCATCAATCTAATTATTTCGATTGAGATCATGAACCGATTGGTGTGAGACCACCGTTGAAAACCTGGAAGCACTCGACTGCCGTTGTTTCGTATTGTGGGACTCCGCAGCAGTGCGTATCCACGATCCCGCCCGTAAGATTCGAGCCGGAAGCCTTCAGTCTCACCAGCGAACTCATAACTTACTGGACCACTGAGCCTGGATACAATTGTGTTAGTGTCTAACATCAAACATTTCACGATATTGCGCGACAATCTTCCATTTTACTGAGGTAGATACTTGTCTCTAACCGACGAGGACTAGCTCCACAGCTTCCCAGTATGACTCTGAGAATTCCATCGCGAAGCTATTTGATGGTTAGCTCATGGTAGTTATTAGCATGATGGTCGTGGAGATTATTAGGTTTTCGGTTGAGATCTTCAATCAAAAACCTACTATTCTCCAAAACACATTCACTGATAATCCAATTATTATCTAGATATGTGCAAAACATATCTCAGACATCTTAGTTACTGCAGGTTTATAGTTTCATCAACCATCTAACTATTCCCAACTAAAGGCTGATTTTGAGTCTTCAGATTGCTTACATGATGTTTCTACCACACCGAGGTAATTTTACTGAGAAAAAGATTACCGAACACACTCAATCCAAATTGATATTTCACGATCATGAGCCACTTTCAACGTAAAACAGCGTTTCACTAAATCTGTTTAACTACTATGAAATAAAAAGATACTTCGAGTTTTAATGTTAAAATTGTGAAAGATTCTCTTAAATAGAACAATCATATTCATCGTTATTTGCAACTGAACTGGGCTGAAATATCAAAGTTAGTTTCTTCAACATGTAATCTGATGTAACATATCGAGAATTTAGTGGTACTACGGGACAATGCGAATGATATTAAGACGTGACTTTTTGTAAGATATCTGTCATTCTATATGAAATCAAATGCAATATCTGAATTAGTAGAAAAAGAACGGGCCCGATTGATTTTGTCATGTTGTAAAGGTAATTATGATATTCAAATAACAGCTGCGGATCCATAAAAACGGATTTGTAGTTTACAATAAGTGAAAAAAACGAAATTTCATTTTAATATATTTCAACTGTTTAGTTATTTTAGCGATTAAATCTTTTTGTTCAGTATGCATATTGGTGGGATCTGTAATTGAAAAAATATTCATTAGATGCCAATATCATTTACAAGTAAAATTACCATACGATTTATTTTATTGTTTTATTGCATTTGGTGTGTGATTGATGTTATGGACATGAGTTTCATTGGAATTGGGACTTGTCAACTGGATCCACCTGTATCACATTGTTGATATTTACAGTAAGACTATAACCACGTACAAGGACCCCGTTATAATTACCAAGTCATTATCGAATAACCTATCATTGGTATATTACGGGAGAACTGAAGACATTTGGCTGATTAAAACATTTATATTGAATACGAATACTTTCAATGTGCTTTTCGATGTATTTGTTTCACTCAACTATTGAACTTGCTTGTTTATGTCATTAATTTCGAACATTTCGGTTTCTCTTTGTCTTCGTTTGACATTTGAGAGCTTTTGCTCCGAGAACCTACAAAATTGAAGGTTTGTTTTGTATTTGCTATAATTGTTGTTAGAATGAGATTTGGGTCGAGTATTTGTGAACGGCGAATAAACTTTGGTACTTTGATTCTATTGGTAATTTGGGTTTGTTAATTGCAAATAGATCGACATATCGTACTTTAATAAATGAAGCGAGCAAAAACTTTAACGTAGAATGCATACACTTCTTCAAAAGAAATAAAGTCATTGATACAGGTTTGTAATTTCCTGTTGTCGATATTCAGGACTCTGATTGATCTGTTTCAGATGCCATGTGTGCTTCCCGAGCAGATTGTCTTGATTTCTTCCGTCGTTCGTGGATTGACATATATGAGAATATCTTTGTGTGCTGCTTTGATGTCCGGTTGATTCATTGTAGCCAGCCTATTCAGGTGTTCCTCATAGTACTCTGCCCACATGTTCCACTGTTGTTGAATTTCAGTGATTGACTTGCCCTCTTTGTCTTTGATCGGTCTCTCTGGTTTACTATATTTCCCTGCTAGCTTCTTCGTTGTATCGTAAAGCTGTTTCATATTTCCTTCTCTTGCAGGTTTTTCCGCAGTCGCTGCTAATTCTCACACGTATTTCTGCTCGTTGGATCTCATGCTCTTCTTCAATGTACTCAGCTTGTCCTTGGACTTTCTCTGCTCGTGTTCGGCTCTTGTTAATTGCTGTCTACTTGTTCTTCCTTTCTTTGATCCTGTCCAGTGTTTCTATGGAGATCCATTCCTTATGATGATGCTTCTTGGGGCCCAGAACCTCTTGACACGTTGAAGTTAATGCTTCTTTGATACCTTTCTAGTTGTCCTCCTTCAGTTAATCCTGCAAGGCTTGGAACCTGTTGTTGAGAGCTATCAAGTTCTGGTAGTCGGAGAGGTATTTACATGTATGTAATATTTTCTATAAAGACACGTGAAACAATCAACTATAAGTAAATACTGCATGAGCTGTGAAGTGTTTGTTTACAAATGGAAATTTGAAATTTAGTGGGTTACTCAACTTATGGTTAGTTAAATTGACCAGTTCATTTTGACCATAGTGTTTATTTATTGTAGATGAGGAACGAATAGCATAAGATGTATCGTTTTGACGAATTCTTATTTAGAATGATGATGATTGGATTTAACATAAAATTCTACACTTGTTTCCCAGAATAGTTGACAAACTTATATCTTTGTCAGTTTCTGAGAAGAATCGAATCACACAAACTATGAGTAATCATAATGAGTGAAAATGTACGTGCTCAGATTTCACATGTGATCAGACGACCATTCAATGTTGACTTACGTGTAACATTGTCTTCTTTGGGAAACTATCTGATAGCAAATAATTCCTCTGAAGTAAACAAAACGAAAAAACATGTTAAAATATCTGTCTGGTGAATATCTACCCGATTTAATAAATATACGTTTTAACATGAATTGCTTTGCATACAAGTTATCATCTTCATTTCGAGATTAAAATAGACCGGTTTGGTTAAATTCTCAATCATCTCTTATTAGGAGGTTTCAATGAATGCCATCATTTCAACAATATGATGAGCGTTTCAATACAATTAACTGAGAAGAATAATTCTCTCTCGTAAAGTTTGTTCTAGGATCTGTTCATAGGCGTGCGTTGGTCAGTTGTTATACGCAGTGCCTACATTCAAGTTTCATAATCATGAGAATATGATTACAAAAATAAAGTTGAAAATTCGATGATCAACAGACAGCAACTCGGAGGCATTCAACATTTATGAATCAAGTATTGACTCAAACGTATTGAATTGTGTCAAATATATCTGAATAGTTCATGGGCCCCAATAATCCAATAAGACTCTTCCTAGTTTATTGTTGCGCATGTGATCATTTTGATTTATTCAGTCCATCGTATCGTGTTGATGAAATATGTTCTAATTTGTTGTTTTGATAGACTGTGGGGTAGGTAATATTTGATCTGGCAATAACGTCACTTGATTTATCATTTCTACTCATACAATGTGTTTTTATTTTGAGCTTGACAGTAAACAATACGTGTTGTAATTACAAGTTCTATAAGAAAATCACAATAACATAGCAATCATTGCGTACTGTTCAGCTTTCGTGTAATAACCAAATTAAATACTGAATCATTTATGCAAAATCACTGTGAGAAAAGGAAACATAACAAAAGATAACTGGATAGTATAAGAACTCTTCCCCTTCCATAACCTCAAATTCAGAATGAAATTTGTTCAATATTAAAGTTGAAATTTGTCCGACGTAGTTTCCCCTGATCATACTTACTACACCTGTATGTGTTTATTGAAAACATGAAACTTGATTGATAATTTTTCATCTAACTCATAAAAGATTTTAAAATAAATTAGAGATTTTAATGAATTGCATGAAATGTATTTGGTTAGCTGTAGTCGCCAAATCATTGAAAATTCAAAAATGAAAAGATAACCACAGAAGATTTGGCTATCAAAAAGGAATAAAACTGATTGATTGAAGAAATTCTATCAACTAAAATTCATAAAATGAAATGTGATCAAGAAATCTCAGTATCGAGAATTTTTTGGTATTACGAAACAATACGAATAATATTAAAACGTGACATATTGTTCGATATGAAATCAAATACAATATCTAATTTGGTGAAATTAAGCGTTTACATTTGATTGCAGGTAGAAAAAGACAGGCTAAAATGAAGTATGTCATTTTGCAAAGATAATTATGATATTTAAATAACACCTGATGATCCATAAAAACAAATTTGTAGTTCACTTTGAGTGAAAAAAAAAGCGAAATCTCAATTTAATATATTTCAACTGCTTAGTTAGTAGTTAGTTTTGTTCAGTATGTATATTGGTGAGATCTTTAATTGAAAACATATTCACTAGATGACAATATCATTTATAAATAAAATAACCAAACGATTTATTTTATTCTTTTATTGCATTTTCTGTGTGATTGATATTACGGACATTGAGACCTGTCAAATGAATCCACCTGTATCACGTTGTTGATATTAACAGTGGGACTATAACCTCGTACAAGAACCCCGTTATAATTACCAAGTCGTTCTCCAATAACCTACCAGGGATGATTCACAGGAGAACTGAAGACATTTGGCTGATTAAAACATTTATATTCAATGCCAATAGGTTCAGTGTGTTTTTGAATGTATTTGTTTCACTCAACTTTTGAACTTGCTTGTTTATGTCATTATTTTCGGACATTTCGGTTTCTCTTTGTCTTCGTTTGGCATTTAAGAGTTTTTGCTCCGAGAACCTACAAAATTGAAGGTTTGTTTTGTGTTTGCTATTATTGTTGTTAGAATGAGATTTGGGTCGAGTATTTGTGAACGGCGAATAAACTTTGGTACTTTGGTTCTATTGGTAATTTGTGTTTGTTAATTGCAAATAGATCGACATTCCGTACTTTAATAAATGAAGCGAGCAAAAACTTGAACGTAGAAGGCATATACTTCTTCAAAAGAAATAAAGTCATTGATACAAGTTTGTAATTTCCTGTTGTCGATATCCAGGTCTCTGATTGATCTGTTTCAGATGCCATGTGTGCTTCCCGAGTAGATTGCCTTGATATGACATCCGTTGATAAGGACTAGATGTGAGTGATTGTCTGTCTGCCAAATATATTGTCTAACTGATCAGGATGCGAATGTGCCATCATAAACTGATCAATTGGACATCTGAGTACTGACGACTGCAAATGATACCGGCAATTGATTCATTTTAGGACGGTAGATGACGCTAGTGTGAATAAAAGCATTAGGAATTAGCTAATATAAAGCATTGAAAACATTGAATTAAAACCATGCTATGACACAGATCAGCAGACGTTCAAGATGGAAAACACTGGAGTTAAACTGAATGTCCTAGAGCTATCATGGTAGTTGTTAGGTTTAGTAGTTCTGAATTCAATCTCCAGCATCTTCACTGGTGCTCATATTCTCAAGCGCAAATAACACGTCTTGTTTTTCATGGTTTTCAAGTCGCTTATTAACAACGATCGTCTCAAGAACGATAAAGCTCTTCATAATTAACAGTTTGGTCAATAACAGAGTACGTGTATTGAAGATAGATATATTATCCATGTTGTCTGACACAAATAAAGGAAACTATAATACATTGTTCCGAACTATTATACTCAATATTAATATACCATGAAAATGAACAAGATGAACTGTAAAGTTAGAACTTTCAAAAACTGTTATTGCTTCGAGAACATATACTGAGCATGTATAAATGTGTCGGGTAACATTTGACCATGGTCACCATTGCAGGTCGATTAAGTGACAATTATCAGGTTAGATCCTTCTGTAGAATAAATATTAGAAGGACACTTGTAGATTGTGGTTCGTATGTATTTATTGGTGATCTCGTGATATCAAAATAATACCGAGATCGTACCAAGCTTTACAGGCAGGACTAACGTGCGTACGTGGGTAAGTGCGAGATCACGAACAACCGAAATAGTCCGTTTTTGGTACACTTAAACAAAGAGATACAGTAAAACAGTTACTGATACAGTTGGTTATATTATTAAATATTTTAATTACATCCATGCTGTTCTTTTCACAATAGTAGATCACTTAACATGAAAAGTAAGACAGTGGAACTTTTAAGTTTTCGCATCTTTCAGCTTTTTGTACTAATGTACAGTTTTTACATAGAAAAGCAATACTGAACACACGGCTTCGTTTAGGATGGAATGAAATAATAAGTGACCAAATAGCAGGTGAATTTGCATCATTTTGATACTATGCGAAAAAGATGCTTACCAGTTCATCATGTTTTCCAATGAATATTTTCAAAAATATAGAACGTCAATAAATCAGGATTCAGTGGTGTGTTAATTGTTCAATAACCGGTGGGTAAGCGTCATATGAATCTTAGATGTTTTGATCAAGTATTGCAACAGATCGGACGAAGTATTTAATCATGACACCAGTGATTCTTAATTTTCAGCGATTGTTTTGTTAGATGAATATTATCAGATTTTTATGGAATTTGGTGCCATGTTATTTAAGGTCTCTAACCATCTTCTAACGGATCCCAACCAGGTAGTCTACGCCTATCAACAAGTTTTAGTCCATGTTCTAGTAATGCCGCCCCTAGCTCTCTTCCAATCCGGAAGAATCTCCGTGGATACTAGGATTCTCTCAAATGGAAGAGTTAATTACAGGCCACTAAGGTCAAACTACCAAACACTTCATAATCCCAATGACCATGAAATTACGTCAGATTCTAAGAGGACATCTTACTTGAAAATATACCGTCACAAATAAGCTCTCCTGAATTTCCTTGAGTTCAAAACCCAAAAGAAGGTAATCCCTATGTAGGTGTTGTTCATCCTCCTGAGAACGTTGATTTAGAATAAAACTGTCCGAATTCCTATCGACGCAACACCCAGTTAGAGTAAATGTGCAAGGGATAACGGAGTGCAAATCATCAATGCCCGATCACTCATTGCGTGTAGATAACTACGCTTTCTTTCAAACCGTTAGATGTCAAGGAATAGGAGGCGGTACAATTACTTATGTCCGTTTGGACATTCAGGAGTGCTAATTTCAGGATAGATCTCTTGATGCTGCAGACGACTCCATTTGAATGATTGTAAACTGTGGATTGCAAAATTATCTACTGGTGGGATGTATATACAGACCACCTCATACGGATAATAACCTTGATAGATCACTCAAAAACATAATTTTCATCACTTCCCACCAACCGCACACGTTTAAAACCATCAGGGGTGATTTTCATCTGCCGAACATTATATGGAGTTTTACTTCGGCACCAGGTCAAATTAGTTGAAACATTAGAATTTTGTGGATGGGTCCAATAAGTCCGGAAACCAACTAGGATTGATAATACACTTGGCTTATTATTTACAATCAACATAGGCTCTAGCTCAGTGCACACCAGTCAGGAGTTTTTTATGAGTTCTCATAGAGCTGTATTGAGCATTATTCATTCATTAAACACTATGCAATTGAACTCTAACGCTGAAAAAATGTACCAGAGTAGATAGTTTGACCAACAAAACTGGAAACGGATTGAAACTCTCATTCGGTGTGTACCATGGGAAACTTATTTTACCACAAATAATATTGACACTGCTCTTTCCAACTCGTAACTTAATTTGATATATTGCTTAAAATGCTGATAGGGGCAAGAATATTTTTAAAATTTATAAGAGAAAGTTGAGAAAATTGAAACACCACCAGCAGTAGCATCACGAGTTGTATGTATTTCAAAGTATACTTAACTTGATAGAAAGAAATGTTCCATCTGAACGCAAGCAATTTATGAATATATAAAATAAACCCCTAGTTAGTAAAAGCCTAGAGTTATCAACACTTTGACTTTTTAAATCCTGTGTGAAATCGAAGTATCTTGGCATGGTTCAATTTTTAATACTTGCATTGTTGAAGACTCTGATACTATTTGCGGACAATTCAGCCAGCATTTCTCGCAACGCTGCAACACTGAAACTAAGACCTCTATCAACACATTTCCAATGTTGTTGGTGATAATTTTGTATTCCGATTTTAGTAAGACTTTTGACAGTGTCTCACACAAGCTACTTCTTCTGAAACTTTCTACTTGTGGCATACGGAATTCCCCCTTAAGTTGGTTGAGATCTTTTTTAGCAGAGCGTAGACAAATCGTCAGCTTTGGATCTTTCTACTTTAAACCTGTAAATGTAATCACTGGAGTTATACAAGAAAGTGTGATTCGCTCATTAATCTTTCGCCTTTTCATCAACGACGTGTGTTCCCTTTTTCAGTATGGTTAATCTTTACCCTTTGCCGATGACCTAAATGTGATCTATTGATCATTCTCTTCTCCCACCAGAAAAAGCTATATTTCAGCAGTAATCCGAGAAGAAATAAATAAGTTGTAAGAATGGAGTGTTTCGTGGAATTTGCCACTTGATGTTGACAAAAGTGGATTTATTCACATCGACCGCTGCCTTAACTTAAATCTGGCTATACACAAGCATACACTGAAACCTCTCCACACTGTTCGTAAATTGAGTTTGAGATATAGCAACAGTTTGAGCTTTTCCTAGCACATTTCATCTCAAGTATCCATGGCTAGAAAGCTCATTGGTTTCATGATGATAAACTTCAATATTATGGAATCGAGATTATTATTATTATTGAACAGAAAATGTATCTTACCCATTCTTGAAAATGATATTTTAGTTTGCAGTACTTGCAGGCATAATGATCTGATTAAAATTTAAGGTGTTCGAAGAGCCTTTACAAAAGCTCTATTAGGGTATTCCGATGTCAACAACCCAAATCAGAACCTTGCTGTGTCAGGCTTATCAAATTAAACGTTGTCTTAATCTACCGGCTTATTAAGGACATTTTTTACTATTCAGTTTCCAACCTTTCGTAATCTATGATTTCATCCCACAACCTACGCAATAAGGAAAATATTCTAGCGATTCCGACAACCTACAAAATCTTACGTCAGATTATTTATTATTCGCTACTCGTCCATGCGAAACAGACTGCCGGCGATCCTCTATTGCAGTGAAACTGCATCCCCGTTTCAGAGGTTTCCTCGATGAATTTCTTTCCGAAAGTGGGTTGTGTCACGTATTGAATATCAATTTGTTTAATCATGATTTATACCGACAATGTTCCTCATCTATCTAACTGACTGAAAAGCAAAGAATAAGCTTTGAATTTTTTCACGTATATCTTATTTTTCTTTCCTTCTATTCACCTTAATATATGAAGTCTGCTTATGTTCATATTTATTAATTATTACTGTTTTTGTTATTAATTACATGATTGATCTCTCGACACATTAGATATTTTTGTCGTCTCTTCATTTCCATCTGAACATATTTCATTTCTAAACATTCGAAATCTATAACTAAAAACACTCAAATAAATTAACTTCTCAGATGCATTCTATCTTCACCACATACATATAATAAACACAAAGAAATTTATATTTGATTGTTTTTTGCAATTACTTGTGACTTTCGTAGCATCATTCTAAATTCTTATTGCACAACATTATAAGCTAATATCAAGTTTTACTCTGAATTCTATTACATAACTTTACATGTATTCACCTGAGTGCAATAAAAAATCAGCAAAATTAATACGTTACTTTAGAGGTCAATAAACATTACACTCTTACTATCATGGTTGAACCCTTTCACTAGGTGTTCATTTCATTTCTCTCCCTCACCCTTTTTCCTTCTGAATAAATATTATCTTTAAGCATCCGAAATTTATAAATAGAACAATAACTTGTGTTATACTAAAATGAACTTCTCAGACACGCTTTTTCTTCACTATTTATTTTGTTTTATTATCATTATTACTTGTTCTTTTTATTATATTTTTCAAATATGGCAAATATAATGCTAACACTATTGAAACTTGTATATTATCGCATTTCTTAAAAAACCTGAAATGGTTTATTCACAACACTTATGTACCCAAGAGATGTTTGTAAATGATATTAATAACTGTTGAAATCGCGCAGCAGAGCCTTCACTATAGCGAGGAATTTCTCACGCTAGTCTGTCTCGCCATGCTCGTGGAAGTCAGCTTTTGTGTAGCAGAACTACGCTTTCATGTTGTCGGGTTAGAATGATGTTTGCTGAATAGTTGGAAGTGTAAGAGGTATATTCTTAAGTAACTCTGGTCTATGCTTCATCATAATTGATTTCTACGTACATGTAGATGTAGTATCTAGAATTGAAAAGTAACATGGAATATAAAAAATTTGTTGTTAACGGCTTGAGATTCAAGTCAACAGTTATTTATTGATAAATTTTATTTCCATTATCTAAAGTTGTACTTACTTACGTACTTACTTGTTTTCACCTGTTAAGCTTCATGAAAAAGCATAGGCTGTCAATCAGCACTCTTCATCCCACTCTGTTCTCGACAACCCATCCTCCTGTACGTTGGCTTCCGATTCCTTACGCAGTGTACTCTTTGGTCTTCCTCTTTGTCAATCCTTAAATATACGTGTGCATCAGATCCTCCTTGTTCATCAATGATGCTGTCCAGTTACATGAAAGATTCCGCAACTTCCAGAACTTCTCGTTCAGGTGTGATTCGTCTGATGTTCTCTGTGTTGTATTCGAAAATTTTGGTTCACTTCTTGTATAGTTTGAGGACAACCGCTCCATAGCCTGTTGCTACACAGTTTCTCTTGACCTCCATTTATTGGAGTGTATATGATGGAAGATGTACGTCATATACGAAGTCCGAATTGTCTAGGTTTATCTGAGAAGTAGAAGTTTTCTTAAACTATTCAAAAACCACTGCAAAGGAAATGGGAAAAAATGACAACTTTGTATGACACCGGTCCTACTTCGGAATGCGTCTGTCTGTTGCCATATATGCTCCACGTTGAAGTGTAATTAGTCGTATGGATACCGAATGGTGTTGATGATCTTCTTAGATTCACAACAGTGTCAAAGAAGGCTCCACAAGAATCTCCCGTCCGCACTCTCAAATGCTTTCTCACAATTAAAAACGTTGACGTAAATTGACGAATTTCATTCAATTGATTGTTCAACGGTGATCCACAGTGTCACGAATTGGTCTGCGTTCGATCGGTCCTTAAGAAATCCAGTCTGTTGATCACATAGCAGATCATCTGCTAAATTTTCCATCCGGTTTAACAAAACTCTGTTGAAAACTTCTCCAAGTACTGACAGTAGTGTGACGCCTATGTAGTTCTCACACTGGCTCAGATCTCCTTTCCTCGGTATCTCGATGAGATATCCTTCTTTACAGTCTGTCAACATTTGTTCTTACTCCCAAATCTCCCTGAATAAAACATGGAGCTTGTTTGCATTTACTTTGATGTCTGACTTCAAAGCTACACCTGATATATTGTCAGGTAATCCTTCTTTCCCACTCCTGACTTGTCTGATGACCGTTCCGATTTCTTTGATCGTTAGTAAAACGACATCCTTAGGGGAGTCGACGTGTGGTACTCCGATGTTTGTTTGATTCAGTGGAGCTTGTCTAATCAAAAGCTCCTCGATGTGTTCCACCCACCTGCTCCTCTGTTCTTAGAAGTTCAGTGATTGGCTTGCATTCTTTGTCCTTGACCGGTCTCTCTGGTTTACCATATTTCCCCACTAATTTCTTCGTCGTGTTGTATAGTTGTTTCATATTTCTTTCTCTTACAACTTTTCCGGCAGTCGTTGCTAGATCTTCCATATATGTCTCCTCTTTTTTTAAACTGTTTTTCAGAGTATTTTATAAATTAATTAGGACATTTTTGATGCCCTTAATCATCGCACTACAAATGTCACAAATATTATTATTTGCTTGGTCAGTATTTCATTATAATTTCTGGGCCAAATTCTTTCATAACACTTCTTGTTGTCATCGCTTCATCACCCACTGACTGTTGATCAAGAATTCTAAGGAAAAATAAGCGTTTGCCATCAAGTCATTTTTTATGTGTCATCAACACTCATTTTAGTCATCGATTCGTTAGAGTTTGGAAACAGTCTTGTGCACTGAGGCTTGCGCAGATAGGAATGTGCATCAAATCCGAATAGTAAAGAAACAGGAATACGAAACTTTCATCAGAATAAAACGTCATCATCGTTCTGCGACGGACTACAGCACCCCACTCAGTGTTAACCGATATGAGAATTCGTAAATTACGGCTCAAACATCTGATTTCGAGTCAGTGTGTTTTCAATAGCCTGAGAATTCAGTAGACACTTTGAAGAGTCTGGAATTAATAGAGAAACTTTTTGAATATTGTTTTTAGTTATATGTCGGAGTGTAATCATAAAATAGGCTCAAAGAACAAGTGAAGCTTGAGAATGTCTAGACAAATTATCCAAAGGTTTTTAGATAATAGAACAGTTGAGACTACTCAAAGGCAGTTGTGATCCTACTAATTTGTTGATAAGTGAATGAAGTAGATTTTCGGGAGTTGTAACTTGTATCTGTGACTCTGGATTCAATTTCGTTTAGGGTTTTCTAATTATTGACATGATTACTAGTGATAAACTTTGAGATGATTCTATATTCGTTACTCATAATCCGAGCGGTGTCTGTATTCAAGGTGCTCAAATGCGTTGACCGAGAAGAGAAAGTACTTTCTATACTTTCGAGGCATTATTAACTGATGACAACTCTTGAATTATGTCTTACACCGTATGAGATTATCTACTTCGAATGAACACTGCAGTTACTGTGAAGCTACTGTGAGTTTTCTCATTTTAAATTAACGGTTATTCAGGAGTCGTCAGTAATTATGATATTTAACTGTTGCAGCAGTTCGCTAGACGTATTAGTTTTGAATATTTTCAGGAGTGTGAATGAGCTCGGACACAGCTATCACCTACGAGACTTGTGCTGTGAAACTGAGTGTCTCAATCTGATTGTCTTGACAAGTGTGCATGATTGCGATCCATGTATTCATTCCATGACAAAATATCTATCAGGCTTAGTGGATACATCATCACGCTCGGCAAAATAGACCGGAAATTTACGTTTCACACTAGAGTTCCAAAGGTCTTTGATACCAGTCGGAATACGTCTAAAGCGCCGATTATTTTCTCAAAGTCACGCCAAGTTACAAGTTAATAAGTACAGAATGTAGATTAGGTGAGTGAGTTCTAAGTACACCATCACTTTAAACAATTTTCGGTAAATGTCCAAAGCATGACTTTTGTTTCGCACCTAGTAATGTGAATGTCAGAACCAATTAATCAGCTTCATAACACGCTTTAGAATAATGAAGTCGATAAAAAATATCTTCTGCGTCAACGGCAGTGTATGTGTACCAGAAAAACTGAGATTCATTGTGCAACACTGAGGTATTATCATTTCACAGCACTTAACACACGCCAATATCAACACTATAATCAAAGAATTGCATACTTGTTTGAAGGTGATAAAGTCACCCCTACTGTGAGTCGTTCTAGAGACTAAGCTTCAAATAAAACGATTGACCACATACGGCTAATATAAAAAAGAAATCATAGAAGGAATCATATTCAGTCCAAATAACACAAAGTTAACGACGGTTTGTCACTTGTCATCTAATGACAGTGAACAATCAGATAACGATCGATGATAGTTCTTATTCGTGAATTGATAGGGTGTTCCGACAATTAAAATCAACCTTATTACTGTTGGGAATGCCGAGTGATATTATTCAGTTGTAAGACTTCAACAAAATAAACATTCACAACGTACTCATTAGTGATTGCAATTATCACAGAATCACACAGATACAATACTCCTTATTTACAAATAAAATGTAAAACACTTGTGAAACAAATAATTATTTATTGAGCGAAAACAATTACGCAAATGTGAAAAACCATGTTTGGCGTTTTATCAACAATATTACATCAGAAATCACATAAACCAGCTAAGAATGGCGCAAAACCACATAGTGAAACTGTTCGAATTACTGAAATGGACCGTTAAATCTAGAGTTTTCTAGTAAAATACAAAATATAAACAACTTAATCAAATAATACGATTTTCCTGAACGTCATGCATTGGTTTTCTTTTTCCTATACAACCAACTCCAAATAGCACAACCGATGCAAACAAGAAAGAAGAAGACGATCAAAGATATCACGAGATTCAAATATTGAAATGATTTGTCCTGGTTATTCTCTTCGTTTATTCGAGTACTCATTGTCTAGGGAAAAACAAAACAAAAATATTTATTACTAAATACCAAATGGTTACCGTGTATTGATCAGTGTCTTCGGTGGTTTCCTGCAAGTTTTCTTTAACATGAACTTCGATGATCCCCGAAGTTGTTGCAACGTGATTGATTGCTGTTGGTGTGCTCAAATCGCTAACATCCGGTCCCACCTGAATAAAAGAAACAGTAGCATTCATCACTAAATATCATGTCTTATTCAATTAATTTATTGATCATTAGTCACTATTGTCAGTAAAATTGATGGTAAAGAATCCAAAGATTATTTACACAATTTGCATTTGTGCAATCATTTAGAACGTCCACAATAGATTTGACAATCAGTGTGATAAGTGCACACTATCCTACAACTAACTGACTACTCATTTGTGTGATGAAATCTATTTTCCGATGGACACATCTAATCACGATACGAATACAGATCAACCAATTTATAATTGACGGCTTTTCTGAAGCAAGCCATCCAGATTACATATTATTCAGCATAGAATTTATTACTAAATACCAAATGGTTACCGTGTATTGATCAGTGTCTTCGGTGGTTTCCTGCAAGTTTTCTTTAACATGAACTTCGATGATCCCCGAAGTTGTTGCAACGTGATTGATTGCTGTTGGTGTGCTCAAATCGCTAACATCCGGTCCCACCTGAATAAAAGAAACAGTAGCATTCATCACTAAATATCATGTCTTATTCAATTAATTTATTGATCATTAGTCACTATTGTCAGTAAAATTGATGGTAAAGAATCCAAAGATTATTTACACAATTTGCATTTGTGCAATCATTTAGAACGTCCACAATAGATTTGACAATCAGTGTGATAAGTGCACACTATCCTACAACTAACTGACTACTCATTTGTGTGATGAAATCTATTTTCCGATGGACACATCTAATCACGATACGAATACAGATCAACCAATTTATAATTGACGGCTTTTCTGAAGCAATCCATCCAGATTACATATTATTCAGCATAGAATTTATTACTAAATACCAAATGGTTACCGTGTATTGATCAGTGTCTTCGGTGGTTTCCTGCAAGTTTTCTTTAACATGAACTTCGATGATCCCCGAAGTTGTTGCAACGTGATTGATTGCTGTTGGTGTGCTCAAATCGCTAACATCCGGTCCCACCTGAATAAAAGAAACAGTAGCATTCATCACTAAATATCATGTCTTATTCAATTAATTTATTGATCATTAGTCACTATTGTCAGTAAAATTGATGGTAAAGAATCCAAAGATTATTTACACAATTTGCATTTGTGCAATCATTTAGAACGTCCACAATAGATTTGACAATCAGTGTGATAAGTGCACACTATCCTACAACTAACTGACTACTCATTTGTGTGATGAAATCTATTTTCCGATGGACACATCTAATCACGATACGAATACAGATCAACCAATTTATAATTGACGGCTTTTCTGAAGCAAGCCATCCAGATAACATATTTTTCAGCATAGAATTTATTACTAAATGCGGTTTCCATGGTAAGAATTCTTCGTACCCATATTTGATTAGATGTCGCCAACGTATACAAAGCTTTATTTTAGTCGCTGGTAGGCGGATTAGGTTCATTTTCTAATCGTAGAACTAAAATGTCGTTCCGAGTAAATCCACTCACTCAGAATGTGGAATCTGGTTATACTAAAAACAACATTTCAAAATATCCAAGTACTTACTTCAGCGCTGCAATCATTCACTTTAAGCTGATGAGTATTCTGATCATTACTCTCAATGCATGTGTTAGCTTTCTCACACCAAATACATGTCACATTCGAAATTGATGCTTTTTGACATGCTTCAGTCGAGTTGTATTTTGCACAAATTGCTGTGAAAAGAGTGAGGTGTTTTCAACTCAAGTTATTGAACAAATGAAAAGAGAATTACAATACGGTTAACTGTAACTCTATGATATGACAATGGTTTCGGAAATAAGTGACAATTCCATTCACTGGGAAATTTCCATCACGATGCATAATCCGAAATTCAGTACACTCCCAATTTCACGCACATTTCATGACAGCCTTTTGAATCGAACGATACTACTATGAGTATCAAGTATGGAGGATGAAATTTGGCAGGCAAATTCGCTGAATTTCAATAACTGTTTGCATACATAAACGTGCACACAATGCTGTCACTAAGCTCAAAAAAGTGTACTGAATTGAATTTTGTATGATGATACAGCTTTTTCTCATGATATCAGTATTGTGATTGAAATAAGTACAAAAAGTCAGTTGTTCACATATCGACAATTGATTTTCAATTGTGGTAATGAAGTCGAACAATTTCTTTGAAGAGATTTCAGTCGACCTACTATGGTGGAAGATATTGAAGTATGTTACCGCATTCTGATCTTCTTGTTGTCAGTCAATGCATAACACTAGTTGGATCAATGAAATTTCATCAATGATGAAAGTAATATTTCATTCGATGAATATTGAAGGCGATCTGATCATTAGATCACGGAAGGTTTATTTTAGTTGTCAAAACTTTTTTTGTGCAGTCTACTTTATGGTTAACTGAATATGTTTCTGTAGTTCCTCAATGCACATATTCATGAGAAAACACACATTTTCGTACTGTGAAATCAATTTTGTAACTGACTATGTTGGATTGTAATTTTGAAACGTGACTTGTTTAAAAACTCAATTTTTCGTACATGTATGGCAAAGAAGAGACTTCGGAAATTAGGCAATCGTTTTCAAGGTATTCGCAATGACACATAGTGTTTCATCAATTACAATGGCTCAGTAAAATTCTATATCACGTGAATGAAATGAGAAAAAACGGACAATTCCTCGTCTTAACACAATCAACTAACTGACGCCCAATCATTTTGAAACTAATATAATCTCATCTTTCGTTTTGTGACCATAAGCTTGAGTAAGAGGAAGATTTTGCTGTTGTTTCGAAATAAGTCCTTAATCGCTTTTGTATTTAACAGTGAATCGACGTGTTTATATTGGTGGTAAATGAAACGTCATTTGAGACGGATGCCTCGAATTCATATATTAGCTAAATAAAGGTACAAATGGAAATTTCAATTTCGTGAAACAAAAGCGACTTATTGAAGTGTGAAAATAGGTAATGTTGATTAAATGAGGTTTAACATACTCCCGATGGCTTCAAACTCCACCAATGTGCCACTTTTAATCCATTTCACAGGAATAGGTATTTCATGATCTGTTTTATCTTGTGTGATAAATTGAAGAGAAAAAGAAACTTAAAATGTTGATTTCTATTATAAGTAAAACAAGTTGTATGCATCATATTAGGAGCGATCAAATAAGAAACTGAAACATTTCTCATAATGAATACAGTGGTGATCATCCAACATCATCACAAATTATGGTTTGCATCGCTCTGTGTTTGGCAGGTGACCAATTTCCAACCAGTAAATTAAAAACATAGTCAGTCCAGCATTTGCAAAGTATACGACTATTTCGTCATGAAATATTTCATATTTCGAAATACAAATAGGTAACATGCATCTCAGAGTTGGTGATCATGATGAGACTGGATCCCAAAACCGTTGTACACAAACGTACTGTAGGTGAGTGAGTAAATAAATCGGAGGATATATTGTCTGATTAGTACGTCATTCATATATCTCCATCTCGATCGGTCAGTCAATCAGTAACCATAAGCAAGAGACGTCTCCAATCACCCATTCAGGCTTTTGCGAAGTAGATGTTCATACACATTGATTATTTTACGCGAGACATCTGGTTAAGTGAGCCTTATCATACAGATGATTCATGATCTGTTTTCCGGTACATCAAAATGTTAACAACACGCGTTTAAATGTTTCTTACTTGGTTTACACTGAATTTTACCGAAGATTATCGAGTGCAGCTCACTTTTCTCAATTTTCGTAGGAATCTGAAACAAGCGTATTTAAGCCTACGGTGAGGATCTGTTAATCAAGTAATTATTGAACTTATGTGTTGTCAATTGGATTATCTTATTTAAACACACGCAGTCACACTGATATTCTCAGTTTCCTTAAAAGCATGTTCCACCCACTCCACATAGATATTTTGAATTACTTCAGTTGTCAATTTCTATCCTGTTCGGTGAATTGTCATTTATTATTGTCAGCGGCTTTATTGGCTATCATATATTTGGCACAGCAAAAGATTCTCAGTACAACTTTTTTAAACAAGATTCCCTCCTCTATTTCTTCATAAATCCTGACTATAACATATTCACTGACCACCAGTTAAATGGTAACAGTTCAGGAATGCACATCAGAACAATGATCATTTTTTCAATGTAGATTGACATCCATCACAATGTCTTTGATTGCACTTTTTGTAAGTTGTACGATGAAAAATCGTAAAGGTTTCATAAACGCAATTAAGTGTATTTGCGATTGATAGATATTCTGTGAGATGAATATCTGCGTCATTTGGATTGAAATGTGATTGTGAATAACTGCAAGGATGCTGTGCTCCGGATATTCGACAGTAAACGTTCTGCATAAACGATTTTCAGAACATAAAATATAGCCTGACAGAATGCGACACTTTCCACACGGTGCTCTAAAATATACTGTTTGTTACTATTTGACACTAGGATATCTATGTTTCTTCTGATAGCATTTCACTTCCAATTATTCTGTTTTCAACAAGGGCTTGAATAAAGTGTTTCATTGCAAGATTAATAATAGTGTCAAATAGTCTGTTTTCATAATAAAAAATGTCAATCGCCTTCTATTGTGTTCAACTTAACTTGATACATTCGACTGTTTTGATAAAAATGAAGTAGTAGAACAATCCAAATCGCTTGAAACAAAATTATATGTCCATTGAATTGTACAACTTACGTCCTCAAAATGAATAGCAATCTTCCCACTCGGATGTATCAGACCAGTTATCTTGCCTGTAACCTCTACAATTAGAAGACCATTGATAATTAAAATTTAAGTGACAATTATAGAGCAAGTTATTGTTAAGTGTCACACGTTGGATGCCTACTCACAAAATGATCAGATTCCACTGGATATTTACCGTTTTATCTCAATCGGTTTCTTCATTTAAAGTCTTGATAATTGTACTAATGTGGACATCATGTAAGTAAAACATGCATACATCCTTCAAAACGAATGTCAAATGCATTGTTCCCGAAGATGTATAACCATGTTATTATTATTATTGAAACAACAAATCGAAAATTATTCCATCAGGTTCTGATAATCAGAGAGGTATTTACATTTTGATAATGTAATAAGAAGACGGAGATTATCAAAACTATGTGATATATTAGCGCAATACATTTCGAACAATCTGATCACACATATACTTGTTAAGAGCATTTATATATAAAAATAAAAGGTCAACTAGACTGGAAATGGGGTAAGAGGATATAAGGTGATTCAAATAGTCTGTTATTGAAACAAAGACTTAAATCAGTCATCAACAAAACGTACTGCGCAGCAAAGGTCATTGTCAAAGAAAGAACAAGGTGCATGTTTCATCCAAAACCTCAAAGACATGAAAACGATTGTGTCACATCCCACTGTGTTTACCAATTTAAATGTGTGTGTGGTCACACATACATAGGGAGGAGCAATCGTAATCTTAACATTAGGGTGAGTGAACATGTACCCAAATGGCTGCAAAAACAAATACAATCAAGTGACCCAATAAGAGCAGAGGATAAACATCCATCATCCTCTATTGCTAAACATATAATTGAAACAGGGCACAAGATTCATCTAAACTCGGCTTTTGTGGTATTATATAAAAGTGTAAAAGGGCGTATACTAAGGTTTATTGAAGCCTTAGCCATACGAAAATTCAAACCCCCTTTTTGTATTCAAAAACAGTTTGTTCTTACCTTAAACCTACCCTGGTAATATTGACTTATTATCCAGAGTGATTAGGTTTTGAATTGTGTTCAGATTATTATTAATATTATTATCATTATTATTATTATTATTATTATTATTATTATTATTACTCATATTATTATCCTTATCTCCTCTTACCCCATTTCCAGTCTAGTTGACCTTTTATTTTTATATATAAATGCTCTTAACAAGTATATGTGTGATCAGATTGTTCGAAATGTATTGCGCTAATATATCACATAGTTTTGATAATCTCCGTCTTCTTATTACATTATCGAAATTTATAAAAGGGACTAATTGTTTTAAATTTACATTTTGGCAATGTTTTCTATAAAGACGCCTGAAACAATCGACTTCAAGTAAATACAATATGAGCTGTGAAGTGTTTGCTTCCAAATGGAACTTGGAAACTTGTGAGTTGTGGAACATATGAGTATTTCAACTGACTAGCCCATTCTGACCATAGTATTTATTTATTGTGGATGAGAAACAAGTATCTTAATATGTGTCGTCCTAGCAATTTCGTATTTTGAATGGATAATATTTAGGAATGACTATGCGATAAATGAATGTGTAGGTGAGTGTGTTGTGCACAGGAATGGCTCTGTGACGAGCA
This sequence comes from Schistosoma spindalis, assembly GCA_946903255.1. Classification (NCBI taxonomy): domain Eukaryota; kingdom Metazoa; phylum Platyhelminthes; class Trematoda; order Strigeidida; family Schistosomatidae; genus Schistosoma; species Schistosoma spindalis. The sequence continues at coordinate 4,245,122 of OX336418.1, read as the reverse complement.
TTCAATGCAATCCATCTATCTTGAAATACAAATTTCTCACTGGGTTTCATTGAAACCTGTGAACTGAAAATAATTTCTGCACTCGTGAATTCACAAGAGAAATTAAATTGCGACTTGATTCACTCCTGGTGATCAGTTGATTACTCATCGAACCTAGTCTCTCCCAGTTGCTGTCAACTGTTTAATGCAATCAAGTGGTGATTGGATTTCACAGTTAATTCTACCCTTATTCTTCAGAACAGTAACAAATTACAGCTTTGTCAGTTTCTGAGACCAATGGAATCACACAAACTGTGAGTAATCATAATGAGTGGAAATGTAAGTGTTTAGATTTTACATCTGATCAAGCTATTATTCAATGCTGACTTACCTGCAACATTATCTTCTCTAGGAAACCATCTGACAGCGATTAAGTCTTCTGAATTAATCAAAGTAGATGTTTTAATATCTGCTTAATGAATATCTGTCTTTTTCATTAAATGTACATTTTGACATGGAATGCTTTTGCATACAAGTTATCATCATAGTTTCGAGAATAAAATGGACCGAATTTGATTAAATGCCCAATCATCCCTCATGAGGAGGTTGCAATGAATATTTTCACTGCATCGATATGATGAGCGATTTAATCTAATCAACTGAGAGGGATAATTCTCCACAGTAAAATTTATTCTAGGAGCTTTTGATGAGGAAGTAACCTATATAATCTATCGAACAATAGTCATTCAAATTTATTTTCCGAGATTTCGTGATTCTTCGATTCCGATAACTGACCGAAATAAGCATACGTAATCATGATGTCCTAGGTGTTCTTTTTCGAATAAATTATCTAATACTAGCAAACTGTTGGTGAGAATTCGTTGGTTATTTGTTTCACAGAGTGCCTGGATTCAAAGTTCACATTCATACAAATATGGTTACAAGGATAAAGTTGAAAATTCAGTGATTGGCAGACAGTAACTCGGAGCAATCAAACATTTATGAATCAAGTAATGCTACAAACGTTGAGATATATTTTATATTATAGTTTCTACAGGCTTTAGAGTAAGTAATATTTACTCTGTCAATGACACCACTGTGTTTATCATTTCTATGCAATCAATGTGTGTTCATTTTGAAGTGAATCTCTGTTTTATTCAACAGTTTTACGTGACAGTAAACAATACGTTACGTGAAAACATATTCTCGTGCTAAAATCACACAGTCAATACAATCACTATGTACTGGTCAGCTCTTGTGTAATAAACAAATTAAATACTGAATCATTTATGCAAAATCAATGTGAGAAAAGGAAACAAAACAAGCGATAACTGAATGATATAAGAACTCACCCTCATTCAAAACCTTAAAATGTTTCATAAAGTTGTTCGATACAAAAATTGAAACGAATCCGACGTTGGCTGTTCGGAACATATATATTTCACCTATGTGTAATTCATGAAATAATGCAGCGTGATTGACAATATTTCATTTGATGAATAAAAGATTTTGAAATGAACTAGAGGTTTAAATGAATTTCATAAAATGTATTTCGTTTCCTGTTAGGTGTCACACCATTGACAATTTGAACAAAAGAAGAAATCCAGACAGGTTTAGCATGTGATAAGATCAGAAAACTAATTCATTGAAAAAGTTGAATAAACTTTGATTCATGGAATGAAATGTGATCAAGAAAACTAAGTAACGATTTTAACTCAAAGAATATTATTAACTTACCATCATTTCTAATATCAAGAGAATCGATGTCACTATCGTAATATTTAAGCGGGAATTTCGGTTTAACTTTCTTAAAAGATACAAACATATACAAAATTACCTCCACTACAAAATGTAGTCAACTCACGTGCTGAAATAAGATGTTTTCAAAAGTGCCGTTTAAAACTGGACGAGGCTGATTAAGATTGACTCTCATTGAGTAATTATAATAATGGGACTAAGCATGGGTATTAGAATTTGACTGATTATTTACATATACATATGAATCATTCTCAAAGATTACTTTGTTATCATTCACTAATTTACGTTGTTCACATATGTCTTGACAGTCGAAGAATTCGTATAGCAAGACGACAATCAAACAAAATGTAATCGAAAGTTCAAAAGAGAAAGTGTATCTAAAATTGTCCAGATGGAGAAAGCAACGTTATCTCATTGAGTCAAATGTCAATTCGTATGACACACTTATTTACTTCATGTGTTCACCTAACACTCACCTCATTTTCTCGTTAAAATTAGTAAGTCAAATTCTAATAGAACTTGTCAGGTTTATATAGAATTTGAGTGCTTCGTTGTTTCTTTCTGATTAGATTATTCAAAGTGACCATTAAGGAGATCACATTTGATAAAATCATATGTTCATCGTTAACCAATCATGGTGCAAGATTAACCCATCGTTATTCAATATTCTTCTAGCTATTGAGAACATGGGCTGACATTCCTGACACATATTGATGCAACTTCTCTTGACCCTGATTAACAGCACAATAAACTAGCTGATTGACTACCATCATTCCAAATTGTGTGCTCATGTGTTTGCGAACAAACAGGTTGTTGCCTATACTAATTAGTTGATTGGCTGTCAACGTTACATTATCTGATGTGATGGTTAGAATGAAAGTTGCGCAAATTGTTTCGACTGAATGTCAAAATTTATACCTTAACACTCGAATCTTATTTCAAGAAAAACGATTCGGTAAAACGACTCCATCATCATCTAATATGAAATTGTAATTTCTTGACAAATCCTCATCCATTCCATTTATCCACCATATTATACCACTGACTGTTAATAGATGTTCTGATCAAATTGATTAGAAATCTGTCCTATCGATCACGTAGAAGTGGAATTGGATGTATTCAGTTATGTAGATTAAAGTCTTCATTGATTGTAATAAAAGAAACATAATGCATTTCATTGAAAGTGAACTGTTGGATATTGAGAACGATTTCTTGAATCAGACACAAATTTGTTGGTACGAAAGTGATTATTTTAACTGAAAACTGATAAAGTTGATAATACACAAGGAGATAACTAATTTTCATCGCAGTATATCGATGGATTGTTTCTACATACCATTAAAGCTTGTATTAATTGTTATTGGTGCTAAAACATACGAGTAAATTACTGTAATAATATTATGCCCAAGTCATATTGCATTCACATTAAACATATAAGATTGGTGACTGAATCAAAGTCGATACTTTGGTAAATGAATAATAAATTCAGCGAATCAAGTCAGGAATACCTGTGTTTGTGTGATATTTGTGATTAGTAATTCTCATCACACGACGGTTTATTGCTTCTCGTTGAAAAGATTTCGTCAATCATCAAAATATGGTTCCATCGAGCATCACAATGTAAAGTCAAATAATGATTTTCAAACATACATTGGTTATTCTATGCCATTGACCAGTATCTACTTATGAGAAGTAAACTTATCTGCGTTTCTAATAGTGTATATGATTTATTGTGCTCAGGAAGAGTATGATTTAGATTATAAAGTATTCGGTAGTGTCTCGTTATAGCTATGTGACTTTAAAATATTGTTAATAGCGAATGTGTTGTAATTACGCAGTTGGAATTACTACACAAAGGGTTTGCATGAGTTTGTGATTCATTGACATTAACCCTTAAAGTTTGTTAATTCTTGCAAATAAACTATTGTCTTTTGCAGTTCTCCATTATCCTATGACAGGCGTTTGGAAAATAGACTTTGTTTTATTTTGAAGTGACCTGAAGACAGTTAGCAAGGTGTGGCGAATCTTCGGAGGTCATTATTAATATGATCGTGAATAGACATCCGATGTATTGCTAAAGTCCAACGAGTGTTATTTTGTTGAATACTAAACATCGGTTTCATTAATGTCTTTCTCTTTGTATTTCATCTAGTAGAACGAGATGTTTGGACATTAGAATTTGTGTAAGCAAGCAAAGGTAAAAACGCTCCGCAATACCTTACCTAGGAGAAATACTCAGTGGCAAACAGGTTGTTTGAGTTGATCTGTTCAATATCTTCTACTCTCACACATCTTTCAAAATGATGCTGATTGTAGTGGTGGAGCGATTTTATTAAACTAAACTTTAACAATGTGAAACGTAGATTAGTTATCAAACAACTGATTGAGATATTATTTAACGAGTTAATCAGGCGTTGAATAAAGCTTTAGCGTTTTACTATTGACATAATAGAATGTCTGAAAAATCAAAGAATCTTACAATTTCACACTGATTTCTTAGTTATGCATCGTAAGTAAAAAATCAATGCATTGGATATTGAATTGGTGAGACAGACACTGATTTTGATACAGATCATAGCGATAGAACAACATACAATGGATGTCATCACTATCCCTGAGCAGCATAGTAATGGGTTGCACTGTTATTCCTAATCAGGTGTGATTCTACAGTTCATTTTGTACAAGAAACACTTGATTAATTTCGACCGTAAGAAAGAGAAATCGGGTCACTCTAATAGAATACGGGAGTCTTCTGTGCACACATGATGATAACCGAGTACGAACATTAATTATTAGGAAGTTAAGAGAAGACTGTAGAGTTAGATTACTGTACATCAGAATATTAACAGCATCATTTTGCTTAGTTTCCGTGGGAATTTCAAAAAATATGGGAATTGTTCTTTGAAGTAATTTCTGTTTACCTCAAAACCATCAAAATGGATTCAGTTCTGGGAACATGAAATCTTACATCACGCAAACCGTCGCTGGTAACACAACTGAGTTAGATACTATTTATTGATATTCAGTTTGAGACTGGAACTCAGAAGCATTTCATTCAAACACTGTACAGTTATATAGGTACCTACACAGTCCAGATATTCAGTGTCTTCTGAAAAGAGATGAAGTTCTGGTTCATTTCGGTATTATTTATTTGATCGTCTCGTTGATGATCGAGATTTAAAACGACTCAGTTCCTCATCGCCAACAATCTTCGCAAACGATGGATGAAAAATTGAGCGAAATCAAAACAATCATGAAAAAAAAACACATATATCAAAAAGAGACTGATGTACCATAGTCCGAAACAATAAATGGAAAATTCAAAAACGCAGAAAAAAAATTAAAATTATCTTCACTGCCTAATGATACACTAATACGCTTCAACTGATCAGCATATACCACTTGATCAAACACTTGGTGCATTTTCTCACATTAAATCAAAAATCACTTTATACTACCTAACCACTTGCACTCAATGCTTGTCATAAACTCAGCTTCATCTTTCAAGAACAATTGATCATCCCATCGAATCATGACGATTAAGCATTTACCAAATGAAATGTCAGTTCCGAGTGCCACACGTTTATTTTTGTTTCATGCAAAACACACTTTCTTATACATTGAGTGGTGATGTGGCAGAGGTCCGCATGTGTGACTGTCGTACTGTGTGTGAGTGGATTAGTAAATCAGTGGATATATTGTCTGATTAATACGTCATTCATATATGCCTGTCCCAATCAGACAATAAGTAACCATAAACATGAGACCTCTCCGAACATCCATTCATGCTTTTGCGAAGTAGATGTTGATACACCTTGGTTATTTTACTCAAGATTTCTGACAGCTCAAATCATTCCTGTATCAATAACAAAGATGGCGGTTGTTCAGTTTCTGTTAGACCGACAATATTTGAGCTAAAAATTATTATCATGTTATTACATCCAAAATCTAATGAATTGATATGGTAAATATAACCTATAAACACAAGAATAATTTACTGGACGATACTTAAATTATCAGGATTTGTCGTGTTTGAGTCTCATTCGGCACATCAATCCAAAACTATGAGTTATTAATAGATTCAATAAAGATTGTCACAATTCCAGCTGTATATCATTGTGGTCTGTGAACGTAATCATCTAATTAACGTTGAATTCTCAATATTTAGTAACATTTGGACAGTGTGTTTACGGAAAATGTCTCCGTGCAATTTCGCACAGTTTTCCGCGACACTTCAATCACATTTCCATCAACTGAAAAGAATGATTGAAAGATGGAGACAAAGTCTGTTATTATAAAACCTTGTACATTAAGATCAACCGACCATTGAACTAATGGATCCACGACTCAATTCTCGAACACATATTGAATTCAGGTCACAATCATCACACAAAATACCGTTTGATATTGCGAACATATTATTACCCAACACACTCGAAGATTTCTGATTATTTCGACTGTTTATATTTTCATGTGTAACACTACTACTTTTTGATTGACCCTCACTCCAATAAGTTTGATTATCTTTGATAATTCTGTAAAACTACTCTATTTTACCACAAACTACTGCGTGCCTAATAAATCTCTCGTAATTACGATTGTACAGCTTCCCGAATTGATATCTCAAGAAGAAACGTTTTTTCACTGAAACCTGTTCATTCGTTCCAATGCTAATTGGTGATATTCAGAGAGAGATTGATGCGTAATCCTTCTTCGTGGTTTTACTCGTTTGCAATTTTTATCCATTTTGGTCGAGTGGGCACTCATGTTTTACTACTCTACTTTATTCGACACCATAATTTGTTTGACATCTACAAATGACGATTGGATTGATTTAGAAGAAACATGATATACGCGTTGAACAGTGCTTATCTAACCTCAACCCAACACGTGCTTGTTTTGCGCTCTAAAAACTGCTTAGATTGACGACTATCACCTGACGATTCATTCAGGATTGTGTGTTTGAATATTACATATATTCACCATATCTTGCAAATTGCGTTTTCATATTAGAAATATTATTTTAAAGTAATGGTAATAAAAATAGTGTAAATTATCTGATAGCGTGATCTGCAAATGTCTATATGTTGACCTCAATTGTTTAGAGAAATACCAGTGATTATACCTTTTTGTTGTCGACCACCATATTTCATCTAATTTCTGAAGCTATGTGGTATTATTTTTGATGTAGTGAGCCATATATGGATGTCAGTTACAATAATCAATATCGCATTCTAATAATGTGCTAATTTGACTGACATTCACCCACGCACACAGAGTATTGATGGAATAATCTCTCATTTTACTAAGTTTGCTTTTTTTGTGAGAACATCATTTAATGAAACAAATCTTTCCCAGGTAATTCATAGATTGTATTTCTTCTGCAATTAATTTGCATAGGTAATTCGTTTCTTCATGTTTGTGCGGTGAGATTTGTGATGAAGAAATAAGAACCCGTCTGTTTTTTTATGTGTAACTACATCTATATTTATCTTTCCTCTGTATCAACGTGATGTAACGGGTTTAACTGTTTGGATATATACATACAACACAGCGAATTTTGAAATCTAACCACTATCTCTGCCATCTGTTCGTCTGCGTTATTGGACGAAGACCTTTGATTGAAGATTTTACCAGTGTTGTAACATCCTTTTAGAACTTGTCACTTTACGTTGGAGTACCGGCCGGGATCATTACTAAATAATATTATTGGATTCAATTATTATCCATACGTCCTTGATGCCACCACGAGCCGAAGATTTTTTGTTAATCAAGTGAACTCCTTGTTGTTGTTATCTCAATTACCATTCATCAATTAACGACTGTTATCATTTTGTTATTCAACATAATATCTATATTGTAACTGCAAATCTGTTATTTTTTGCTTTACTCATAGATGTACACATAGGTTTCTAGTGTTAACTGTTTTGTTGATATATCATTGGTAACTATGGGTGTTGTTATATCTTGAACAAGTTCTTCAACTGAGATCCACCACACTTCTTACCATCTCATTCAAAAAGGTTTTAGTGGTTGTTACCTCACAGAGTCATCATACGTTCCGAAAATTTTGGTTTTTGTGACTGTGGTAAGTCGTCTTGATGACGGTCTCTATATCGTTTAGTATTAAATAAACTAAGAGAATATTTGAAGAATCCAGTTAACATACAGGATGCAGTATCATCGAACTAATATCAGATTTCTGTCATCCCATCGCAGAAAACTGTATGACATATGAAACAGTGCGTTGACTAAACGGTTCAGATAGATTCCTTGTTCAAACAGTTTCATGTATTATTTAGTGAATGTTGGTTTATGCTTCCTTCATGCGTCATTGTTCGTCGCATAACAGAAATCGTATTCAGTAGAAGTTTTGATTCAGTACAATCTACACAACGAATATCAAATCATCTTCTAACATTACCTGGGTTATTATGTTCTCTGTTCGTGTTCGCTATGCGTACATTGAACCAATTTATTTCGGACAATCACGTTCCCTGCAAGTTTTGATCTTACTTATCATTACAGTATTTAGTGTCACACACCATACTCTGTTGGTTTCCATCATTTTAATCACAAGTTTTGTATACTCAGAAATGCTGTTGTCAACAAGCTCAAATATATACCTTTCGTCTCATAAACGAATTTCATCACAATTGTGGTTTATTATAAATGTATCTGATTCCGATCACCAAAGTAACTGAGTTCAACTAACTAAATAGTTTATTCACTGAGTAAGTGTTACACCAAAATTTCACAACTTGTTCTGAAATGGTTAACTCAAGCGAACTCAATTGATTGAAAACCTTAGTGAGCACGTCGATTAGCAAACTGTTGCTCATTACTATGTTGCATTGTACCATAGCCAACGAACGGAAATATCATTCAGGCGCTGAATACGTTCAACGCGCTGATAAGGGCCATCATTTAGTCAATATCTTGCGTTATAACGACAAATTGCAAACCTCTAATGGCTGAAATTCTATTACTAGCATGTGAGGCTAGCGAGTTGAATCGCTTAGTTGCTTCTCTGTGAACCCTTAATACCCCGAGTCGGTATAGAATAGATGAAATACGGTCAGCTGTGGACAATCAAAATCACTGCAGTTAGATCGAAATCTTAGTACACAGTCTGTCACATTTCACTGAAATATTCACGTTCTTATCCATCCACCTTCTTGATCACATTCTGCTCTATGAACAAATCACTCTACATTGCTGCCATCTACATATGGTACATATTTGTAACTGTTGGTGAAGTTCATGATGACGGCGTTGGATTATTCATGACAACGTTATTAAGACTAAGTTCATTAGTCAGGGTTTCATTATGAAGCATATGTTAAGTTTCTAGACAACAGAAAATTGATGTTGATATTTGATATTCTACAGAAATGTTCCGATCCACACATTTGTACGTAGCAAGATGACCAATAGCAGGACAGTATCACGCGTTCATTTTCACCATGCGGTTCTTCAATGTGTGTATTACCCAATTCAAGCTTATCCACATAGTTTCTTCCTCAGCCGGAAGTTGATTTGTCCTCCTCTACAATGGGCTGTTGCTCATGATATCTGAACAATGGACGTTGAATATCTTACGTATTGCAATAATTGGAATTACGACAAACATAATTTTGACATTCAAGTCGTTCATATACTGATAAATCTTGCAATTGAATAGATGTTTTGATTTTCTGAACTATTCTAAATCTACACAACAACATGAATTTTTGTGTGAAAAAGCTTGAATTACAGAAAAACACTTAAATCTAAAATTGTTTTATGTACAGAAAATTTGAGATATTTATGGCATTTCAAATAACCTTGCGCTTCTGAAAAGTTATAGAACCCTACTAAACACAGCAGCAGGATTGCTTATCATTAGGCCGGAAATTCGACACGTGATTTTTCACTGTCTATATGTTTCTGATAAACGTCTATTTATTGTTGGTTGAGTGAGATGTTTGTCAGCGTTTTCCATCACTCTCTCAGCTTTCTAATACGAATTTCACGGATCTCCTGAACACTGCTCCCTTTTAAAAAATAAGGAACTCTTATCGAGTCTAGTTTCAGTTCGATGACTGGATTCCAGCGACGTCTCAACTTTCTTCGTGTCCAGCGACTGAGTGTCCATTGAAGTTCCAGACATTAGATTATCTGCAATTATCGCCAGTGAGAGTCTCACTCCGCTGCTTGCATTGATCGACTTCATTTTTTCCGTGGATTTGATAATCCGAGTTCACCTGCGTACATTTATTGATTCATTTACAACATGGATTAAAATACTGACAGAATACATCTTCCGAAAATAGCTTCACTGTGAATATTTTCATCTGAAACAGTAGAGTTGAGCGAAGCTCTATGGGCTGTTAGGTATTTTGTAATTACCTGACTTGTCCCCTTGTCTATCACTTCTAGTAATGCTCTCTTAAATGCGTCAACGAAGCGCCCTGCCTGTACATTTGATTGACGGTGATAGAGTGGAGAGCATAGATTCGTAGTGTGAATAATATTGCATGATGAACATTTGCGGCATCTAGTTTAGATAAGTTGGTTCATTGTCAATCAGTAAGTATAGCTTCTAGCTGATGATTTCATCTTGTTGATGTCACGATGGTCGTTGTTGAACTGTTTCAACATCCAGGTGAGACACCAAGCACCAGGTAAAATTGGAATATCGGATGAAGAAACATTAATCTTGGTCCACTTCGATAAGTGGATAAGCTCAAATGCAGCCTACATGGGAGTGCAATGTTGTTGGAGTGAATAGGACAACAGGTATGGTGTCGAATCAAGATGTTGGATCAGTTCAGGAATTTACTGATTGATTGAATGAGACTCGCTGGTAGATGCACGCTAATCAGGGTTCGAGGGGCTATCGCGTCTAATGATTGAAAATCTTAGGGATAATGAATTAGGATCGATGTTAATAAGAAATTTAATCAGAAATATATGAATCATTAAAACAAACCACATCTGGTACAATGACATGAGAAATCTGATAAGAACGTGTTTCATTAAAAGCTTTTGTTTCACAATGATTCTGAGTTGCATTTAATTCTGGACTGGTATGTGACTCTATACCTCTTTCCAAGTCGTGGATAAATATAAATGATCGTTAGAAACACCCTACGTAATAGGTTTACAATAACCAATTTTAGCATTGGTTGAAGCGAAATGAAACTTAATACAACAAACTGATTGAATGTGTCTAATCGCACCACATTTAAAATTACAAAATCCAAATGAATTAAATCAGTGAAATCTGCCACAGGACAAACATTGATCAAACGTGTGCCCACCTTCGTGAACTACATCGCAACCCCTCAATGAATTATCCGCATATACTTGAGTAAGCATCGGATTGGGATGATGTAGAAATATAGTGGAATTTTTGGTGTCCTGATGAATCATTTTACAAAATTTTCATCCTTTGCCGCATTCGGAATTTGCATACTTAATATTGTACAGCAGTAGTTCCTTGCGAGCTACGTAGGGAAGTGAAATAGGCAATTCTGGTGAAGCCAGAGTTTTCAATAAGCTGTATGCTTCTTTTACGCTGAACCTGAAGAAATGTGCCACAATAACAACACCATCAACATCTTCCTTGGTCATAGCCCACATTTCAAACCTTTCTAAATAATCCTCAAAAGCATCAAAATCTGAATGTATGTTCAATCATTCCGTCACAGGGTCCATTGAGACGCCCATGCGATGATTAGGAGTATTTGAATTGCAGTATAAACTAGGAATCCCAGAAATAACGTAATTGGACCAAAAAGAAATAAATAAACACGAATGAATGTACTGAAATCAGAATTCCAAATCAAGCATTCAGCAAGTACGAAGGAATCGTTAGTTCATACAAGCAGACCTCGTGACTGTGATTTTTGTGAGTGAGTGTAGATCTTCTTGTGTATCTCGGTATCGTAATAAAAACGACTCAAGGATTTTTGAAGTTTTTCATTACCTCGAAATAGTATGGTTATCATGCATTAGAGGTAACACATGGACTTTCATCCGACTGTTCCTTGATATACATACATGTGGACCATCACAGTGCGTAAATATCCGTCACATGCACACTGGTAACACAGGTTTTATCACATAACATACGAATGGGTGTATTAATTCACCTAGAAGAGTGTAAACCTGCTTGTTTACTTATCATAATCAATAATCGGATTTATTGGCAAAAAAAATTTTAACTTGATTTTGTCAACTAATCTATCTCACTGAGTTCACTTACGTTTGTATATAAGTACAAATTATTCAAAAGTACAGACAATCTGCAAAATTCTAATTGTCAGTTAAGAGTTGCGTAGATCGTTAAGTTAGATATTTAGCATGAATAGATTAATGTTAGACCACCATTGAAAACGTGGAAGCACTGGACAGACATTTCGCCCTAGCATGACACGGTTTAACAGTGTGCAACTATGAACCCGCACACGAGATTGGAATCCAGGACCTTCAGTTTCGTATGCAAATGCTTAACTTCTAGACAAATGAACAAACGTCCAACTTGGTAATTTCTAACGTTAACCAATCCACGAAATTGCGCGATCGTCCGTTTCATTTCGATTTTTTTCAAAATAATCTCTTGTTATTTATTTTCTTATTAAGTATTTGCAGTTCAATACAACAACTCTTTCAGTCTCATATGATAACTCGACAAATGCAATACGTCTTAACCTCACACATAGAACAATACATGATTTATTCGTCACTTATTATCCTATCATTGAGTGAATTTCACTCGAACCGTTACTAGCTTACCTGGATTTCACGTTGTGTTTATGGATTAAGTCATATATGAATGAATAAAACTTTCAGTGAGTGTTCACTTGTTTGATACTATCGAGAAATTTAATCAAAACATACTTCAAGAGTGAGAAATGAAGTGTCTCTTAACGTATTGAGAACGGTTCAGGCATTGACATATACCATCAGAAATTACAATAAATATTACCTAAATAAATTATTAGCATTCTGTAATCGTTTTTTAAATAATCATACAAAGAAGTAAATCTCAGTAGCATCTCGCAGTTTATTCTGTAATTCAGATTCATCAATGTATCCATGAAAATGTATCCCACGATAACAACGTGTTATTCAATACCTCAACGCCTTATAAGGAAGTGAAAACTGAATCGACTATTAGACAAATGTGAAGTTGACAATTTTTCTCGTTATGTCTATCGAACCGTAAATCTTGTTTGATTTCAGTGTGTAACAAGACTGATGGTTACGTTGAAAACTTCACGAATCGTTTCCTGATAGCTGGTTACATTTCTTTAACTCATGTTTTGCAACACGTACTAATGGATACAATCGTTGCGATAACGTAGGCTGTTGACAGTATAACGTATGCTCTGTTATATTTATATTTAAGAAACAGATAAGTACAAACAAGTATTCATTGTGCAACCAATAATTAGTTTTACATTATAAGAAATATATTAGCAGATAATGAAGGACATGAGATTTTGATGAACTACGTTAGTCATGGTCACATCATTTTTACACAAATAACTTTCATTACATCGTACGAATTTATTTCATATTACATGCATGAACGTGAAGCAAAAATTCAACAAACATTCATTTGAATAATTTACTTATCATCTCTTTGAAAATATATGCTACATTAGCCCTACCGGATCACACTACATAACACAAGATCGATCATATTTGAATCACTAAAAATCCACGAGGTCAATGTGAGACGTAAGAATATGGAGAAAGGCTGACATAGCTACAGATAATCACGTGGAAAAATTTGGGAACAGCATTACTAAGGTTCAATATAGACTTCCTTCGAGATACTGATAAACACATCAAATTCAAGAAAGCTCAACAACAGGTTTCATGTTTTACAAGATTTACGCAAAGAAGAAGAGGCTAATATAGAGATCAACTTGAAAAGGAAAGGGAAGAACTAACTGATTCGAATCAATCTAATTACAAACAGGAAAAGAAGTGCCTTTAATGTTATTGCTGTCGTACATTATAAGATAGAGATAAGTATGTTTGGTGTTTTTTGGTGTTTGAATGAACTAATGACTCCTTTGTACTTGTTGAACGCCTGATTTCGAATTCTAAATACAGTACATTCGTTCGTGCTTATCTAGTAGTTCTTGATCCACTTACGTGATTTTTGGGATTATTAGGTCGTACTATAATTCAAATACTTCTAATCATCATATTGGCGTCGCAATGGAGCCTGCGTTGGAACAGTTAAATATTCATTCAACTTCTGACGCTTTTGAGGATTATTTAGAAAGATTTGAATTTTGGAGCATGACCAAGAAGGATATTAAAGGTGATAAAATTGTGACATATTTCCTGACATTCATCGGAAAAGAAGCATACAGCTTATTGAAAACTTTGGCATATCCTTGAATTTTAGAAACAAGCTGTCAAATGTAATTTCGGTGATCAACTTCATGTGCAACTGAGAGACCGATTAATCGCAGGAATCAACATACCGGCTTTGGAAAGAGTACTGTGAAGAATGCCCAACTGTTCCTTTCAAGATGCTAGAACTGCGTGTATTAACTACGAGGCAGTGAATGAACTTGATATCCAGTCGATGAATATTTCTAATACTTTGCCTAGTCGTCATGATGGAATACAATCTCAGGGCCAATCAAAATTGCGTTCGTTTAACAGTGGTTCCTATTCCCATGTAAATATGAAAGGTGTCTCAACAAGGAATTACAAAGGAAATCACAAAGGTGAGACCAAGTTTGGCAAATGTTTATCATGTGGAAAACTTAATTCTCGTAATTCCTGTGCATTTCGTAATGCTAAATGTTTTAGATGTGGTAAGATAGGACACATTCAAACAGTATGCAAAGCTACCGTTCATTTTGCCTCAAGTATTACTAAATCTTGTAATTTAGATCCCAATAATTCAGATGTTCCTATTGGTCATTTATCTTTGTCTACCATTTCGAAAGGTAATACTCATATTCAAAAGCGATTATATACATCGCTTGGTTCATGTCATGACTTTATTGTTGACACAGGCAGCATAGAGTCCATTATTTCATTCAAGAACTTGAAATCTTTAGATTCTAACTTTGTGGTACGACCCACTGAAGTATCAATATTGGGGATTACTGGACACAGACTGCCTATACGAGGATGTTGTGAGTTGCTAATAAGAGATGATAATTCTTCCTACATACCTTGTGAATTTTTAGTTAGCGAAACAGGACTGTCAATACTGGGCTTAAGAAATTTGAAAAGGCTTAAAGTGGAGCTGTCTTTCCTAGTTTCTAAAGAAAATAATGATGCTTTACTTAAAGATTTGATAGCCACGTGTGCTAAGTGCAGTGGAGGTATGAAAATTCAGCCTATAAAACTTCAAGTACAGGGTGATCCAGTCTTTCTTAAAAGACGAATAATTCCTTATGGTCTCCGAGATGCAGTACATAAAACATTAAACGATTTGTGTGCAAAAAGCATAATTGAACCGATTCAGTCTTCAGCATGTGGCACTCCTATTGTTACGCCACTGAAATCGGACGGCAAGACTCCTAGAATATGTGGTGACTATAGATTAACATTGAACTCCCATTTCTTGAAGCAAACATGCACGACGGTAGAGGCTGAAGATATTCTAAATCGACTTCATGGTTCTAAATTGTTCTCGAAAGTTGACCTAAAAGATGCTTATCTTCAAATCCCTTTAGATCAATCCTCATCTATTTTGACGACCATTAACACTCTTTTTGGTCTGTTCAAATACAATTTCCTTCAATTTGATCTAAGTTGTTCTCCAGCCATATTTCAGGAAGTTATGAATAAGGTGGTTAGTGATGTTGAAGGTGTTGAAGTTTATCAAGATGATCTCATTGTTCATGGTTCTGACAAGGTAGTTCATGACCAGAGACTTATTGCCTTATTGCGTCGTTTAATTGAGAAGAATATTACAGTGAATCCAAATAAGTTTTCATTTAGTGTATCTGGTTTCGAATGTCTTGGATACCTAGCTGGTGATAGTTTTAGACCAGATATGAAACGACTAGCTCCACTGACAAGTGAACCGTCTCCAAAAAATCTTACGGAACTACGTTCACTTGTGGGTGCTCTTCAATACTATTCTCGTTTTATTCCTAATTTTTCTTGTCGTGCAAATTGTTTATTTAATATTTTGACATCCAATCCATTTAAATGGGGTGAGGAACAAGAGTCATGCTTACGTAGTCTACTAAAGTTTCTTCAAAGTGATGCTGTTCTTCTAACTTACTCCCCTAGTGTACCGTCTGTGCTTATCACTGATGCATCACCTGTAGGTATTGGCGCAGTTTTGGAACGGGAGGGTAGACCAGTTATTTGTGTTTCACGCAAACTTACTGTTACTGAACAAGGTTATTCACAGTCTCAGAGAGAAGCATTAGCTGGGTTTTGGGCTGTTAAAAGACTTCATAAATATTTATTCGGAAAGAAATTCACTATTGTTACTGATCATGAGGCTTTAAAGTTTATTTATCTTTCTGAAAAATCCTTAGCACGTTCCTCAGCTGCTATGGTTCAACGATGGAGTATTGCTCTGAGTGCCTATGACTATAAGGTTCAGCAAAGGAGTGCCAAACAAATTCGACACGTTGGCTACATTTCTCGACAGTCATTGCAAGATAAAGCTGTAAATACTTCAGACTGTTTGTTAGTGCGACCTTTACCAGTGAAACGTCCAGATCTCATTAGAGAAACTCGTAGATACTTGGGATGTATAATTAATGCTATACGGAAAGGTTGGAATGCTAATCTTAAACGCAGATTTCCCATCTATTTTTCAAAGCGGGATGAGCTATCTTCTACTCCTGATGGTATTTTGTGTTTAAATGATCGTGTAGTTATTCCTCCTTCGTTGCGTAAATCTGTCCTTGAAGATCTTCATAGTGGACATTTAGGTGTTGAGAAAATGAAGTGATTGGCGAGGCTCACATGTTGGTGGCCAGAGATAAATGCAGATATTGGTCGTACAGCAAACAATTGTGAAAAGTGTCATAAGCTGAAAAATCAGCATTCGAAGTGGACTCCATGGCCAGTATCGTCTGAGGCCTGGCAGAGAATTCATGCAGACTATTGTGGTCCGTTTCTTGGCAAATATTATGCGCTTGTAGTCATTGATTATTTTTCAAAGTGGCCTAAAGTTTTTTTCACAACTTCACCAAATTCTGACTTCACAATTCAAGCATTAAGAAAGGTGTTTAGTCGAGAAGGGGTTCCAATGGTGTTAGTGACTGATAACGGCTCTCATTTTGCTGCAGATGCAGTCACTACCTGGTTAAATGGTATAGGGTGCAAACATTTGTTTACTGCTCCCAGACATCCTTATTCCGATGGTCAGGCAGAAAACTTTGTCAGGACGTTAAAAACTGCCATTGATTCTATTGCTGCCTCAACATTTAGTGAGCTGGAGAGGGGAGTAGATACCTTTCTACTGCAATATAGAAATGCCAGACATTCGGTGACGAAAGAGACTCCATCAAAACTATTAAAAGAAAGAATTCTTCCGTCGAATATGAGATGTTCGGAGTCTGCAGAAGTTACGTATTATCGTGGAAATGATCTTCGACCATCCACGGGGATTCTTCTGAAGAATGTCGGGGAATCTATGGTGCAACTTCTAGATATCAATGACTTAGGTACACACAATCGACATGTTGATCAAATACAATTCCAGGAATCAGGTGAGTCTGTTCCGATTTCAGTTGTTAATTCTAATACTAATGAGTGCATTCTAGATAATACCGAGTCATTATCCAATACATTGTTGGACAGACACAGCATGAACTTAAGGAGAAGACGTACAATTGATTACAGACACTTAGACTCTAATTTAAGCTGTGGCGGATGTGGTGTTTGAATAAATTAATGAGTCCTTTGTATTTGTTGAATGTTTGATTTCGAATTCTAAACACTGTATATTCGTTAGTGACTGTGTAGTACTTCTTGATTCAATTGCGTTATCCCTGGGATTCTTAGTTCATACTATAATTCAATTACTCCTAATTATCATAGATTCTGTGCCGAAAATGACATCTTCAGAGGGAATGGTTCCCCATCAAAATCCTAAGCAAGAATCAAGAAAGGAAGAACAAAATGACAGCAGTACTCAACATCCGAACAACAGCAGCAGAAAAAGTCAGGGCACAAGCCAAATACACTGAAACAAACAAGTGAGTGAAGAAGAACATTAGAACTGACAAGCAGAAGTATGTGGAAGATCTAGCAACGACAGCCGAAAAAGCTGTAACAGAAGGAAATATAGAACAACTATATGACACGACGAAGGAACCAATAGGGAAATATAGTGAACCAGAGAGGCCGATCAAAGACAAAGAAGGCAAGCCAATCACTGAAGTTCAAGGACAAAGAACAGATTAGTTGAACACTTTGAGAAACTCTTAAATAGACCAGCTCAATCAAATCCAACAGACATCGGAGTAGCACACACAAACAATCCTATTTATGTCACTCCACGAACGATCGACGAAATCGAGATGGTCACCAGACGAATCAAGATTGGAAAAGCAGTAGTATCTGGCAATATACCAGCTGAAGCATTGAAATCAGACATGGAAGTAATTGCAAACATGCTCCATGTCCTATTCAGGAAGATTTGATTAGAAGAACAAGTGTCTACAGACAAAGGAGAAGGATAGCTCACCGGGATACGGAGGGTAGGAGATCTACAAGAGTGTGAGAACAAAACTGGCATCACACTGTTGTCAGTTCGTGAAACACTTTCGACAGATTGTTGATTAGCCGGATGAGAGATTCAGTAGTTACTCAGCCATGAGATCAACAGACTGGATTCCTTAAGGATCGATCGTGCACAGACCAAATTATGACATTGTGGATCGTAGTCGAACAATCTATTGAATGGAACTCGTCACTATACATCAACCTCAATAACTGTGAGAAAGTACTTGACAGTATGGATAGGAGAACCATTGAAAACCTTCTTGAACACTACGGTGTAGCTGAGAAAATTGTCAACATCATCTGAAATTCATACAAAGGGCGCACTGTGAAATAGTGCATCGAAGGCAACTGACAGATGCATTCCAAGTGGGGAACGGCGTCAGGCAAGGCTGCTCACTCTCCCCCTTTCTCTTTCTCCTAGTGGTTGAATGGATCATGTAAATCTCTACATATGATGGCGACGTACGAAATACAGTTGACAGTGACATAAAGTACCTGTCGGGAGTACTTACTCACTTATTTACGCCTGTTACTCCTCGTGAAGGAGCACAGGCCGCTCACCAGCATTCTTCATTCAACCCTGTCCTGGGCAATCCTTTCAAGCTCTTTCCAGTTCTTATTCATCTTTTTCATATCTGCTTCCATTTCCCGACGTAATGTGTTCTTTGGCCTTCCTCTTTTCCGCTTCCCTTCAGGATTCCAAGTTAGCGCTTGCCTCGTAATGCAGTTTGATGATTTCCTCAATGTATGTTCTCTCCATTTCCATCGTCTTTTCCTAATTTCCTCTTCCGCTGGAAGCTGGTTGGTTCTCTCCCACAAAAGGCTGTTGCTGATGGTATCCGGCCAATGGATGTTGAGTATCATGCGTAGACAGCTATTAATAAATACATGTACCTTCTTGATGGTGGTTGTTGTAGTTCTCCAAGTTTCAGCTCCGTACAGTAAAACTGCCTTGACGTTCGTATTGAAGATTCTGACTTTGAGATTGGTTGAAATTTGTTTTGAGTTCCATATGTTCTTCAGTTGAAGGAGTGCCGCTCTAGCTTTGCCAATCCTCGCCTTGACGTCTGCATCTGAACCTCCTTGTTTATCGACGATGCTTCCCAGGTATGTGAAGGATTCTACATCTTCCAGAGTTTCGCCATCAAGAGTGATTGGATTGCTGTTCTCCGTGTTGTGTTTGAGGACCTTGGTTTTCCCTTTGTGTATGTTGAGGCCTACTGATGCAGAGACTGCTGCTATGCTGGCTGTCTTTATCTGCATTTGTTCGTGTGTATGTGATAGGAGGGCTAGGTCATCTGCGAAGTCCAAGTCGTCTAATTGGTTCTGAGCTGTCCATTGTATGCCGTGGTTTCCCTCAGATGTCGAGGTCTTCATAATCCAGTCGACCACTAGAAGAAAGAGGAAGGGGAGAGTAGACAGTCTTGTCTGACTCCGGTCCTTACTTGGAATGCATCTGTCAGCTGTCCTCCATGCACTACTTTGCACTGTAGTCCATCGTATGCGTTCCGGATAATGTTGACAATCTTCTCAGGAACTCCTTAGTGTCGAAGAAGTTTCCATAACGTCCTCCCACCTACACTGTCAAATGCCTTCTCATAATCAATGAAGTTGATGTAGAGTGACGAGTGCCACTCAATTGATTGTTCGACGATGATCCGTAGTGTCGCAATCTGGTCTGTGCACGACCGGTCCTTACGGAATCCAGCTTGTTGATCTCGAGGTTGAGTGTCTACTGCGTCTTTCATCCTGTTCAGTAACACTCTGTTGAAGACTTTACCTGGTATTTACAGTAGTGTAATGCCTCTGTAGTTTTCACACTTGCTCAGATCTCCTTTCTTTGGAATCTTGATGAGGTGTCCTTCTTTCCAATCCATCGGCACTTGTTCCTCCTCCCAAATCTTCTCGAATAGAAGATGAAGCATGCTTGTAGTTACTTCGATATCTGACTTCAACGCTTCAGCTGGTATATTGTCAGGTCCTGCTGCTTTCCCTCTCTTGGTTTTTCTGACGGCCATTCTGATTTCTTCGGTCGTTGGTGGATTGACATTTATAGGAAGATGTGTGTGTGCTGCTTCGATGTCCGGTGGATTCATTGGAGCCGGCCTGTTCAGGAGTTCCTCGAAGTACTCTGCCCATCTGTTGCGCTGTTGTTGAATCTCAGTGATTGGTCTTCCTTCTTTGTCTTTGACTGGTCTCTCTGGTTTACTGTATTTCTCTGCTAGCTTCTTCGTCGTATCGTAAAGCTGTCTCATATTTCCTTCTCTTGCAGCTTTTTCCGCCATCGTTGCTAGTTTTTCCACGTATTTTTGCTTGTCAGCTCTAATGCTCTTCTTCACTTTCTTGTTTGCTTCTACGTACTCTGCTTGTGCTTGGACTTTCTCTACTCTTGTTCGACTGTTGTTAATTGCTGTCTTCTTGTTCTTTCTTTCTTTATCTTGTCCAGTGTTTCTATAGAGATCCATTCCTTGTGATGATGCTTCTTGGGGCCCAGAACCTCTTGACACGTTGAAGTTAATGTTTCTTTGATACCTTTCCAGCTATCCTCCATAGTAGTTTCTTCTTCGTTCAGTAGATCCTGTGAGGCTTGGAACCTGTTGTTGAGAGCTACCTTGAATTCATCGAGTTTGTCAGTATCTCGAAGGAAGGCTGTATTGAACCTTTGCAGCGCTGTTTGTCCAGTTGTCCAGTTCTTCTTTAGCTTCAGTTTCAATTCGGCCACAACCAGGTGATGATCTGAAGCTATGTCCGCTCCTCTCCTGGTTTTCACATCTTCATTGTCCTTCGGAACTTTTTATTGATGCAAATATGATCTATCTGGTTCTCTGTGGTGCGGTCCGGTGAGATCCATGTAGCTTTTTGCATACGTTTGTGTGGAAATATTGTACCGCCTATGACCAATTTATTGAATGCACACAGATTTGCAAATCTTTCCCCGTTTTCGTTTCTCTCTCCCAGTCCATGTAGTCCCATGATGTCTTCATATCCGGTGTTGTCCATTCCGACTTTGGCGTTTAGATCTCCCATCAGAATGGTGAGGTCCTTTCTTGGGCACTTCTCTATGATTGATTGCAGCCTCTCATAGAATTGATCTTTAACGTCGTCATTGCTATCATTGGTGGGTGCATAACATTGGATAATGTTCATTGTGATCCCCTCCTTCTTTGTTTTGAATGATGCTTTGATGATTCTGGATCCGTGAGATTCCCATCCTACAAGTGCATTTCGTGCTAATTTGGATAGCATTAGAGCAACTCCCTGAGTGTGTGGCGCATTTTCCTCTTCGTGACCGGAGTATAGCAGCATCTCTCCCGTATTTAGCCTTTGTTGTCCAGCTTGGGCCCAATGGGTTTCACCGATTCCCAGTACTCCCAAGTTGTATCTTCTCATTTCCGTTGCTATTTGACTGGTCTTCCCGGTCTCCCACATTGTCCGGACGTTCCATGTACCTATAAAAATTGTTGCTCTGGTTGTTAGAAGGGGCATCGGCCTCGTGGCTTCCGAAGGAACTCGGCTTTCACCATGAAGCGTCATATTACCTCTAACTCCTAGGGCAGAGTTTAAATGGTTTGAGTTATTTTTTCTGGTTAGCGTTTTTTTAGCGAGTTAGGTTTCTACGGGATGGGGACGCTAACCCCATGCCCAACCCTCCTCCTTTACCCGGGCTTGGGACCGGCAGTAACTCTGAAAGAGCTACAGGCGGAGTTGCTTATCGGGAGTGGCCTAATAAAAATGGTAATTGATGGTAAACAGAAGTGACATAAAGGTCAAGTGCATTTTATTAGGGTATTGTTGGGGACGGTAGATTCCCAAAAACTCATAGTTTGTAATTTTATCTTGTGGAGCTTGTATGCAGATGTATACGTGGGCATTTCTTACCGCCCACACACATAGTTGATTGACGAAATTATCGATTAAATGTTTAAAAGCTCCATGGCAATGTCGATGTATATATATTTGTATATATACGTTTTGAAATTGTCTTGTAAAAAAGTTTGCTGGTTTTCTGGTTGTTACAGAATATACTTTCATTCTAAGCTTGGTCTTCTCACTCTATATAGCGGGGCTGGGACGCGTCAATAGTTAGCTTACTGGACCTTGGTCACCGAATCTTCGATCTCGTTCTCAAACTACGTGAACTCGCGATAGCTCTCTCTTTTCAAACCCTAACGGGTATATGGGTTAATTTCCTCAAGACAGAGTGGCATATATATGAATGAGTATTTGTGCACTTTATTCAGTATCGTAAAACACTTTCTCACTCAGTACTGTGTTGTCGCTCAGGGAGTCAGACGGGTAGTTAGCGCATGGTACACCGTGTATCACTATCAGTCTTCTGAAATCACAATTCATAACAAAGTGTTTGACTAAAACTAGACGATTTTGGCATCACAAATAACCTGGCCCTTCTATTCCATATACACGAACAAACGCAGGTAAGGACAATCGGTATATTAGCAACCTCTGTATCGGTAGGCCTCAACATATACAAGGGAAAAACCGTGATCCTCAATACAACACGAAGAACACCAACTCAATCACGCTAGATGGAAAAACTCACTTTGATGTTGGCTGGTTGTTATTTCGAGTTCCTGTGGTGTTTGTATGAACTAATGACTGTTTTGTACTTGATTCCTGGTTGGTTTCGAATTCGAAATACAATACGATTGTTTCTGCTTAACGAGTTCTATTTGGCACAGATTGACTGTTAAGAGAATTCCTTGTTAATACGATTATTCGAGTACCTCTAATCATCACATTGGCATCGTGATGGAGTCAAATCTTGGACAGTTTCAAAATAATTCTAATGGGAACGAACTCGATGACTGCATGTAGCAGTTTGAAATCTGGTGCATGACTAGAAAACATATTAAACATGATAACTCCACGGCTTATTTACTGACGTTCATCGGCAAAGAAGCCTATCATTTGCTAAGGAATATGGCTTGTTCAGAGAAATTTAATTTCTTCGTCACATGAATCCCTCAAGGAGTCAATACTTAATCATGTGTAATGTGCTAAACTTCACAAACTCAGGAGAAGCATTAGTTGTGCTTTGGGTTGTTATAAGACTTCGTGGATATTTATTCAGAAAGAAATTTTCTATTGTTACAGACTGTGAAGCTTTAAAGTTTATTTACCATCCGTAAAAACTCATAGGACGTACTTCAGCAGCTATGGTTCAACAAAAAAGTATTGCTTTGAGTGCCTATGACTAATATTCAGCACTGGAGTGTCAAACAAATTCAACATGTTGACCACATATATCTACAGTCATTTCAAAATAAACCTGTTAATACTTCAGAAAGTTTGTTTGTGCAAACTTTATCGTTGAGACCTATAGATCTGATTGGAGAAATTCGAATATACATTGGATGTACACTCAGTGCTATAGGGAAAATTTGGAATACAAATCAGAAATTGTAGATTTCCTGTCTATTTCTTAAAGCGGTATGGGTTATCCACTACTCCTGTTAGTACTTTGATCGTGATGTCATGCTTCATCCATTACGTAGTAGTTTACCAAAAAGCAACAACCGGACCAACAGCAAACAATATGGAAACTGTCGCGTTTACAAATGGATTGAACAAATACACAAAATTGTGAATAACTGTTACAATGATTGGGATAAAGTAATTATAATAACAAAATACAATAAAGTGTTATAAGTAGATATAAATATTTCACGACAATCTTGCGTTACAACATAAGCGTAAACATTGTTAGGAATGCAACTATCTACTGAATTTCAATAAGTAGCATAAAACAATATGCAAATGAGTCGAAAGCATGAGAATAAAGACAGCGAATCGAAAACAGAATAAACAGTAGTAGCAAGTAGTTTCAATTGTTAGGATCATAAGTCAGTTGAAGCTAGACCACCATGGAAATCCTGGGAACACTGGACGGCCGTTTCGTCCTTTAGTGAGACTCTTCAGCAGTGCGCATCCACGACATAGCACCCAGGACCTACTGGTTTCGCGAGCGAGCACTTAATCAACAGACCACAGAGCTGGCGTCCAATGGTGTTATTGTCTAACTTCAACTAATCCACGAAATCAACCGAAAAATTCACCATTGTCTTCAGTAAGGCACTATCTCACAACAGACCTGGTTGAACAACACACAATAAAATTGTTGACTCATATAGAATTTCAACCTGAATCGCATGTATGTTAGGTGAATTTTAAGATCCGTGATCAGAATAAACATACGTCAGATAGGTTGAGGGAAATAATAGTGAAATTGCAATTCGGTCAAATGTTTGGTGGAAGGCTGTATTGTGTGGAAAACCAGTAAGACGTAATAGGGAGGGGTGAATGCGAAATGAATGGTTCATATATTGTATTTTGTTTAACAATCCTAAATTCACATGCTTTAAACGATGTACTTTCCCCACAACCTAACCACTTTCTTCGGATTAATAATTTGGATATACATGAATTTTAGAACCTGAAGAGAACTCGTCGAAAAGAATATTCTTCGTCCAATATATCAGTCTTTTAATATGATTGGGATGTTTAAAATATTGAAATTTTTCATTGTTTTGTACAGCGTTTAGAATCTATTTCATGAACATTTTTATGACACCTTATCACAATTTAGACATATGAGACTAATCAAGACAAGAAACTGTTGAATGTCAATGAAACACTGGTATATCAGCTTGTTCCAAATAAAGATTACTACTTCCTACTACTGTTTATTCTGTTTTCCATTCACTGTACTTATTCACTTCCTTTAGATTATTTTGTGTATTGTTTTATACTACTTATTGATATTCAGTAGATGACTGCATTCCTAACAATGTTTACGCTTATGTTGTAATGTAAATTTGTCGTGTAATATTCTGAAATATTTATATCTACTTATAACACTTTATTGTATTTTGTTATTATAATTACTTTATCTCAATCATTGTAGCAGTTATTCACAATTTTGTACATTTGTTCAATCTATTTGTAAACACAACAGTTTCCATATTTCATTGATTAAGATCATGAGTCAGTTGAAGCTAGACCACCATGGAAAACCTGGAAGCACTGGACGGCCGTTTCGTCCTATTATGGGACTCCTCAGCAGTGCGTATCCACGACCTTGCCCCCTGCGAGATTCGAACCCAGGACCTACTGGCTTTGCGCGCGAGCACTTAACCACTAGACCACTGAGCCGGCATCCAACGGTGTTAATGTCTAACTTCAACTAATCCACGAAATTGAGCGACACATCCACCATTGTCTTCAGTGAGTTTCTATCCCACAACAGACCTGGTTTGAACTCCACTGGTCACTACTTCTCACTAGAACTCCAGGATATACCTCTTGAAGCCAGTCACTAATGAGCATATGTTGATTATTATCAGAAGGGGTTTTGTGGAGATTGTAGTAATTTCATTGATTAAGATCATGAGTCAGTGCTTCCAAGTTTTCCATGGTGGTCTAGCTTCAACTGACTCATGATCTTAATCAATGAAATTACTACAATCTCCACAAAACCCCTTCTGATAATAGTTTCCATATTGTTTGCTTTTGGTTCGGTTGATGCCGGTTGATAAACTTCTATCAAGTTTAGCAGTATCGTGTGTTGTATTTATTCTTTACGTTACTATTACGGGAAGCCTTTTTTATTTCAAACAAAAAGACGCGATCAACACCTTAGTCATCTCACAAGTTCAGATCTGTAACTAATATTTGTTTATTTTTCAATAAAATATCTTTTTTTTAGAGAAGTCATTGTTTTACGAACTTCGATTTTGGGCGTATCTCATTTGAACGATTTAGACGTTTCGTGATACTCGACAGTCCTTAGCTTCAATGCTCCTGCATACAGTAAACAATTCATTTGCAAATTATTCATCAATTGTCCTTTCATTTCCACAACCAATCACTCTCTGTTCTCGTTTTATTCCACTCGATATTGTCAACCTTCTGTTACCAGGCATTCCTCTTTTGGATTGGTCATACATAATACCTGTATTTGTCGACATTAATAGCACATAATACAGTATGACTGCAACTGTCTATTATTTATTCTACACTCAGAAAAATTATTCTTTTGCTGTGATGCGATACTACTTTCAGATAATAAGATCTATAAACGAGAATGTGTGATCACTAGACTGGAATATCCGATTCACATATCATATATATATCTCTTAATGTTACACTAAGCCAAAATAAGTCTTGCGACCGAAAATATAGTAGCAGAATACAAGCCGCACAGTATTCTATCCAGCACAAACACCAGCAATTTACAACACATTGAGCATAGAGAACAAATCAGTCTTTCACACATAATACTTAACCATATGGTAGTTTAGATGTAGATAAATCTGTTTGTCACCACTTAACAGCCGAACACAGTTGAGCATCATTCGAAGTATCGTACATATCGAATCTTATCGAAGTAAATATTTGAGAGATTTAAACCTTACTGAAAAATTCTTTTTGTCGAAGTTGATATATAGATTTGTGGATGCTTCATTAGAATCCTAGAGAAACAAAGCATCATTGAACTTGTTCAACACTGAAAATGGCTGTGTAAGAGTTTTGTTCTCTGAGATGGATTGTTTGGTCGTGGAACTTTCGTCGTTCCTCTGAACGACATCAGCAGCACAAACCTTTAGATAAAAGTAAACAATGACAAGTTTAAGGTAAACAAGAACCAATCAACATCGAGATGTACAAGACAAGCTGTGAAACACATATTGAAAAATTCGAACACTTCACTTCTATCTGAAGTTCGTGCTGATGATGTCGTTCAGAAAAATGATGAAAGCCCCAAAATTAAACCATCCAGCTCAGAGAACAAAACTCCATCAAAATCATCCACCTGAGCTACAAATCTTCTCCACTATCTCACTGACGATGGCTTTTGAGTTTTTAACACATTAATTAACCGGACTTTTGTCAAATTGAGAGGATAGTTTATCGAGTTAAGGATTCATTTGAAAGTGGTTCTTCTCATCTTCGATATTTATGTTACGAAGAGCTAAAAATCGGACAAAATAAGGTTTTTCTGACTATCTCTTCAGTATTTCAGTGATGACATGATTCGGTTTAGTTCAATGTAAACAGAGGAAAAGTAACGTGTGCTTATTGTTTTTCCGATCGAAACACCATCGTTATAAATAAAAATTCAATGTAAAGTCACTTCATTAGCTACATACAGCTATCACTTGCCATGTTGTTATCAGTGAAGATATTATAACCGGCATTGGAATCTAAGACACTCATTTTGTCTTATTTCGACCTTTCAGCAGAATATACATAAATCCCAGTGCTGATGTTTACAATAAGATAATTCAAATAATTACTAATGATGGTATATAAACACCTTACTCGTTGCAAAAGCTAATAGATAGCTAAGCTCTGTAGCTCAATGGCTAACTTTTTGGACGTTTGCAGTGGAAAGTAGTGGATTCGAGTCCTATTGCAATCATCAACACTAGAATGCAAGTACATTCAGCCAACGAGTCCTGCATTTAATAGGATGTGTGACATGAACTACACTGACATCTACAACAAATCTATTCCATTAAACTTGTGACAAAATGACTATATCAAGGCAATCCACAATGGATCAAAATATAATAGCAAAAACTGATCAAACATCATTACTGAATATAAATATAATCCAGAAGACGAGTCCCAAATAGGCAAAAATGCGAGTATTGAATTTCACTGCTAACCACTATCCACCTTTGCATATAAAGGTTGTGACTTCAAGCAATATCAAGGCAGTTCATACAGGATGCATACATGCCAACATGAGACTACTCACAATTGCAGTCCTAAATGACAATCAGAAGATACAAGTAAAACAACATCAAATTAAGTTCAAATGTAATAATGTTTAGAATTATTACACCAAAAAACAAACACGAAAACCAACTCGTCACTGTAATTTCTGTAAAAAAACAAAATAGAATACTGAAAGAAAAACTAACTTGAATGGATATCATAAATACACGTCTGGACATTTATCCAATTATCGATCGATTTTCTAACATGAAATGGACCAATCAAAATGTGATTATTGATTTCATCTGCTGTATTTTGATTGGATGAATCATTTGTCCTTGTTTCCTATCCTTCTTTTTAAAAAGTATTGATCGATCGTAAGAAGGAATAGTTTTCCTTGGATAAATAAATAAAAGTCAATTTAGTGATTTATTTATTCATTGATTTTCACAGTGGAAACTTGTGATTGAATTGGATTAAGTGAGTTGAATAATTATTTTTGCAATCTGTTCTGCTATTAGAATTGTTATTCTATTGCTATTCTATTCTGTTTAAGAGGGAATCTCTCGAATTCTCCATTGTTTGAATGGAATATCACAGAGTATGACAATTTGAGAGGTTGCCACAAATAAACAACTAGGGAACTGTGATATTCATAGTGATTGACTACTTATTTAACAATTACGGTACAACTGAATCAGTTATAGTTGAGCTACTCGAAGTGAATTACACTGAACGGCGTTGAAATCCTGATCCAGAAAATAATAATCAACTGCTTGAATTACTTCAGTATTCAATTTGTGGAATAACTAAGCGAAATGATTATTGTGTAGTGCATTGTAAAATGAAATCTTGAAGGAATTATTCGGTAAATATATTATCTGATTTCCTAGTTTAAATTATATAATCATTGAAACCAAGAAGCACTGAACAACTGCTTCGTCTCGAAATATTACTTAACGTTGGACATCCATGATATAAACTACAAACTGTACAATCTAATCTCAATATGCTAATCTGTTAAAATTTATGTAGTACACTGCATGTAAATGTTCCCTAGTTGTGTAAGTATCTTTGATAGACCACGAGTGTGTTCATCAACTTCTATAGCACAACGTAATCAGAATATGCCTATGAAGTGCCACACAGTGATTCAGTGAAGCTCCCCAGATTGATGTATGTTACTGATTTTAACAAGTACAGTTATGCTGATATTGACAGTTATTGATAAATGCCCTCTCCTCCAAGTAGGGATAAATATTCACAATAAACAGTTGACAACAATCGAACGATAGTGCCACGCTGGTCCGATCAGGTAGGTGGAACAACGTTCAGTCTAGTGATCTATACACTGACTCCACTATCTGACTTCTGCCTATCTGAAATAGAAGCCATAATCTTTAGATGTTTATGTTGACAACACTACAATATTCACCTATCCTACATGTTGATCTGTTTTGCTTCTTCGTCTTCCAGGATTTTCATTGGATCAAAGTAACCGTCCAGTCAAAATTCAAAGCATGTCAACTTTAAGCCAACAACGTAAACTAGTTGAACAACTACGTCAAGAAGCAAATTTAAATCGTCGTCCTGTTTCTGAATGTGTGCAAGAAATGATTGTGTATATGGAGCAGAATCGAGACAAAGATTGTCTAGTTTCAGGATTTGCGAGTAAGAAAGATAATCCATTCCAAGAAAAAGGTGGATGCGTTGTGATTTAGGCAATTTTATAAACGGATGATAAAACAAACAACTTAGACTCAATATTCAATTATTCCTATGCTCCTTACTTCTCTGCTTATCTAACGAACATTTCTATTTCCTGAAGAAAGTAGGGAAACTAGTTCAATTAATTTTACTTGATTTTTAAACTTTGTTGTTTTATTCTTATTGCTTCATTTGATTTTTGTGTACATGGACAAGCGTTTATAAGTAAATTTGTTTAATTATGCTTTTATGTGAATAATGGGGGTACTCTTATTTCATCTATCCATTTCGTAATATCTTTTGTAATATCTCTGTTGTTGCTATCTATGATTGTAGACACTTTGATCCAAATAACAATGAACTTTAGATAACAAACGGATACTTCGAAAGCGAGCTTGTTGTCTATCCGTGTTCGTCTTACAATGACGTTGATTGACTACTTCATTCAGAGGAACACCCAATTACAGTGAGCTATTCACCAAACCTTCGAATCACTCTAATAGTGATATTAGTTTGCTGAATAATTGTTGATAGGGATTAGGACTGAAAATTAAGTTATAGAGTCAGTAGCGACAGTTAGGAATCGTGTACGGAAGAATGTCTGATCAACACGATGATAGATATATGTACAGTTAGTTGTATGATTTCATGTGCTAAAATCCCTTAAATTGTCATCATAAATCCATTATGTTCTAGTTTGGTAAATACCTGAAATGGATTTGTTTGTGTTTCCTTTTACATCGCAAAGTAATCACTCTCTCATTGTTATTTTAAGAAAAGTCCAAGTTAGTCCCTTATTTCAGAATAATGGTAGGTTCTACCTCTTTCTTACTTAGCTTTTCGCATGAAATAAGCAGTCCATCACTGCACCTTGACTCTCGCTCAGAACTCCACGACACTAGCTTAAATCTTGTCTGTTAGTTAGAATTGTATATTTTTCGCTTAACTGATTTGTTCTAACTTAAAATTTCTCCAAACTGGTGCCTATAACCCCTTAATGTCAGTAGATATTTAGGAAAGCCAGTTTGAATCTTACTGGATTAAATTATCACTTGGTTCAGGATTGTTGAAACATTTCATTAATCAAAACCAAGTGACATGAAAGTCTGGGTCAACGTGAGCATCGAAACGACTAGTTACTACCACCTAACATCAAATAAGGATTTATAATGATCAACCGAAATTTTCAGACTAATATGATGAAAATGATGAATGCACATTTCTTTTCATCAATAGGCTTGTCTGGAACTAAAGTATGAATGATAAACAGTAAAATCGGACTCTTGTATTGTTGAATATCAGATAGATTAAACTTATTTGATAATATCGATCAAACAAGAGTAGCATTGTCAGTGTTAAATTTGAAGATACAACAGATGACTAGTCATCATTCACTGGATTTCATTTATTTCAAGCTGCGATTTTTCACTGGTGATTTCTGTCTTGGTTTCAACAAACTATTTGAATGGTTCATAGTTGAGTTTGTTGACGACTGTTGAATTGTTATCGACACAATGCCATTATCGTACCATTTTGATGATGCTTCAGAACGACCATTTGTCAAATGTGGTGTAGATGTTGGGCATTTTAAGAATGATGAACTAGAGATATTGACAGATTTGGCTTGCGTTTTACCGCTACCCTATAATTTGTTAATATTATAGACAAGCAATTAGTAGAAATCAATCTATAAGAAACGTTCATAGTTTATGCTAGCGAATACGTAGTCTTTGCCACTGATAACTTTGAACATGACTTTGTTTTATCGTAAAGGAAACTAATTGCCACCTGACAGTTATTCATGCCAGGTAAGTCTTTAGGACAAAGTGGGTCGGTCAATGAATCAGTCACGGTTGGCCTGTCGCGTAACATAAACGTGGTTCGGCACAGGTCATTATATCGTATCACGTTGGTATATCAAATGTGAAATTAAAACTATTGAATAACAAACGAATGGGAATGATTGTAGTAATTAATCACAATAACACAGAGAACTCGCTTCGAAAAACGTATTAGGTTTGTAGAAAAATTTTGAGATAATACCGAGACTCAGAAACTAGGGAGTGACGAACGAATGATTGGATACCACTGCCAGTTGTGGCACCTAAACCTCTCCCACCACTTTAATAGAATAGATGTGACGTGGCTAGCAATGAAATCTAGGAGTCGTGCCCATCTTTATTGGGGCTTACCAGCTGCATGTTTTCGACTGCTGTTCACAGTTGTTGTCTGAATCCCAACACTTACTAACATGACTCAAATCAAGAGTCAGCAACTTGGTTTAACAGCCTCTAGCTTGCTTCCGACCGACTTCCACGCCAGTCAGGAGTTCATATCAGGTTATGTGGCGAATTTTGTACTTTGGGCGTATACCGTAGAAGCCCCACTGGGTGAGAAAACACAAATTCATCAATGAATTTTCAGTCTTTACCTAGTGGCCTACATCTAACCTCACCATTCCTCACTATGTTAGATGAAGTGGGAAGGAAGTATTTTATCCTTCTGAATACTGAATTTCTAACAAAATATCTCTCCTTAAAGATAGTTCTAATCACCTGAAGGCTATTGAAGAAGTCCGAATTCTTTGAAAAATCAACAATTAGACAATAGTATCAGTTACATTATAGGGACCAGAATGTTAAAACTAACACCATTTTTATATGTTTCAAACGGTCTTGACAGAACCAACTGTGTTCAATAAAAAATGTTTCATGTGGGTCGACTTTCATTACGGATGGATGTTGGTTGTAGTACCAGCGTAAACTTGAAGGCGCTATGTAGTCATTTGACCCTGGTATGGAATTTTTCGTCAGTTAGCACTTTGTGTAGTCGCCTAGCCTAATGTCGAAAAGACTGAGGCTAGGAATGGGATTATTGGATCACGATTCAATAATCTAAAAGACAAGCGTTTGACTAAAAACCTGATATCATTCACTCGACCCCTATTTAAATGTTTGAAAACATCACAGAGTAGGCGCGTTTTAAATTCCTTTGAGTTAAGCACACATTTCAGTTAACACATATTTGAACGAAATGGAAAGAAAATGCCACCCTGACAACCGTTACTGGGTGGTAAACATTAAATTGATGAAAAAAATATGTAACTAGGGCAAACCAACGCTAATTTAATAGGCTACTATTAAAACAACTAATCATGCAATCGGTTTCGCTGTTTTCTAAAGCACAAGATTTCACGAAATTGGGAATTTATCGTCATTTGGATGTCCCTGAAGTCTGTTAATAATGGTGCTTGTGGTGAGACGTGATTTCATTGAGAACATCATCACTAGTATATTCAGGTACATGCAGCTGTGACAAGTTCCAAGAAAATCTAAGCGATGTCTCTGGTCACAAAATATAGAAAACATCGACAAACACTGACAAATCATACCATTTCTTATAATTAGTTGCGACAAACGTCTAGTACTTCAAAATGCATTTTGGGTTACTTTAATTGATGAAATAAATTCACATGGTATATTAGGTCATGATGAAACGTCCTAATTATTACATTTTAATTCTAACTAAACACAAGTTTGTGTATTCCACTTCGACCTTTTATATTGAGGATAATTAGTAATACTATTCATCTCTCTTATCGAAATAATGAACCAGTAAATGGCTTTCGTCAAGTCAGAATCGATCACAATGGCGTCGGTGTATACACTCTCTATCTTCCTTTAAACTAAGAGATTAAAATTGCTTCATATCTTCCTTTCTAGGAACTAATTCTTTCTTCCTGTACTATCTCCTTATATGCAATCTTTCTTCTATATATTACCACCACTGAATTAACTACTTCTATGAATCCGGTGTTGATCTTGTTGTGCTAATGCGGTATGGCAAATTGGATCGATGCATATACGTGCCTGGTCCTACGTTGCAGCTGACTGACTGACTGACTTTCGTCGTTTAAAGCTTTACCATAGATATTTCTAAATTTCTGCAAACAATCACAGTTCTTTTCAGGTAACACTCTGAACTATCAATCGACCAAAAACTATGGCTGGTGTAAAAACGAAACTAACTTTAACCCAATAACCTACCTCCGAATATCTTTGCTTGTTCAAAAGACGTCGTTCTCGTCGCCTTCTACTTTCTGCAGATGTGTTACGTCTTTTTGTTTTCTGTACAGACAGTGATTTTGCTTCATTGTTTTCGTTCTGTTCTACTGGGACTTGTTTTTGTAGATTTTGTTGGACACTTTGACTGTTGTTACAGTCCGTACTGTTATTGCAGTTTATTTTTGTGTTAGATCTATTTTCGGAGAACTTCAAATGCTTCATCGAAGAGTTCGACTTCTCTCCTTCTTCTTCTCCTAGTTTTCCAACTTCCTCTTTCACCTTGTTCTTTCCTTTCCTGAATGAAGACTTCTTGCCAAATTTCTGGTCGATTTCCTTTTGTTTAGAAAAGCCGTTAGTCATCACTTCACTTAATTGACCAATATCGTCACATGGATCTAGACTTTTAGAGCTGTCGGCAATATCCGTAGACTCATTACACTGTAATGATGAATCCGACAGCTTGTTTGTACTCTCTGACAATTTACTTGTATTAACGATGTCTTGACTAGGGCCATATTGCTTGACTTCAGTTATTCTTTCTGATCCACGCTTCAAGCTGACTTGTCGCATTTGCTTAGGGTGATCAAAGCGAATCACTGGAACAATGCTTAACTCACGTACTTCACTTAAACGAATAAGGACATCACTGGGAGTGATAAGTAATGGACCATGCACTGCCTCATGTTTTTGCTCTGATATATTCGCTTGCTTACTGTTCTCACACGATGAGCTGGATTCACAAAATACGCACGTGTATAAACATGAAAGCTTTCTCTATATCGGTACAACGATATTCATGCAAATAAAGGTTACCATGGGATAAAAACATTTTATTTGTTAAAATGAATGCGAAGTCAGTCAATATGATGTCACTAAGTGAGGTTTTCACACATCCTACAATTTTGGTATACTCAGTCTGAAGCAGTGCCTGACATATGGGTGTATTGAATCATTTTAAACCCCGGTAATGTATAGCCTTAAAGCTTAATCTTCTGGCCAGCTAATATATCAACACATTTGAACTGGATAAATGAAACAGGTGTGTACAAGCAATTCATCACCTCCACAATAAATACTGCACTCGACAAATTTATCAGAGAATATTGGTTGCATAAAGTTTAAAGCACAGAAATGATATACCTATCTATGTGAAGCTAAATCAGTCATCAGAATGACTTACCCAAAAAGAAGGGGTTAAATCAACACAACGGGAGAATGAAAATTAACAAAGCGAGAGCCGATGGAGGACAATTGGTTTGAAGTACATTTCAAAAGAAATGAACGAAATGTTAGAATGAAAATATGGGAATGACTCTCAACTCAAGCTTTATGTGCAGATAAGTGAGGTAAGCAACTGCTCTGTTATGAATAATTCTGGATTATGATACATAGATTGATCTGTTAGTTCATCAAAACTTGTCCACATTACCTCTATTCCAGCAAACATCACACATCAAAGTAGATGGTGGCTATGATTGTGCAACATATGTTCTGGATCCCCTCAGTCAATGCTGAACGGTATTCTGTAAGTGCTTTAAAACCAACTAAGATGTCCAATGAACTGGCCAAATAATACGATTTTTATTGAAAGGAGTCTCGAAAAAGGATTTCTGAAACTTGGATGGTTATTATTTCTACAATCGATGTTCTTTGAATGATTTTCTTCTTGCTTTTCTAATTCGCATATCTACACGTCGAATAATTTGTGGCGCTACACATACGAAACTAACTTCAGAAAAATCAATATGCACAATCTTCGAAAGTGTTAATGATAAAATGTTGAAAATAGTTGGTGGGTATAGGGAGTTCAAACAGCACTTCCAAACCCATGAAAATAATCCTACATGTCTTTAATATTCTTCCTCTAAACATTTCAAGCTTTAAAACAATTCTAGAAAAATATCATCCGGAGAATGGGAGTTTACTCTAAACATACAGTATACCATCCAGTTTTGTCAAAAATTTTTCTTGGAATTGATATACATTTCATCATTTAGAAGTTACAGTCAATTCGGGATCGTGAATGCCCATTGCTGAGCAGTCCCACACCAGGACGAAACGGTCATCCATTGTTTCTAGGTTTCCCATGATGGTGTAGCTTCAATTGACTCATGACCTCAACTATTAAATTACAATAATATCCACAAAAACCCCTTTCTAATAATTTACTGTAAATCAAATGCATCAAAAAGTGTCTAGCTATACATTGTAGTGCCACTTATACATATGTAGCAGTCAGTGATATACAATGTAGAGCCTGACACAAGTGTACATCGGTCCACGTCACCACATCCCATTAGCAAACAGTAAGATGAAATCGTTGGGGCAAATCCTAGAGTGGTACTGATAGTAACAATATTGGTGATAATACAAAAGATTAGGAAATAAAAAAATGTATATAGTAATTTTGTAACTTCGGTTCTAACGTAAAATAAAATAGTCCGATTAAGGTGTTTTTCTGATTAGAGATTTGAGCGAAATGGGAATTTGAACGACTTATCAACAGTGTAAAGGAATACAAAGTTGATATATTGATGGACCAGAACTTATTGGTCTCTGTTTTTGATATGACTTTTGTCTAACATTAACATCAAGTGAGAATCAGAACATGGATTTCGTTCGTTTTGGGATACATCGGATGGAGTTGGTTAGATGGTCAATTCACACAGATACTGTGAGTGTGTGAAAGTTATTATAAATGAAACAACAATTTAACAAAGTATCATATATCAAGGCAGAACTAAACATGCTTTAAAGACAAACTTACTTCTCTGAAGTATTAAACATCATTTGATTTTGTAAATAATCAGATAATAAATTTCCTCGTTTACCATGTTGACTTTGAAGTTTAGATTCAGTGAGTGCAAGAATTTCCGCTGGTTTTAATGTTGAAATTGTTCGTTCATGTACTCGTAACGGGTCGAAACTAATCACATTACGCATAATAAATGATTTCTGATCCTCAGATAAACTGACTAGTTGGCCTAAATGAACGAGTATACCATTTTTATGCGTTACAACTCGAATAAATGGACA
Organism: Schistosoma spindalis; assembly: GCA_946903255.1. Classification (NCBI taxonomy): domain Eukaryota; kingdom Metazoa; phylum Platyhelminthes; class Trematoda; order Strigeidida; family Schistosomatidae; genus Schistosoma; species Schistosoma spindalis. The sequence goes on along the minus strand of OX336418.1, from coordinate 4,208,106 downwards.
TGAATTCTTTTCTTGACTGTCATTCATTGAATTTTCTCTGTTTGAACTGAATATACTAGCGGCCATTTGTGAAATACTCACACATTTTGATGACAGTCCTGTATAACCGTAGATAGGTGACGTATTTGTTAGGTCTTCAGTTTGAGTAGATTTATTCTCCTTGGGTAGTGAATGAATTGGTAGTTTCAGAGCATATAAAGCCAGGACCAGTTTTAAAATTTCTTGGGACATATTCATTTCAATCGGAAGAGAATTCAGTGACTGCTCATCCATCATAGTGATTTGATGCTGTTGGTTTCTAGTATTTATTATATGATTGATTGTTTTTTGCATAGTCTGTGTCTCTTCAATGGATGTTGTAGAGATTTCATTCATCTATTAGAAGAAAAAGTTGTGCATATGCCAAATCACGGGTTTCGACAGAGTAGATTGACAACAATTTACAAGAGAATTGATTTCCTTGTGAGATTTTGCAATTAATCCCTATAACTAACATTATTCATTAGCACATACCACTTATGATAACAATGCTGGTACTAACGAGTGACTGTGTGAAGTACTTCTGCAAGGCACAACTGCAATAATGAACTGAAATTAGTATTATTTGAGGTATTCCAATCGGGGTATCTAGTGTCATAATCTTAGGGAAACTGCCAAGTAATTATCTACGCCTAGATAGATCTATAGCGGATGAGAGTTACTCAAATATATTGATCGAAATTTATAAGTAAAGAAACGGTGTTGTATAAGCGGATTAAATATATCTGTATAAATCGTAATAAGTCAGTTAAACAACTTCGAATTCAAACGTTATTTAAACAGAGCTTATACACTAAGTACCAGGATCGTATGTGTATTTAGCATGAGGGCGAAAGTATTAAGAATGAGTATATGCGAAATTCCAATCGGAAAGTCAAGAATCTTAATTATTTGTACCCAGCATTCATTATTGATTGACCTTAACTTGGGTACCGCCATAAATCAGGGAGCATTAGACGGTCATATCATCCTAGGAAGTGACTTCTAACCAGTTAACAATCCATGACCCCACCAGAGATCAAACCTAAATTCTTCAAGTCATGCAAGAAACGTGTAGCTGTTAGTTAGCACTGCTAAGCAATGTTTCTATTACCACATCAACTCATGAGTTCAATTAATAAATAAGATGATAACAGAATACAATCATGGAAATAAGAAACTTAATAAAATAAGAAATTACCCACTTTGATTGTTCCAATTTTTGAGTAGAACAGATATACCGAAACACTAGAACAAAAGAAGTTGTATAATGTTCTTTGTAATACAAACTAACTGTCAATGTAATCATACAACTATTATGTAACAAATCAATGAATAGTATTCATCTATAATACTTGATCTTTGACCCCCATTTCAAGGAATCAATAATTTGATTGACAAAAATGCATCCAAGTAAATACCAATCAATTGAATACAATTTATTCATGATCAAATTGAATTGAATCAATCTGAGTGAAGTAGTTATATTGAGGGGAAAAACTAAACAATACAAGTTACTTTAATAGTTGAATACATGTGTCAAATGAAGCTAAACCACCATGTAAAATCTGGAGTCACTGAACGGCCGTTTTGTCTTAGTGACGGTTTTCAATAGGTATGTTCTAGAGTTCTAAGGAGAAGCCGTGACCTGTGGAGTTCAACCAGGTCTGTTGTGAGATAGTAGCTCATTGAAGACAATGGTGGACGGTGGTGAAATTTCGTGGATTGGTTGAAGTTAGACATTAACAAAACAAGTTACCATTGTCATCACAAAATTGATTACAAACAAATTTCATTGAAGTCATAAACCAACCATCATTAGATAACCTAGAACCACTGGAAGGCTGTTTCGTCTTTGTGTAGGACTCCTTGAAAGTGCGTTATGACGACTTCGCTGTTAGGAACCTAACCAAAGACCTCCGGTCTTAAACATGAACTCTCAATCTCTAGACCACTGAGCCAGAATATAATGATCTTAATGTTTGTCATGAATTAATCCACGACATGGCGCGACCATGTTTCATTGTCTTTGATAGGTGACTAACGTACATCCGACACGGTTTCTATAAAAAAATATTTTCTTAATTTAAATAAGTGTTGTTTTGTGTGTAAATCGTGGGATCATTACTGGAGACCGTCTCAAGGCATCATATCACTTAAATAGTCCTGTGTGATTCACTGAGTATGCTACATATTTAAGTGTTAACTAGAAAGTTCCAGAAGGTTAACCGAAGTTGGATAAAAGAACAAATGAATAATAAATCAGTGGAGTTTAATGGCTTCACTATGGTGGATTCGACCTCAAGAATTCTACTGAACAGGGTAACCATAAATTTAATAGAATCAATTTGGATTAGATTAATTACTGATAGGAATTCAAATGCTAAAAAATAACGTTAAGCATTAAGTAGAATGGAATAATTAATTGTGAAATTAGTTACGTAATACAGAATATTGATCGATAGAACAAATGAAGAATTAATCTAAAGTAATTAACTATTAAAAAGTGATTACATAAGTGTAAGAAACAGAATGCAAATTGGATTTCATTTGACTGAACTTAAGTTTATCAAAGTAACAATAAAGATCATAAAAGAGTATAGGAATTCATATAAAGAGATTCTGCTGTTGGTAAAGATTTGCAGCTCAGGTGAATGATTTTGATAGAGTTTTGTTCTCTGAGCTGAATGGTTTGGTCGCAGAGCTTTCATCGTTCTTCTGAACGACATCATCCGCACAAACCTTTAGATAAAAGTAAACAATGACAAGTTTAAGGTAAACAAGAACCAATCAACATCGAGGTGTACAAGACAAGCTGTGAAAAACATATAGAAAAATTCGAACACTTCACTACTATCTGAACTTGGTGTTGATGATGTCGTTCAGAAGAACGATGAAAGCCCCACGATTAAACCATCCAGCTCAGAGAACAAAACTCCATCAAAAAGTGTTTCTGCTGTCTGTATATGACAGTTTTTTAAGACAACAATATTCACATGATTACTTTATAAGCTAGTTTTAAATTTGGAATGATACCGACTTCTATGAACATTCTGTATTCAATGTTGATGCAGAATATTCAGAAATGTGATGTATGCTACTTATATCTGTCTATATAAGTAGTATGTAACACTAGTCGGAAGTGGAATGTCTACGAAGAGAAGGTTGAGAGGATTGAAGTGAAGAGAAGAGAGGAGAAAACCGAAAGTAATCAAGAAAATAACAGGAATGAAGGAAAAATGATGCTTGTAAGAGACGATTCAAAGAAGATATGCAAATGATGCAATCGATGTGTGATTTTCACATTTTATTAAATCACTATATGATTTTGCATTAAACACTGGATCGGTATTCTCCCACTTGACTTCTTTGCCTATTACGACATAGCGGGCAAATGATGAAGATATTTTAATCACTGAAAAGTTCCCAACTTATATGAATGATGAATATACTTTCCAATAAATTTTCTTCAGTTTCTACAATCATCTTGTCCAAATGAATCATCCAAAACGTGATCAGATTTAAGGCGAATTGCATCGTTTAAAAATGACAGTATGTGAACTGAGGATTGTAATAGAAAATAAAAACTTCGGCGTCAGGATGATTAATATGAAGTGATGATTTTACAGTAATGTATTGTGTTAGCAGCAATCTGCCTATATCCGCCAGATTAGGAATCCTTTAGACAGTTGAAACAGCTGCTGTTTAGATCAAAAAGCCGGAGCTGCGCGTTCAGAAGAAATATCTTCGATGGCTCGTTTTACTCTGGCCAACTTCTGAATTAATTATTGAATGTTCATTAGGTGTGATATGATGACATAGTTCCAATAATGTTCGTACAACCTTCTTCTTAGCTTAAAATCATTCACACACCTTATCATTATTACTATTGAAGCATATGGTAAGCTTTGGGAAATTTATTAAACATTCTTCCCCCTTGCCCTTCAGTTTACCAGTTTGTACCTAATTCATATTATTTTACATATTACATAACTTCTGACCTAGTATGTCATCCTTAAGCACTGAGATTTGGTTATTGAATTCTTGAGCACCTCCAAGTAAGATTGTATTTATTCCTAATATTGGAAACCAAAATTACCTAATTACATCAAGTGGCTTATGCTGAAAAGTGAGTTTCGTGTCTACCGACTTAACGTCTGAAATATCATAAATTGATTTAAGCGAAATCAATTCAAAACTGTCGGTTATAAAAGATCTTACTAACTGTATTACAGCAAATCTATCGCAGTAATTTTTACTCCCTTTATTCGGTGCTCTCTGTTTCGTTATTTTTCCAATTGTAAATGACTATAAATACCTTACAATGCCATTGAAAGTAACCCTATTTATTCATCAACAGGAATTTCCAGCCCTCTTAGTTGACAAACAATCAATGTGACCGCTTATGGATCACAATATCTTGTATCTAAGACATTAGTTATGATAATCTAAATTTGTTAATATGACCCACATGAAAAGTCAGTGATTTCATGGACTGATGCTGTATCTCGGTTTGATTGTTCTTAGTGGCATTCCAACATGTTCTTGCCCCAACACCATCTGTGTGGATGGATAGTGACTTTGCCTTCTTATTACATTATCAATATTTATAAAAGGGACTAATTGATTAAATTCAAAATCTTATCTTATTGCGACTATTCCCAGCATTGCTCACTCAATAGTATTAATGTACGCCAGTGATCGTTTGAAAACACCTGTAATGAAACGCTAGTAAATTAGGAGTGTCTTCCAATCAGACAAACCGCCTTATTGATACAAAGTAATGTTAAAGATACTGCTGAATAGTGTGCTAGTCTCTTGATTAGCAGACAAACATTTCGTTCACTCTGTTATCGATACAAGTTTGTAAATGACCAGCAAATTTTCTGAAGCCATGCTCATATTCCTCCAGACAACCAGCTCAGTACAGTTAACGAGACTCCCGAAACACGTGAAATGATGGACAGCTTTTACTACTTCATTCCCGAACATCAGTAATGGTGTTTAAAAAATAAGTCTTAAGTAAACTCATCGCAAATATACTTGCAATGTACCTTAAGAAGATCTAAAAACTATGGGTTTTGTCAGTCTTCATCAAACAGAACAATATCACCCTTGTAATCAAAGGTGATGACTGAATCCTCTGGTAGCGGATAAGACCCCGTAAAGTGAGAATACGATTTTATTTTCAGAAGAATGTCTTCAATGTAGTTAAACAAAATGGTGTAAGTGGGCAGTCACGACAAACACGGGTTGATGTTATTAGTTCAATGACATTTTGTCATAAACACTTACTTGATCAATATTGTTCACGTAGAAAGCCTTAACGAGGTCTACATATTTCCTTGGTAAACCCGGTTACAAAACCTCCATTAAAGGAGACGAATTATATCCCAGGGTCAAGAATTACAACCACTGTGGAACATCGGTAATATCAATACTAGTAAGGGTTTTAATTATCACGTTGTCCATACTGAGGAGTGGATAGTGATCAATTATTGACCGCATGTGTAGAGTTTGCCCTAACACAGCTGAAATATTACAAGTCCTTCATACAGTAGACTGGTTAAAATCCAGACGTCAATACTGATAAGAGGATTGTTCAATTGACTGAAAAATCGTGCCCATTGCATTAGCTAGTAACAAAGTGGTCTAAGGTGCTCAATGAATAACGCCTCAGTTATTCTCACCCAAAGGTATTGGGTTTTAGTCTCTGTGAGAATATCAATACAGTCACAAATACATCCAGTTGGTGAGTCAGTCAGTCAGTCAGTCAGCTGCAACGTAGGACCAGGCACGTATATGCATCGATCCAATTTGCCATACCGCATTAGCACAACAAGATCAACACCGGATTCATAGAAGTAGTTAATTCAGTGGTGGTAATATATAGAAGAAAGATTGCATATAAGGAGATAGTACAGGAAGAAAGAATTAGTTCCTAGAAAGGAAGATATGAAGCAATTTTAATCTCTTAGTTTAAAGGAAGATAGAGAGTGTATACACCGACGCCATTGTGATCGATTCTGACTTGACGAAAGCCATTTACTGGTTCATTATTTCGATAAGAGAGATGAATAGTATTACTAATTATCCTCAATATAAAAGGTCGAAGTGGAATACACAAACTTGTGTTTAGTTAGAATTGAAATGTAATAATTAGGACGTTTCATCATGACCTAATATACCATGTGAATTTATTTCATCAATTAAAGTAACCCAAAATGCATTTTGAAGTACTAGACGTTTGTCGCAACTAATTATAAGAAATGGTATGATTTGTCAGTGTTTGTCGATGTTTTCTATATTTTGTGACCAGAGACATCGCTTAGATTTTCTTGGAACTTGTCACAGCTGCATGTACCTGAATATACTAGTGATGATGTTCTCAATGAAATCACGTCTCACCACAAGCACCATTATTAACAGACTTCAGGGACATCCAAATGACGACAAATTTAGAAATATCTATGGTAAAGCTTTAAACGACGAAAGTCAGTCAGTCAGTCAGCTGCAACGTAGGACCAGGCACGTATATGCATCGATCCAATTTGTCATACCGCATTAGCACAGCAAGATCAACACCGGATTCATAGAAGTAGTTAATTCAGTGGTGGTAATATATAGAAGAAAGATTGTGTATAAGGAGATAGTAAAGGAAGAAAGAATTAGTTCCCAGACAGATATGAAGCGATTTTAATCTCTTAATTTAAGGAAGACAGAGAGTGTATACACCGACGCCATTGTGATCGATTCTGAGCCATGTCACCAAGAGTCTCCAACCATTGGTTACGATAGTCACGCGGACCCCAACCAGGCAGTCTGAATCTCCCAACATGGCTCAGACCAGAAGTTAGTGACTTCAAGCACTGATGCCACGTTTTGGTTTGGCCGCCCCTAACTTTCTTCCAATTATCCCCTGCACTAGTCAGCATTGCGCGTCGTGGTAATCGGTGTTCAGGCATATGCAACACGTGGCCCAACCATCTCAGTCGATGAAGATTCATAACCTCATCAACTGATTTACCATCATTCCCTAATACCCTGCGTCTAACCTCACTATTACTTACCCGGTGATCCCAGCAGATACCCGCAATATTTCTAAGGCACCTGTGGTCAAATACTAGTAACTTACGAATATCTTCCACTCTTAAAGGCCATGTTTCGCAGCCGTATAGAAGGACGGAACGAACTGCCGCGCAGTATACTCGTCCCTTAATTGATAGACGGATATCTCGCCTGCGCCATAGATGACGTAAGTTGGCAAAGGCCAAACCAGCTTTTCGAATCCGTGCTGAGATTTCGTCAGACACCAACCCATTAGGGCTGATCAGACTTCCAAGATAAGTGAAGTTGTCAACGCGTTCGACAACTTCACCCCCTATCCTTAGTTCAGGTGTTGATGCAGACCAGTCTTGAAGCAACAACTTGCATTTAGATGGAGAAAAGCGCATCCCAAACATTCTAGCATTGTTGCTCAGTGCTATCAAAAGACTCTGCATTTCATCAGCGTCTTCACCAAACAGGACCATGTCATATGCGTATTCTAAGTCAATAAGTGGACCTCCTGGTAGGAGATCAATACCCGAGAATTCAGTCGATGAGAGCGTTATTTCCATCAGGATGTCTATGATAAAGTTAAACAAAAAAGGAGAAAGTGGACAGCCTTGACGGACGCCACTTGAGGTTGCAAAAGCAGATGACAGTTCGCCATAGGCTCTGACCCGACTAGTAGTGTTCGAGTAAAGAGCCTTCACAAGGTTTATGTACTTCTGAGGTACGCCTTTCAATGACAGACACTGCCACAGAACCTCTCGGTCAACAGAGTCAAACGCTGCTTTTAAGTCAAGGAATACCACTATTGTCGGACGCCGATAAGCATGCCTGTGTTCTAGAACCTGACGAATGGTGAATATGTGGTCGATGCAGCCACGACCAGGTCTGAAGCCAGCCTGATTTTCACGTGTTTGCAGTTCACGAGTCTTAGTTAGGCGTCCGAAAATTATCGAAGCTAGTATTTTAGATACTATATTAGTCAAACTAATCCCTCTGTGGTTGTCACAGGATGATTTTGACCCTTTCTTAAATATTGGGACGATAAGTGATTGTGACCAGTTAGATGGAATAACGTCTAACTCCCAGATTTTAGCTAAAATATTAGTCAACCTAATCGCTAAGACTAGACCACCATCCTTAAAGACCTCTGGGGCCAATCCATCTGGACCAGCTGCCCTTCCTCGTTTCAGATTAGCTATAGCCTTTTGAACTTCAGCTAGAGTTGGGGGACCTACTTCAATGTTCCATTCATACTGTCTGGGAATAGAGGGTAGTTGTAGAGTAGCTGAAGGCCAGCTAAACTGCTCCTTAAAGTGTTCCGCCCATCGTTCTAAGCGTCTGGACTGGGAGCAGATGAGAGTGTCGTCTTTTTCCGAAATAGTCTGACTTACACTTGATTTATTAATTCCAGTTTCTTTTATTAGTCTGTAGAGTTGTCTTGTGTTCCCTATAGCCGCCGCCTTTTCCATCTCTTTTGCTTTCGTTGCCCACCACTGCTCACGATCATTCCTTAGACTTTTGCTTAATCTAGATTTGATTTCTTTACGCTCTTCATCGTATTCAAAACCTGATGGGATGAGTTTGCGAGAATCTATCAGTGCAATAGACCTTGACGAAATCCATTGGTTTTTTGTAACCATTTGTTTTAAATCACTGGTAGATGTCACTGCTGTTTCCACAGCTGCTTGTATAACTTTCCAAGCAACATCTGGGTCAGTCTCGTTTTCAGAACTACTTAAGTGTGACCTCAGTTGTTCCTGGAACCTACTTTTGGCTTTCTCATTACTCAATTCGGTTCTAATGAGTCTTTTTTGTGTGGCTCTTTTGCGTCCAGTGAGGCGCAAGCAGATGTGTGCTCGTACTAGGGCATGATCAGAGTCCAAGCAGGTACCCCAGAATGAGCGACAATCTTCTATTGACCCTCTCCAACGATGACTGATGGCAATATGTTCTATTTGAGTCCATCGTTGGTTTGGTGCAGGGGGTCGCCATGTTAGACGATGTCTCTCCTTATGCTTAAAATTTGTGTTTGCTAAAAATAAACGATTATCTGAGCACAGTTGCAGCAGACGATCACCATTATCTGTTCGCTGTGCCGGAATACTAAAATACCCACCTAAATGTCTTTCTGTTTTGTTTAAGCTACCTACCTGGGCATTAAAGTCACCTCCTACGAGTACTATGTCTGAACGTTTAGCTTTCTGAAGAAGTTCAGACAGCTTTCTGTAAAATTCATCTTTCACTTCATCCGAACTGCAGTCAGTGGGAGCGTAGGCAGAAACGACGAAAAGGCAGCGACGTGTGTCCCTATCCTTTCGAGTTCTTACGGAGCCGTTTAGCCGAACAGCGCATAGACGACTGTTAACGGGGATCCACTCTAATAGCGCTTGTTCCGCCCTCATGCTAAGTGCTATGCCTACACCTGCCAGTCCACGAGAACTAGCCATCGGGTCGCCAGATACACGGAGGGTGTATCTCGTTGGCTCTCCATTTTGCCGAGGTGAGGTCAAGTGAATGACCACACTAGGATCCTGTATGCGTGTTTCGGAGACACAGCATACATCAATGGTACGAGATTCTAAGGTTTTAGCCAAGGAAGCCTGCTGACCGATTTGGCATAGTGTGCGTACGTTGAAGGCTCCAATGTATAGTTTGGAGCGAGGTTTCAGTAGACCTGGGACAGTGTTTTGAGCACTAGAATCGTTGGCTGTGGTGACACTTGAGGAGGAAGCTAAAAGAGGAAGTTTAGTGTATTAAGTCGATGTAGGAGGAATAATAGGAATTGAAGAGGGAGGTTGACTATGAATACAGTGGTCTTGAGTGCTGTTAGAGGTATGAGGGCGGTTATCACTTCCCGGTTGCCCACACCGTGGAAGGGTTCTGCTGGAGGTACCTGAAAAGGAAATTGGATTAGAGGTGGTCATAGTGACCTGAGAGCGTGACCGCAGTGCCCAAGGGACAGCTGCTTGAGGTCGGTCACACACGACCTTTTTATGAGTGATTTTTGTGTTAGCTCCGTACTTGTTGAGTCCTTACCGCCGGAGACGGATATCCGTGGGATAAGGCGAGGTGTGCATTTTTAGGGTCGACCTTTTCTAACCCCACCCCTCCTTGTGGGAAGGCAGCATCGCTGTCATGCTGGTTGTCTGAAGGAAACACCTTACTGCTGTCACACCTCTGTACAGTCAGCAGTACGACTTCGCCTTCGGACCTTGGTTTTGTTGCTTTTAGTCTTACCGCTCTTCAACCGACCTGTCTGGCATGGTAGGACCTTGAGGAACGGTTGTTCCAGCCAGTATAGCTCAGTTACTTCATCACGATAGGCAAGCCCGACCACCACGTCAAGGTAGCAACAACGGTCAGGTCCAGTTGGTGAGCTCGAAACAGGACGAAACATGAGTCTCACATTGTGCTTTGATTACTCTTAAACCATATACCAACTTCAACCACGAAATCTACTCTTCATAACACTCATTTCATAGAAACCATGAATCGATCAATGTTAGACCACTAGTGAAAACCTGGAAACTCTGGATGCCCAATTCATTCTATTACAAAACTCCTTAGCAGTGTACATCCACGATCTCTCATGTGGAACTTGAACCTATGAACTTCAGTTTCGCAAACAAATGCTTAACCTCCAGACCAATAACCGCGATCTGTCTGTGTTAATTAAATACCAAAGTCGACAAAATTACATTCCAGTCTGGTTGCTTTGCTCTTCCTTGCAACCTATTCCTACACCGATTACCAATCCCCATAACCACAACTAAAACAAAAGAAACTAATCCATTTGAATATATCAATGTGTATTGGTGATTATTTTGTTTTGAAATACAGTTTCATGTAAAAACATACGATTTTTGTCTTAAATGTGAAATATCCATGTAAATAAATACTTTGAGATTATAAATCATTGTGGTTAATTAGTTTAATTCACTTTGACTGGTGGAATTTCGTCACGATTATTCCAGTTTGTATTCAGAAGAGATGTGAATTGTTCACTCTACGATTATAATATAGAAATATAAGGATACAAGAATATTACTTATTATCAGAATGAGGATTTGCGGAGATTGTATTAATTTTAATAGTTGAATTCATGAATCGATCTACGCGAAACCACCACTGAAGTATTGAGAGGCCGCTTTGTTCTAGTATAGGATTCCTCAGCAGTGAGAATCAACGATCCCTTACGGGAGACATCAACGCGGAACCTTCCTTATCGCGCCTGACCTCTAGATCATTGAGCCGGCCTACAACTTTCGTCGATTCATGATATTGCGCAACACTTACTTCATAGTCTGAGGTGGATAACTGTCTCCACCTGACACGAATTGAACTCTAGTGGTCTTGGCTTCTTACTAGAACTCCATGAAATTCAGCTTGAAGCTAGTCATTAGTGCGTAACATCATGGATTCAAGTATTAAAATATTAACTATGTAAAATAATATTAATCACCTTTAAAATTCATAAATAAAATGTTTAAATGATGAAAGCAAATCAACTGGAAGCATTTCATGGTTTCGTGTTCATTAACACTCGTCCGAAAGATGAATCTCTAATCTTAAAGAAATCAGATATGGCATTCGAAGCAATGCTATTCATCGTTACATACTGAAATGTTAAACCAAACTATTTGGTCACAGTTTAACATGAAATATATAATTCTGGTTGTTCAAGAGCTTACATCATGACATAACTGTACACATGACTGTTATAATTGACAGACAATGTGACCACAAGTAACAATAACCTGAAACTAATCTTTCTGTAAATTTACTCAATCTAATACTAGACTGTTGCTAACTCCTACGTAGATATTTATGCAGTATAATTGTTTTGAGACGTAATATCGGTTTACTTGAATGTTCCATTTATTAGATATCAATAATTATGATCATGTTAATGACTGTGATCACTGATCGTTGTTGAAATCCTTCACTAAACAACCGAGTTATGAACTGAGAAAATATCGGAGAACTTTGAAGAGATTGATTTCATAAAAGTATTTGTATTGACGATTATGTCACGGTAGACGTTTGAAAAACGTTCACAGGGAGAATATATATAACTCATTTATTTAAAAGGAAAAATGCTGTGATACGGCCGATGGTCAGGGAAGTCCGCTCTCCCTCACGAAATGCTCTTATATGGCCACGTATATACAGCCACTGTCAGCGAACTCCAACTCACTGTCTTTTCGAGGCAACGGTGTTGTCTCTTTTCTACCGTATCTTTTGTAATCCCATTCGTTTCGAATATTATCTTCGCTTTTTCCTAACTTCGTTCTGTATTAGTTCAAGTCTAGTGGAATGAAATGGTTAAAGGAATGTCAAACAAGTGTGGAAGTAACATTCATTTACTAAGTAGATATTTGTGTAGTCAGCTTTGGACAACACTATGTTCATTTGTAAGAACTATTTACACTACGTGTCAGTTCAATCAGAATACAAGAAAACGTAAATAATTCGGTAGAAACGACTTACCCTTAACTGACTGATTTCGAAATGTTCCCCATCAGATATTGTCACTCCAGCAACTAAATCAACCAGATCAATGGTATTCGGTTAACAGTTATATGCATTTTTATTTCTTGTAGACGTATTACATCAGGGGTAACTGTGGCATCAGTTAAATCTAAACTACGATTCCTTGTTCTCACTCTATTTGAAGAATATAGTTAGGAGGAATTCATGAATAAGTTGATGCAACCAATTGAGTAAGTTACAAACCAACGACAGAATTAAAAACCTTTAGGCATCTACAAACTTTACATTTATTCGATAATCTGTTTCCTGAGTAATAATCAATAAAGTAGAACAGTAAACCGAATAGCTTACTGGTAGCATCTCAGATCTTGAAACTGACCGATACAAGTTTGGATCCATACGAGGTATTAGTGCAACACCACATTGGTAACGTCGGCAACGCTTCAGGGGTATCCTCCACTTAAGGAGGTTGTGTGCACTTGAAGGTCAAAATGTGGTAAGATGATTGGTGCGTCACATCCTTACTTAAGTATACCATAATTCTTCCAACTAAACTGAATTATACGACAACCAAGAATACTAAACTATGCATGTGTCATAATTATTGTTTCATTTGCACAGAGATGTTGCTCAATGTCGTTATATGGACATAATTCAGCCGATAAAACCAAAACACGAAATATAGGCCAGTCGAACTTACCTAACAGAAGACAAAGGATATATATATTGCTTTCAGACTGAAAATAACGGACAGTTGTTCATAAAACATAGTTTACGGCACAAGAAGAAATGATGACGACAAAGCCGAAGCTTTATCGAATTATGTCAGTAGTGAAGAACGATCCACGACTCATTGTGATTGTGGCGGCCGGTTGATGAACTCTGCAGTCATCGAGAAAGGTGCTGTCTTAAGGCTATTTCATATATCTAACCTGATAAGTCCAGTGGTCCTGATGATGTCTGTCCTACGATTATGAAAGCCATATCAGATGTAATTGTTGAACAATGAGCGATACAGTTTGATATGTCGCTGAGGCAGTCCAAACTACCCAGAGACTGGAAAGACGCTACAATAAGTACGGTGTATAAGGCTGGGAGTAGAGATTTAGTTAGTAACTATAGACCCATCAGCTTAACTAGTGTAGTTGTAAAACTAATTGAAAAAATCATTGGGATATCTGTTATAAACTATATTGAAGGGTATAATCTTTGCTCCAGTGAACAACATGGTTTTCTGAGAAGCCCACCATGCTTGACAAATCTTCTGATTGTAAGAGAAGATTAGGCTACGAAAAACGATCGAAATATTCCTGTATATGTGATCTTCATAGATCTAAGTAAGACCTTCGATAAGGTCTTTCATTGTAGACTTAAATTCAATCTGGGACGATTTGGAATCCATTATACAGTCGTAGATTGGATAATTAACTTCTTTCCATGACAGCAGACAAAGGATAGTGGTTAATGGAGCTCTCTCCTACGGGTGCCTGTAAAAAGTGGAGTTTCCCAAGGCGCAGTCCTCAGTTTTCTTCTCTTTTTACTTTATGTAAATGAATTGCCGACTGCAGTAATATTATCCACTCTACTATTCGCTGATGATATAAAAATTTGGAGACCCATGCACACTATGTCGGATAGGATAGTATTACAGAATGATCTTAGCTCATTGGTGTCATGGCTGGACAGGTGGTCACTAGAAGTAAATCCTAACAAAAGTGTGGTGATGCAATTAAATAACTATGATGATTTGTATCACTACACAATATGTGGATTCATGCCACTTAAAGTAATGAACTAAAAAGATTCGGGAGTCATAGTGCTTGAAGCCTGTAACGAAACAGACCAGTTTAGTAAATAAAGCTACCTGTTTTCAATGAGTATACTGATTCGAATCAGTCTAATTACAAACAGGAAAAGAAGTGCCTTTAATGTTATTGCTGTCGTACATTATAAGACAGAGATAAGTATGTTTGGTGCTTTTTGGTGTTTGAATGAACTAATGACTCCTTTGTACTTGTTGAATGCCTGATTTCGAATTCTAAATACAGTACATTCGTTCGTGCTTATCTAGTAGTTCTTGATCCACTTACGTGATTTTTGGGATTATTAGGTCGTACTATAATTCAAATACTTCTAATCATCATATCGGCGTCGCGATGGAGCCTGCGTTGGAACAGTTAGATATTCATTCAACTTCTGACGCTTTTGAGGATTATTTGGAAAGATATGAATTTTGGAGCATGACCAAGAAGGATGTTAAAGGTGATAAAATTGTGACATATTACCTGATATTCATCGGAAGAGAAGCGTAAAGCTTATTAAAAACTTTGGCATATCCAGAAAAACCTATCTCACTTCCTTATGCAACTCTTAAGGAGCTATTATTAAATCATGTAAAGTGCACTAGTTTTGAATGCCGTGAAAGGGCGAAATTTCAAAAGATGATTCGTCAAAATGACCAAAAGGTTAGGGAATTCATCCTTGAATTGCAGAAGCAAGATGCCAAATGTAATTTCGGTGATCAACTTCATGTGCAACTGAGAGACCGATTAATCGCAGGAATCAACATACCGGCTTTGGAAAGAGTGCTGTTAAGAATGCCCAACTGTTCCTTTCAAGATGCTAGAACTGCGTGTATTAACTGCGAGGCAGTGAATGAACTTGATATCCAGTCGATGAATATTTCTAATACTTTGCCTAGTCGTCATGATGAAATACAATCTCAGGGTCAATCAAAATTGCGTTCGTTTAACAGTGGTTCCTATTCCCGTGTAAATATGAAAGGTGTCTCAACAAGGAATTACAAAGGAAATCACAAAGGTGAGACCAAGTTTGGCAAATGTTTATCATGTGGAAAACTTCATTCTCGTAATTCATGTGCATTTCGTAATGCTAAATGTTTTAGATGTGGTAAGATAGGACACATTCAAACAGTATGCAAAGCTACCGTTCATTTTGCCTCAAGTATTACTAAATCTTGTAATTTAGATCCCAATAATTCAGATGTTCCTATTGATCATTTATCTTTGTCTACCATTTCGAAAGGTAATACTCATAATCAAAAGCGATTATATACATCGCTTGGTTCATGTCATGACTTTATTGTTGACACAGGCAGCATAGAGTCCATTATTTCATTCAAGAACTTGAAATCTTTAGATCCTAACTTTGTGGTACGACCCATTGAGGTATCAATATTGGGGATTACTGGACACAGACTGCCTATACGAGGATGTTGTGAGTTGCTAATAAGAGATGATAATTCTTCCTACATACCTTGTGAATTTTTAGTTAGCGAAACAGGACTGTCAATACTGGGCTTAAGAAATTTGAAAAGGCTTAAAGTGGAGCTGTCTTTCCTAGTTTCTAAATAAAATCCTGATGCTTTACTTAAAGATTTGATAGCCACGTGTGCTAAGTGCAGTGGAGGTATGAAAATTCAGCCTATAAAACTTCAAGTACAGGGTGATCCAGTCTTTCTTAAAAGACGAATAATTCCTTATGGTCTCCGAGATGCAGTACATAAAACATTAAACGATTTGTGTGCAAAAAGCATAATTGAACCGATTCAGTCTTCAGCATGTGGCACTCCTATTGTTACGCCACTGAAATCGGACGGCAAGACTCCTAGAATATGTGGTGACTATAGATTAACATTGAACTCCCATTTCTTGAAGCAAACATGCACGACGGTAGAGGCTGAAGATATTCTAAATCGACTTCATGGTTCTAAATTGTTCTCGAAAGTTGACCTAAAAGATGCTTATCTTCAAATCCCTTTAGATCAATCCTCATCTATTTTGACGACAATTAACACTCCTTTTGGTCTGTTCAAATACAATTTCCTTCAATTTGATCTAAGTTGTTCTCCAGCCATATTTCAGGAAGGTATGAATAAGGTGGTTAGTGATGTTGAAGGTGTTGAAGTTTATCAAGATGATCTCATTGTTCATGGTTCTGACAAGGTAGTTCATGACCAGAGACTTATTGCCTTATTGCGTCGTTTAATTGAGAAGAATATTACAGTGAATCCAAATAAGTTTTCATTTAGTGTATCTGGTTTCGAATGTCTTGGATACCTAGCTGGTGATAGTTTTAGACCAGATATGAAACGAATAGCTCCACTGACAAGTGCACCGTCTCCAAAAAATCTTACGGAACTACGTTCACTTGTGGGTGCTCTTCAATACTATTCTCGTTTTATTCCTAATTTTTCTTGTCGTGCAAATTGTTTATTTAATATTTTGACATCCAATTCATTTAAATGGGGTGAGGAACAAGAGTCATGCTTACGTAGTCTATTAAAGTTTCTTCAAAGTGATGCTGTTCTTCTAACTTACTCCCCTAGTGTACCGTCTGTGCTTATCACTGATGCATCACCTGTAGGTATTGGCGCAGTTTTGGAACGGGAGGGTAGACCAGTTATTTGTGTTTCACGCAAACTTACTGTGACTGAACAAGATTATTTAAAGACTCAGAGAGAAGCATTAGCTGTGTATTGGGCTGTTAAAAGACTTCATAAATATTTATTCGGAAAGAAATTCACTATTGTTACTGATCATGAGGCTTTAAAGTTTATTTATCTTTCTGAAAAATCCTTAGCACGTTCCTCAGCTGCTATGGTTCAACGATGGAGTATTGCTCTGAGTGCCTATGACTATAAGGTTCAGCAAAGGAGTGCCAAACAAATTCGACACGTTGGCTACATTTCTCGACAGTCATTGCAAGATAAAGCTGTAAATACTTCAGACTGTTTGTTAGTGCGACCTTTACCAGTGAAACGTCCAGATCTCATTAGAGAAACTCGTAGATACTTGGGATGTATAATTAATGCTATACGGAAAGGTTGGAATGCTAATCTTAAACGCAGATTTCCCATCTATTTTTCAAAGCGGGATGAGCTATCCACTACTCCTGATGGTATTTTGTGTTTAAATGATCGTGTAGTTATTCCTCCTTCATTGCGTAAATCTGTCCTAGAAGATCTTCATGGTGGACATTTAGGTGTTGAGAAAATGAAGTGATTGGCGAGGCTCACATGTTGGTGGCCAGAGATAAATGCAGATATTGGTCGTACAGCAAACAATTGTGAAAAGTGTCATAAGCTGAAAAATCAGCATTCGAAGTGGACTCCATGGCCAGTATCGTCTGAAGCCTGGCAGAGAATTCATGCAGACTATTGTGGTCCGTTTCTTGGCAAATATTATGCGCTTGTAGTTATTGATTATTTTTCAAAGTGGCCTGAAGTTCTTTTCACATGTTTATTTGTAGTCTGTACATCTAGCACTAACCATATTTCAAGATCACTGTAATTAAACAATTTCTCCAGTTTTAATATCGGTAGCAATATATATAAGTGTGTGATTTTAGTTGCCTGAAAAACAGTAGTATACAGTCAAAGAAGAGGAGTGTTCTGTGTCATAATTGAATGCAGCTGGCCGTGGACAAATATTAAAAATCTTTTTGATAACTGGGACCTTTAGTTTATCAGACACTAACTCTACCTGTATATCTTCCTGTAGAACCAGGCGCAGATCTACAGGAGTATTTAAATGGGAGCAAAATAATAAAAGCTGTATGATACGGCACTAAGCCCATGCTATGATTTGCACAAGTTGTAGTAGCTGGCGTGATCTAATATTCACGAACTCCAGGCAAATCACAGCTGCATAAATTCTTTGCTTAAAAACATGTAGTTCGTTTATCTACCTATTCCCCACTTTTTTCTAAAACCACTACTATTTTTTCATTTAGAATGCAACAGGGATGAGCCTTCGAAGATCTTAAAAACTGTGCCGCCGTTAGAACTATGGCCATAAGAAATTTTATGGGAGACTTAACTAACAACAGATTATTAAAAGCATGCTGGACGTCAACTTTAGTTTCACAATCACTTTCAGTTATTTTGAGTTGAATCTTCTACCCTTTCATTTGAAAAAGCAACAAAGACTACAGCTTAAGATTAACAATGTAACCCTTAAATGGGAACCTGGTGTAAATCTTTGTTTGGTATTCCATTGTTAATGAAAGCTCCTGACTAGATTTTTAAATCTGACGCTATTTTGCTTTATCTAGCTAACAGTTGTAAGAAACTTGTGAAATGGGAGCCTCTCTGAACCTAGTTCATATGTGATAAATTTGAGTGATATAGTACATATCTTCGTTATTTATTGAGAAACACACAGACTCAGGCCCTCTCACAACTAATTCTGGCCACCATGAGTTGTCACGGCAATTAATGGATGGGCACGCGTTACACATATCCTAACCGTTCCTGCTTCTAATCTTATAGTTTCTTATTCAAATGCCCTATATTAAGCAAGCAATACCTCTACTCACACTAATAGAACACTAGTAACTCGAAGGCACCCTGTATGGTACCGTACATTAGTCTACACACACGCTTAGCTTTTTAGTAGGAATTTTACCACGGTCCTGATAACCATTCCATGAAGCCCATTGATCCCATCAAAGCAAATAGGTCTGCATTTGATGTATATAACAATTTCATTTCACAAAAGTAAGATGTAGCAGTCATATTGGAGTAAAATTGCAATAAACAGCAGATGCACACTGTACGACATGTCTTCACCAATTACCTGAAATAGAGAATACGGGTATTAGCTTAACAGGCTTATTTAGAAAGATTAATGTTTTCTTTGAATGAGCATGTGAACTTTCTGCGTAAGAAAGTTATGCTGCAACTACGAATTTCGTAGAAATCGAGTTCCCCAGGGCGTACGAAGAACTCAAACTGGAAGACAGTTGTCCAAAAATAATTCGAATATGAAGGTTGAAATTTGAAGATATTTTTCATCGCAAGGGTGAATATATTAGGTACAGGGTGACATCGTACCGTGAAAGAAACACAGATTTACAACTAGTGATGTTTGATCTATAAAAAGTGAGCTTAATAACAGTTAATTACTTTTTTACTCCTTGATCATGAACCTTCGACTATCTTTTATGGCCAAAATTGCAAACACACTACACACTTGTAGCAGATTTCCGGCTTTTTAATGTTAAGCTTATTTTCACGCACGACATAATTAGTACGACCCATCTATTACTGCTATATAGTAGCTTTTAATAAAAATCCCTCTGTAATACATTAGTAGCATCTCTGGCTTCGTCTGTGGTTGTAAGTTGTCCGGGTCCTTTCAAAAACATTACTGATATCCCCTACTACTGGACACTTAGTATTAGTTTGACTTGCTGATGGGATACCGTTGTCCATAATACTGAAGAAAATAACAAACCGGACATCGTTTTCTTTTGTTTCGCCCAATAACATCATAAATGGCAGTTCGGAACGAACATGCGGACAGTTAGAGTCTCATGCGGCAGCAACACTTATTTTAGCTATAAAAATAACTTCGGCTTTGAATATCTAAAAAACAATAATCAAAACAAAACAGATTATCATTTTATAACATAAGACTAGCGAGCTTGCCTGAAGAAATACATTGACTTGAGCAGCAGCAGCAAAAACCCCGAAAATAAAGCTGAATCAGAAAAACATTGTGCCAGCATTTGGAGTATTGCACTAACAGCAGCGTTTTAGAACACGGAAACATTAAATAATGTAGCTACTTAAAAGAAATAGCGGAAAAACACAGAACAAGGAAAGCCGACCACCATTTCTTACAAAATGGCGGATATAACGATTTCTGCATCATTCTGACTGGTCGCTAAGCAGACTGCCACGTTTACGAAATCAAGATGCGTTTAATTGCCACACTGTCTGATAACGTCCATCCTTCACCTCTATTAAAACCGTGCACAACTATCCTTGCACAGAAGGATATATTTCTATAGATCCTTCAAGAAAATAGTTGACGTCAGGTGAACGCTTATATTTAGGAACGTTTCTATAAACTAACTCGTAGCTTACGGCATCTGGTTTCTTGGAAGTTCCATAAACAGCTTATCAAGGACGATATCGCCAAAATGAGTTCACAAGTGAACCCAGGTTGTTAAACTCACTTTGTATTTGATTAATCTTAGATACTAGAAATATCAATAACATTTTACAGCGAGTTCAAGCAAACACTGAAATAAAAGTGTTCAATGAACACGGAAACATACCTCTGATTTACTTCAGTTTCAGGGAGCGAATATTTATTTACCACGCGTTCCGAGAGGTAATATGTATTGACTCGACTCATCAGGCCAAAAAAGTTCGGTAAGTAACGAACAGTAATAAATTTATCCTAAGGCTTTCGACTGTTCCAGATAGTGGCTACTCTTAGTCTTTGGAAAGGACACAGTTATATACGCTCCTTTCTGGTAAGAACGACTGGAAGATATCATACGACTACTGCAATGCATCAAAGATACAATTTGCGGTACTTACGATACGCGTACTTTCGTTATGGACTCGGCAGCGACCAAAATTTCAGCGGTACAGTCTACACCGAGTCATGACAACATAGTACTGTGTTCATTCCATGTCATAAGAGCATTTTTAAGGAAGTTAAGTGTTAGCTGTACAAATTATATTCTGTAGTTCCGAAATCCTGATGTACACAAATGCTTGGAACACCTTGTAAATACTAGGCGGTCTGACATGCGAGCTTCACTTTTCATAAAGCATCATATTCAACTTTTACTCAGAAGTACGAAAATCTAAGAACCGATTTTCCACGGGCATATGATTATAGGCATTGTAGACTTATTTTGACATAGCAGTCAATTGACAAGGAAATGCATGATGGACTTGGTTCTTTCTGTGCTGGACAACATTTCAATCTCTACAGGGAGTGATGATGTGCTAGAGAAGTTGACTAACAGCTACCACTCGATCCATGCTCTTAGTGGACGTTTTGCAATTAAACTCAAACGTTCATGCCTAGAAGCATCGGAAGACATATGCGCAGAAGTTATGAGTTCAGTCGGTTCTAATGATGAAGCTACATCGTCAGAATCCATTGTTCTCACTGAACATAGCTATGCTTTTTGATAACAAGAAGTTCTATCATTGTAATCTGATGAGCTATAGATGGAAACGTTTATTAAAGTTTAAAACCAGCACGAATGATCCATTAATAAATAACTTCCAATTCTTAAAAATTGCTCATGCGTTTTGGTTAAGTGCACCAAGTTGGTGTTGAACTTTCTTTCAATGTCCTATAAAAAATTCTGTATTAAAAACGCAGCATCAGAACAGCCAAACAGCTTATAATGGAAAAACGAATGCCCTATGTCATGGACATTATCCAACTTGTGAATACGTAAGGCCTACCAATAGTTTTTTTCAGTTAGATCTGTGAACAATTGCGAAGCCAGCTGGAAATAAAATAAACAGGAAATAATTATTTCAGTATATATGTTTACCAGAAACTTATAGAAAAAGAGAAACCGATATTCACTTACAGATCGAAAGCTCATTTAGCACACCATTTCTCTAGGTGGTCACTCATGCTTAGTTCCTTTATCTCTTGCGTTGCTTAGGAAGACCCGGCTCGCAACATACACGGCTTGTGTTATTTGATTTTCTGGACAGGTTGCACTTCAATAACTTAGACAATGAACATACATACAGACTGCTTTGTGAACTTCCTTTGAATCGTCCTGTGTAATCTGTAACTACTTATACCTATTTTAGTAATTTTCATTTCCGGCATCAGCACTTAAGCTAGACAGGCCTTGGTTTACTTTCGAAGATCATCACATATGATCACAGACAATCTGGTCACCTGATATTAAAATGTCTTAAATATAAAATCGTATATTTCAACGCTTTCTCATAACTGCCAAATAATAGTACTTACTTTTGCTATTAGCTATCTTTGCAAGAATTCCGGCAGCCCAAAAATTGGAACTCTGTACAAGAAGTAGTAACGCTATGTTCGCTTAGTCCCTGGTAAACTATTCGCTTAATTGTGCCTCTTCCGCACGAATCTGGTTTATTTCCTGCAATATAATGATTTGGTGGCTTAGATATCTAACTGTAGAAGGTGGTATTAACATCTTGGTATGTGTAATAATCATTTATAGCATATAAATGACAATTACAACCCTAAGGACAGCTAATATTTTCACGAACAAAACAGTGATAATCAGTCGAAATTGCACTAAACAAGGGATAAACGGCAAATTTTATTATGGTATCGTTACCTGTTGCTCAGTTTTGATAGGCTTAACGACAATACAATTTTTATAGCAATATATGCTTAGATCATGTAATTTCATATAAAAATAAATTATTTGTCTACCCTCAGTGCATAGATAAGTGGAAATAATTGCTAGTGTGCGATGCAAATACGGAGAAACTATTATAGAAACACGTAAATAATGATTTTTCAAAGACTTCGCGATACCATGTACCGCAAAGTGAAAAAAACACTTTTCACTTATTTGTGAAAATGGAAAATGAACTTCCAAATTTATTTACATTCAATTTCGATTTTTGGTCGTGTGAAAATCAGAAATAAAAAAGCGGCGCAAAAACGGTGGCGATATCCCTGAAGCGCTGCCACGCTTCTCTGGCGACTTCCACCGACCATTTAACATTCCTTAATTATTGTTATTTCAACCCCTTTGATTTATATCTAGTCGGTTTCCTCTTAGTGCGTTTATACTAAGATGTGACAAAACAAACATATTTGTGTCGGATCCTAGTTTCATCACCACAGATTGACTAAACTAGGACATGGATTATGTGTAGAATAAATAAGAACGATCAATCTAAACTAAATTCGCATGAATTAACCATAACTTTGAATCTTTCTAGAATAAGGGAGTCGCAATAAATACAAAATCAATAACATAGATGGCGTAATTCCCTTCATCGATGGATGAAAAATTCCTAAAACATGTGCACTGTGTAGACTTTGTCCATTGGGACCATCAAACGGAGATACAAGGCTGACATCAACAATCTTCTGAATACAATAAATTAAGTCTGATTAAGTGGTTTTCTCTCAATAGGTCAAGGTAAATGCAATATTTTCAAATGTTTTATAGATAGAATTCATGAATCGATCTATACTAGAGCATAATTGAACACCCAGAAGTAATAGATTGCCGTTTCATGGTGGTATGGGACTCCTCATTAATACTCATCAACGATGCCTTTTGGAATACCCCATCTCTGGACGTTCGTTCTCGCCCACGAACGTTTAACCACTAGATTACCGGACTGGCATCCAGCGGTGTTAAGTGTAATTGCTTACTGATGATTATATCAGCTTCAGTTAGGAAAATACAGGAGGCTTCATGGCTTGTGTTTGTCCTGGCAATGATGGTCTCTCAGTTGATCAAGTTTTCTTTTGAAAGAGTTGACGGATGGAGCCTCAACCTCGTGCTAAGGTCTATAGTCGTCCGACAAGTAATTTGCTCTGGGCTTATGAAACATTTTGGAGTGTCCCCCTAAATTCTCTGTTTTGGAAGACAAGAAAAATGAGGGCATATCAGGTGCGACTTTATCAATGAGCAATTTGAAAACTGTAATCAAGTCGCCTCTAGTTCTACGATATGACAACAGGAGTAGGTTTAGCATGGCTAGTCGAGCATCATACGGGGGCTTCACTATTCCGGGAATTAGCCTTGTTGCTGTTCTCTGAACCTTTTCTAAAAGTTCACTGTCTTTTTCCAAGCAGGAGCTAGTCGCTTGTATACAGTACAAAGTCAAAAACGTTTTTGCGTCGACATGACTAAAAGCCCTAAGAATTGACTAGAGGGCTCTAAAGCCTTTGGGGGCTATTGCACGGCAGTATGCGGTGATCTTTAAGTCTTGGCTAACGATGATTCCTAAGTCATTATGTGTCTGGACTACAAATAGCTCACTGCTATTTGCCGATTATGTTTTTGTACCTTGATGACCGATATGCATCACAATACACTTGTAAATATTAATGGGCAACTGCCAGGTTTGAGACCATTTAGATAACTTGTCCAGGTCATTTTAGAATTCTAAGCTATCACCCTTACTTCGTATCGCCGTCCATATCTTGACATCGTCAAGATACAGCAAGACTGATGGTGATAGTAGACGAGAAAGATCATTTACACACAAGAGGAGTAACACGACCCTCAAAACTGTACCCCGGGGTACCTCACCAAGTACAGTTTCCCAGCTAGACAACTTTGAATTCACCCGTACACTTTCTTAGCACTCAACTAGGAAGTCATTTATCCACATCAATAGATCGCCTTCAACTTCGACATTTCTTAACTTATATAAAAGCCGCTTGGCGGAACTTCGTCAAAAACTATGCTGAAGTTGTTGGGGACGACAGATCCCCGAAAAATCATTTTTTGTAATTTTATCTTGTGGAGCTTGTATGCAGATGTATATGTGGGCATTTCTTACCACCCATACATATGTTCGATTGACGGACTTATCGATTAAATGTTTAAATATTTCAATGGCAGTCAATTGACGAACTCATCGATCAAATGTTTAAAAGCTCCATGGCAATATCAATATTCATATATTTGTATATATACGTTTTAAAATTGTCTTTGTTGAGATCGCTCACTTTCTGGCTGTTGCACAATATACTTCCATTCTAAGCTTGGACTTCTCCCTCTGGATAGCGGGGCTGGGACGCGTCAATAACTAGCTTACTGGTCTTGATAATCGAATCTCGTTCTCGTTCGCAAATTAAGTGAACTAGTGATAGCTTCAACCCTAACAAATTTGGCGGCAGTGGATCCGGAAACATGGATCCTTCTAAACTTGAATTATTACTTGAGCAGCAGATGAAAATTATTCAGATGTTACCAGATACAAAGCTTACGTCTAGCACTCAACCAAGCAGCTCTAATCCTACTACTATCTCACCTTCAGTGGATGGTATCCCTAACAGTATCTTCGAGTTTCACCACTATCCGGAATCCAATGTCACATTTGATATATGGTTTCGACGTTGCGAAGACTTATTTAAAATTTGACGTTGCTAATCAGGATGATGCTTGAAAGGTCCGCTTGCTGCTTTGAAAGTTGGGTCCTAGTGAACTAGACAGGTAATGCAGCCTAATCCTGTCTCTAATTCCACTCGATCTCTCAGTCTTGGACACTGTTCAGTCAACAACTCGGAGACAACTCCTCACAATTCAATGCGCGCTATCGATGTTTGAAGCTCACTATGAATAAAGATGCTGATTTTCTCACACACGTAGGCATCGTCAACCGAGAATGCGAACACTTCCGGTTGAAGTCGCTTATTGAAGACCAATTTATTTATTTATTTAAACACAAACGTTGGTACCAGGAGGCACTAAATATATGCACCATAAATTAAATATTTTGTGTGGGTGCTCGGATACTCTCTGGGCACCCAAGCCGGGGCAAGTGGTTTCCTCAGGGGGCCACTCCACGAGCCTTTGACCTAAAGGTCTAATTTAAAAGGCAATAAAGCAACGTCAGTAGATGCAGTCCCATAGTCACCAATGCCTAAAACTAGGTTTATAAGCCTTTTATCTCTTCAGGATCCCGGAGCCCATGTGGACCATTGGTTTGGGATCAGGGTTTTCCAACTCCCCTAGATGGATCCTCCACCAACTCAGTTAAAACACCGGACATTCGCTTTTCATCTCAATTTCGTAAACAGTAGTGCCTCAAAAAGACAATGAGTAGGAGTTCCCTGGCGGTGATTGTATGCACGTTGCCACTTGAAAGTATTTAGATAGGAGAAGCTGACTCTCCCCACTCTCGGCCGTACCTGGGACTTAGGGGGCTCTACAAATGAGTGCAAATGTATGTAGTTCCTATATTATTGTTATCGTTTCCTTTACATCTTAGCTGTATTTTTGTTTGGGCTGGATGATTTGGACAAAGTTTTCATTTTCATTCCAGACGTATTTTGAAGTAATAGTGATTTACCTAGATAAGAGTTCTTAAGATTTCTATACACCATAATAGCGATCAGACAGCAATTAAAGTGTTGTGTGACCGACATCCTGGGTCGTGACGGAGATTGGTAATTTAAGTTTTACTCGTAGTTATACTTGATTGTCTAACGTGTCAAATGATTCTGCATTGACTACTAAAAAAACATTTTCAAACCAAGTTAGCACTGTACAATGTAATCCCTAGATTTTACAGACTTGAATTCTTGACAATTTACTTGTAGTCACTCTCGGACTATCCTAAATCAGTGTATTAAAGCTTAGTTATCTCGTATGCGTCAAACCAAAAACTATTGGGTGTGCTTGAACTGTGTCATTAATTGTACAATAATTTTTCAGCCATTTTATAAAAACCTAATGAGATATTTTTAATACCTAGGTGAATTATCGTTTCTTTCTGCCAATGATCCTCCGAGAACCTATAATGCTGGTTTTAGCGTTCTTATGTATATTCGGTGCTGTAATAATTTATGTCCGATTGGACTTTTCCATCTACAAGGTAATTTTCTTGGAAAATTTTTTGGCTCCCGTGTTGTGGTTATCCATTCAATAATTTAACAAGTACGCAAGTCTGAGACATCTTGTGTTTTTCCCGGCTAGTCATCTTAAGATCATAAACAAAGTAGTGCATGTGTGTAGATTGAGAATAAAGCAAATACAGATAGCAAGTCTTCACAAGTACTTTTCAAGTCTCAACGACCTTGTCCTAATGGAATCCACTTGCTGAGTATCTGATAAGTACTCAAAATGTAGAACCGAGCCACCGGCAAACTGCTTAATTTCTTTTGAGCATCCCCGATAGTAGCTATTACCTTGACTCAGTGGTCACTCAACTGAGCTATTTTGCCTACGCTCCCACTGATAAAGTTAAAGATGAATTCTATGGGTAGCTATCTAACCTTCAAAAAGCTAGACACTCGTAGTCATAATGGCAGCTGATTTTAATAATCAGTTTAACTAAACCGAAGGGCACTTGGGTGGGTCTTACGGTGTTGTAGCTCAGTCAACAGATAATGACGGCCGTCTGTTGCTCAGATAACTGTCTATTTCTAACAAATAACTTCAAACATAAGGAGAAATAGCGTCTGGCGTGCCTAGGGGGGCAGGGGCTCGATTAAAGACTCCCACCTGGACTGCAGCACATATTTAGACTCAGATTATGCTCTAGTTCGAGCATGTATTTGTCTACATCTTGCTGGACGTAGAAAATCCACACTTAGAAAGCCCCTTCGAGTTCAACTTATGGTAAAAAGTCAGGAATATATTTTAGAGACAACTGAAGGAGTTGATCAACCATAAGCGATATACACCTCAAGATAGCTTGGAATGATATCCATAAAGTTTTGAAAGCAGCAGTGGTACCTACTGGTAACTTAAACGAAGGGTTATGAAGAATCTGGATTTCAGCAGCATTTAGCTGATGTTCAGAAACTTAGCCTTTCTAACTCTGAACACAATAAGGAGTGGAGGCGAAACACTTTAATTCAACTGACCTTCAACCGCACTTCCGTTACCCACTATCTCCAAGCAACGTGAGTGGCGAATTGGTGTAAATCGTCCAACTGTTATTGAGTTTGAAAAGGCCATACGTAATCCAAAGCATCAGGGCTTAGTAGACTAATTTCTGAGATTTTTAAGGTTGATAGTCCAGTTTTTAGCAACCGGATTAACTGGAATCTTAGCTAAGACTTGGGAACTAGACGCAATCTCATCCGATTTGTGTCAATCACTGGTTGTCCCAGTCTATAATAAAGAACAAAGATCCTCTTGTGACAATCATATAGGAATCAGTTTAACTAAAAGTTTTACTCTCGATAATACTGATGTCTGATTTGAGCTCGTAAATAGTAAACCCTAGATGACCAGACTCATAACACATCGTATACATGGCGATTCACTTGTTGACTTTGAATGTGCAAATGATTTACTTCTGTTTAGCAAAGACGCTGGCAAAATGCAGTCTTTCGACCAGCAATTCAAGCATGTTAAAAAACGCTAACCAAAAACGCTGATTTGAGCTCGTAAATAGTAAACCCTAGATGACCAGACTCATAACACATCGTATACATGGTGATTCACTTGTTGACTTTGAATGTGCAAATGATTTACTTCTGTTTAGTAAAGACGCTGGCAAAATGCAGTCTTTCGACCAGCAATTCAAGCATGTTTGGGATGCGGTTCTCTCCCTCTAAATGTAAAATGTTACTTCAGGATTGACTTGGGTCATCACCTGGATTGATGATAAAGAGTGAAGAGTTTGACCGTGTCGACTACTTCACTCATCTCGGTAGTCTCATCAGTATTGATGGTCTGGTGATTAACGAGATTTTAGCACAGATTCAGAAAGCTCGATTGGCTTTTACAAGATATCCGTCTTATAACTAGAGAGAGCGAGTTCGCTTCGTCCTATTTCATAGATCTGAGACATGGCCACTGGGGATAGAGGATATTAGTAGGTTACTGATATTCGATCATAGGTATCTACGATGCATTGCTCTTGTGTTTTGGGACCACGGAGTAGGCAATGCCTGGATTAGGAATAGGGTACTAGATAAGGATAGGGAATCTACTAAAGAGGTAGTAAGTCTACATCAATTTTATTAAACGTTTTCGCATCCTATGCAGATTGCCCTTATATAGCCGTTATTACTGTAGCTGACCGAATTTCCGACAAAATCCCAACAAGATAAGTCAACCAATAAAGTTTAGACTTACTGATCAACAATACACTTTGTATAGGTCCAATACCACTAAATTTATGAATTGTTCTCTGACTAGTCTGTATTGTCAGAAGAATCATTCACGGCAACGAACGCCACGGGAACGTACTGTGTACATGTCGATACTGGTCGTTGTTCGTGTTCATTCTTCATTGAAAACGGTTTACCATGCCGTCATATATTGGCTTACTACTCACAAAGTAATACTGATGTGAATGTACTGTCTATTTGTGACCGGTGGTTACACTGCGATGCTTATTTGACTCATATCGCAGTTGAGAATTATATCCCAGTGCAATTGAGTCAGCCGAACTTGAGGAATGAAGTTCGAGATATAGTCAGGCGAATGTCTGAATTATTCACATATATTTATGACGTTTATTGTACTTAACATTGTATTTATCATTATAATTACCGTACCTTAATCACTGTAACGTTTATCCACAGTTTCGTGCATTTGTTTAAACGCAATAGTTTCCATATTGTTTTGCTCTTGGTTCGGGTTTCGATTGTTCATAAACTGCTATCAAATTTTGACACAGCTATCAGCTGTCCTCTGTACTATTGTATGTTATAATTATTCTTTATGTTACTGCTAAAGGAAGCCTTTTATCTTTATACTTGAAGGACGCGTTTAAACGCCACAGACACCTCACAAGTTGAGGTATGTAACTAGATTTTGTGTATTATTAAATAAAGAACTGCTATTGTAAACAAATCGTTGTTTTGGAACTTCGGTTTCGCGCGTATCTCAATCAGGTGAACTAGACGCTTCGATAGAATTAACACCTACTGATGCAATTGAAACTATAACCTCCTTAGGTA
This sequence comes from Schistosoma spindalis, assembly GCA_946903255.1. Taxonomy (NCBI): domain Eukaryota; kingdom Metazoa; phylum Platyhelminthes; class Trematoda; order Strigeidida; family Schistosomatidae; genus Schistosoma; species Schistosoma spindalis. The sequence goes on along the minus strand of OX336418.1, from coordinate 4,178,137 downwards.
AATCGTGCTATATCTGTATAACCTCCCATTGATGCAAAATATCAAGGAGCAAGGATAATGCTATATGTTTTTCATGCTTTCAGGGCTACATGTAGAAAAACAAAGGATTTAAGGGCGAAGAAAGACGTATATGGTGTGGTTTTTAAGAGATTAGATGCAAGATTTTACATATTTTTTCCAAAAATAAGTAGGATATAAAGCAGTGTTATCAGGTGTTTAAGTAGACACTGGATGAACAGGACACTCGTTGAGTAGCGACATGCTTATATTGGTTGTAGCGCCAGAAGACATGTCCAGTCCAGATAGGGAATTGAGGTTGCTCTAATTTACCAACAAAACGTGATTCCGTGCCATTTTGAAAATATACTTATAGGGAAAGGAGAGATGTCTCAAGATAACCAGTGAATTCTGTATCAGTCGTTTTCTTGAAAGATTAAAGGTAATAACAAACACTTCCAAAGCTTGAGAAAATGAATATATCCAAAACACAGTAAAGTTGATAATACTCAACTTCGCAGTTATTAGACGGTTAAAGAATTTCAGTCCCTCTCGTGACAAGTAACAATATTTGTATACAAAATGACATTAAACCGTTCCATCTGAGTTTTGTATGAAGAAAGTTACTGGAAATGCAGAGCCTTTAATTCCGAAATATTATAGAACATTAAGTTTTCTGTGCCAAAAGTGGATAACCAGTCACTGACAGTTGATATGTTGGAAGGCGTTAAGCACTGGTAAATTTCCAATACTAATGATTTATGTGGATGTCAGGGATCTGCTTGAGTTGGACGAGAATAGTATGGCTTCGTAGATCGAGTTGAGTTTCTCGTACCTATGAGTACCCCTCGTTCTACCGATGAACGAAACCAGACTAGTAGTAGATAGGTCCCTATTTTGAACTCCTAGAGAGTGTGGTGAAGCGCGAGGTCACCTTTTCAAACACATAATGCTTTTCAACATTCAATGTAAAATAGTAGGAAATATAGTCCCTGTGCAAATAAGGAAGTGAATGAGCACTTGAGCTTTAGTGTTCTGACATTTACCTGGGCATTTGCAGTCATCTCTTAACCAGTCAACCCATATTGTTACAAAGTCACACTTTGCGATCAACATTTAACACGGTTCACTCTCATGTGATATCCATGTGATCTGGCTACTTTGATGATCGTATAGAACAAACATGCTGTCACTGAAGAAATTCATTGGAAAGAACGTGTTAGAGGAGATGGTCGTTTACAACATCTGCCAGTCAATGGCATACGCATGGTTGGTCCGTGTTAGTCATTCTCAACCTAGGTGATGTTTATCAGACTGCCCAGAGATTAATGCGTAGCAGAATATCATCAATTTATTTCTTAAGGCTTAGTATATTATTCGTCCTGATACCGTCACTAAATAAAACCCAACGGTGAATAAATTTCAGAAAATAATACGAAACGTTGACCAAAGTTTGCCATTGTACAACGCAGATCATTTGACTCCAAGCAGATAAAGTGAGTACGAGTAGCAATCAGAATGCAAGTAAATGAAAACAAGCGAATACAGAGGCGACTTTATACTAGTACAAATTGATAAAATTTAAGAATATATATATATATATATATCATCAAACGATTTAAGCGACTAATATCCAAGCTAGTAAGAGGGATATGTGTGTAAACTGTAACACAAGGTCATGCATGCATGTTCATACAGGCATAATAATGACAGATTAATTGTTACTATTTCAGCAACACTGTTAAGCAAGTTGTTTTAAGGGCTTGAAAAAATTAAACGTCAACAGACCTAAGCGTATGTGTGAAGCGGTAATACATCCTCTCTGTAAATCAAGACCTAAAAAATGTATGTATCTACAAATAGTATTAAACTGGAAAAAATTGTCTTGATATGCAGAAAATATTGGGTTATTCAAATTAACGTGCAGGATAGAACTATCATGTAAGCTAATATTTGTTCTTGTATGTCCGAGCACGCGTGTGCACGTCAGGCCAGATTAAATAACGATAAAGGATCAAAATCATATGGCAGAGTTTCTAAAAGATCATATATATAAGCATAAAAGTATACGAAATATGATGAATTTCATGATAAACAATGTAAGATTTACAATGCGCTCGTGTAAAACTAAGAGGAAGAAAAATCACCGATATTAAAAACAGTGGGCGAAAATTTTAATTCCAAATCGTGGTCATGCACCGTTTCGACCATTTGGCTCTTTGACCACAAACCATCGTTACTGGAGTATCCCCTCTCTTCTTAATCTCTATCGTTAACGACTGAAACTTGCGTCTTAATGATGTGACGGTTTCTGAAGGATATGTGTTCGTCGATTGATGATCACTTTCAATGAAGGCTGATTTCACTCTGTTGATACTAATTGGGTCAGTTTTTCCAGCTTTTTCTATATTTACCATTTTATCATCGCTCCCAACCAATTTAAATGAACCGTCATAATTCGGCTGCAGAGAAGGTTGTATATTATCTCTTCTGATGAACACGTGAATGACATTATTGCAGTTCCTACAGTATATATACTTGTTGTCACTTTAGTCTAGGCAGTGTTACTTCCTACTTGTTCGTGTGCTACTTCATACGTTATACGTAGTTAACCACATCACTCGCAGTACTTTTAATTGGAGCAAAAAGTTCTACGGGTAAACATAAAGTAGTTCCATAGACCAACTCTTTAGGACAACGTCCGATATCCTACTTAATTGATGTTCTCAAACGTATCATGACCAGAGGAGGCTTATTGGCCCAATCATTGTTGACAAGGATGGTCCCGAGAGAAGCTTTTAATTACCGATACAGTTGCTTAACCATGCCATTCGCCATAAGGTGGCAAGATGTCGTGCGAATATATTTAATTACCATAAGTTCTGTGAGCTGCTAGAATAGGGGACTTTTGATCCCAGCTCCTCTATCTGTTGTAGTATTAGCTGGCACTCCATAACATTGACGGTCTATAGACATATCACTTGTGTTATTATTTTACACTACCCAACTGAACTTCAAACAACAAAGAAGTTTTGTTATTGGATCTTAACCATCTTAATTCAACACCCATCTTTTTGCAGTTCCGCCAGAGCGTGACAAGCGATTTCGTCTGTAGTGTGTGTTTTATCATTGTTCTAGATAACGTGTCCTATATTTTGTTATCACCGTCTTTAATATGTTTTACACTGGGCGAATTGAAAATTCTGTATTAAATTTCCCTTGGTGAATAATTGTCTTGTTTGGCATTTAATACTTGCGCAACAGGTTTATGATCTGTTTACACAATAGAGATTGTACCTTCTAACGTGTGTCAGAAATGCTTTATTGACATGTAAATTGCTGGCAATTCTCTTTCCAATGTACTTTTTCTCGTCCTAGTAGGGTTCAATCTCTTTGAAAAAAATGAAAGCAGTTCTAATGTGCTATATACTGTAGCGGTAAATAAATCCCCAAAATAAATAGCTCTAAGTTTTCGACATTGGATGCTGACCACAGTTTTAACGGACTCATCTAGCTGAAGGCGCTTGGTCATGCATCCGCACCAGATCACGTGTGGGAACGCCGTGCTCAACATCTGCCGCAATCGCTAGCCAGATTAGATCAGACGATCCTCAATATATTGATAGCTTATCAAATATATCTTCGAACCTTCTCGATTCTGTCTTTTGATTTTACTTGGTAGGTACGCCTCATATTAGGTGTTACTGGTTAAAGGGTAGTCAAACTCCGAATACCTGTGGCATCTTTAATTCCAAAGGCTGAAATGCGGTTCTCACTGCCACGTTTGGTGGCCAATGGTGTTTTTCTCTTGCATCGAATCAGCATCACCTTTACGTTTATAGCTCACTTGGGGTCCCGAAATGACTGTATAATCTCTGTTGACAGATAAAATGCGCAGTCATGTCCTCACAAGGCGCTTGTCGGTGATTGCGATATTTTCAAACAGTTCGCGCTAAGTAGTTTACAATAGTCACAATTTCTTTCGTCATTCGGGTAACGTATGGTCGTGGATAGCAGTAAATTCTGCCGGAACTGATGTGGTACCTCGAGAAGTTACCTTTTGACCTATGAATTAGAGGGATTCTCTTCCGAACCCATATATTTCAACGCGCACAAAGATAATACGTTTACGAAGTTTCCTGAATAACTATCGCACTTGCTGTAGCTGATCACCCCCGTGGCTCTGGATGCTGGCAAATCGCCGATATAAGCATGTACTGCCATGCCTTTGGTGACACGGTCAATAAATCACTGAAAAGTTTGTGCTCTATTAGACAATCCGAAGGGCTAAAATTTATACAAACCGAGAGGTATTGTTAATGCTATTTTTGACATATCTTAAGAGGCGATGGAAATATGATCATAGGGTCTAACCAGGTCAGTCTTCGAAAAATTAGTGGCACCTTCCATACCATTGGCAAAGTTGTGGGTGTGCGTTATCGGATATCTATCAACTATTGTTTTGTTGTTAAAAGCTCGATAATCCTCACAAGTCCTGATTTACTCGTTCCTTCAAGACTATGTGCAATGGTGACATCCAAGGGCTGCTAGAAGGCCTTAAAGAGCACCATGTATCCAGAGTTTGACAACGCTTTAACCAGTAATACCTTTACAACCAAAGTATCCAAACGCAGTTAAATCGGAAGTGATGACTGAAGGAGTTGGAAGATATTTTAGATAGACTATCGATATATAGAGAAGTGATCACTCTAAGCTGGCTAGCGGTTTCAGATGTATAGGTTGGCATACCCACTCGTGATCTGTTGAGGATCAGTAGCTAAGCGCCTTCAGCTGGGTAAATCTAGCAAAACTAATGCGGTCAGCACCAAGATGTGGAAAACTTACAGAGGTATTGATTTTATTGACCGCTATAGCATTAAAATCCATAGCTCCATTAATCCATCAAATTCCGTTTGGCTACTCTTAATCTTTTCGGGTCTAACCTTCGTAGATCTGCAATAGCTGGTGGCCACTGTTTTCATAATTTCTGTTTTCCTGAGAAAAATAAATTTACTCGTACTCAAGACGCACAAACGAAAAATAACGGTTGAATTCAATGTGATCAGTTTAGTTTGATGGCTAAACTGCTGTCATTGATTGCTAGACACTTCCCAATACTTGAAGCTGTACTTAAGTACTGAGGTGAGAGTTCAAAGCAATCGATTAGTTTATATTCCTTCGCCACTAAAATATTGGACATTTGATTTTGGATATTCGTTTGTATGGATCCACCTCAGTCAGTTGTTCACCAGGTGTTAGTTTTCGGTCGCTGATGCTGTTCATTTTCTTACTGTTGGTAGTACCTGTTCTAGGCTTGAAAAACACCAATGTGACTCGTACGATACGCTTTAAAGGAAACATCGTGAAGATACACCATGATATTCTACTGAGTGAAACACCTGCTAAGTATCAAATTGTCATTGAAGAAAGGGAATGGAAACATCTTGCCTTCATCGGTGCATCGGTAATTAGGATTATTTTCATACATTAATGCTTCAGTGTGGAGACCTAAAGTCATCACGAAAAGTCCCTGTAAAGCCAACAACCGGGATGCCTCATACCTACACTTTAGATCTTGGAAAACCGTCGACCGAACAAATTCATTTGTTTGTGGACTTTGTATTAACCGAATTGTTAGAACCAAGACCTGCTGAGATTTATCAAGCTGATAAGCAGTCCGTCAAGTTTAATGGCAATGCTTACTTTTATTCCCCGTATCTGACTGACAGTCAGCTAACGCACATTCACTTGCCAAAGGGTCAACTTCTATCTCACACTGCTACGTCAATCCCGCCCGTCATAAATGGAAATAACTTAGTCTATGGTACTTACGAAAACCGTCCAGCCTTCTCATTGGTGAGTTTTTATTATCACTAATAAGTTGTTAGGAACCACTTGTCCTACATTTCGAGTATTACGTTCCATTCCTAACGGTCACTGATATGACTCGTCTCATCGAAGTATCGCATTGGGGAAATATTGCTGTTGAAGAGACGCTTGAAATCGTGAACACGGGTGCGAAGTTACGTGGTTCGTTTTCTCGTTTAGATTTCGATTATGGAGTCGGACAACCGGCAGCAGTCAACTCTCTCAAGACGGTTCTACCGCCGTCTGCAAAAGACATTTACTATCGTGATGAGATTGGCAATATAAGCACAAGCACAGTCAAAAACTCGCTAGATTCCATTGAAGTGACTCTCGTTCCGCGCTTCCCGTTGATGGGTGGATGGAAAACGCGCTACACAATAGGATACAACATCCCAGCCTATGAGTTCCTCTATCGCAGTGGTAAGTTTGTTGCACATATGCGTAGATATTTCAAGTGGATTATTTATTTAAGCACAAATATTGGTTCAAAGGGGCACAAATACATTTGCGCCACAAGTTACATGGTTTGCGTGTGTGCTGGGCTACTGCCAGGGTACCCAGACCGGATTAGGTGGTTTGAATAGGGGGATTATGAGTGAGACTATAATTTGTGGACGATCTTTGAGCTAAGCTAGGCTGACGCTGAGAGTGTCCACCTTATATCTAGGACCAAATAAAGGTTCTAAACCTATATGAGGAATTGGAATCATGTTTTGCAGTTGATGATTAAGGTTAGGAATTAGATCCTGGGTTTTTATCACGAACTGACATCAGCTATAATGCCAAAGCTATTTAACCGAATTGGATGAGTGAATTTCGCGCCGATATCCGAGGTCTATTATCTTATACCTCATTGGTTTGTCCATAAATTATAGTCCCGCCGGATTATGCAAGTTTGGTTGCTCTTACCAGAGCTACCAGCCTAAATAATCCTCTTTCCCAAGAGATAAGCTAAATTTATACAAACATCAATATAATTTTATTAAAGCAATCGTATCTGCTATTATGTCCGTTATTAGAGTCTGGTTTATTCCGTGGATGACTGCACAATAATTTAATTACACATTTCAAACTGGCTTCTAATTGTCTGATTACTTTCTATAGGTTCTAAGTTTGTTCTTGTAATGCCATTCATTGACCATGTTTACAAAAATCAATTCATTCGCAACTTGACACTGAAAATTGTTCTTCCGGAGACCTCTGACGATATTCAGTTCGAAACACCTTTCCCAGTTCATGAACAGCATTTCGAAAATATGAAAACATATTTAGACACATCAGGCCGAACCACTATTGTCTGCAAAGCTGCAAATCTTGTCGATGAGCACATCCAAGATTTCAAGGTAAGAACTGTCTTATTATGTGTGTGTATATATGGGGACAGTTCTCCTTTTCTCACGAGTAATGATGTTCGCCAAATGAGTATTTGTATTTATTTATTTATTTAAACACAAACGTTGGTACCAGGAGGCACTAAATATATGCACCATAAATTAAATATTTTGTGTGGGTGCTCGGATACTCTCTGGGCACCCAAGCCGGGGCAAGTGGTTTCCTCAGGGGGCCACTCCACGAGCCTTTGACCTAAAGGTCTAATTTAAAAGGCAATAAAGCAACGTCAGTAGATGCAGTCCCATGGTCACCAATGCCTTAAACTAGGTTTATAAGCCTTTTATCTCTTCAGGATCCCGGAACCCATGTGGACCATTGGTTTGGGATCAGGGTTTTCCAACTCCCCTAGATGGATCCTCCACCAACTCAGTTAAAACACCGGACATTCGCTTTTCATCTCAATTTCGTAAACAGTAGTGCCTCAAAAAGACAATGAGTAGGAGTTCCCTGGCGGTGATTGTATGCACGTTGCCACTTGAAAGTATTTAGATAGGGGAAGCTGACTCTCCCCACTCTCGGCCGTACCTGGGACTTAGGGGGCTCTACAAGTGAGTGCAAATGTATGTAGTTCCTATATTATTGTTATCGTTTCCTTTACATCTTAGCTGTATTTTTGTTTGGGCTGGATGATTTGGACAAAGTTTTCATTTTCATTCCAGACGTATTTTGAAGTAATAGTGATTTACCTAGATAAGAGTTCTTAAGATTTCTATACACCATAATAGCGATCAGACAGCAATTAAAGTGTTGTTTGACCGACATCCTGGGTCGTGACGGAGATTGGTAATTTAAGTTTTACTCGTAGTTATACTTGATTGTCTAACGTGTCAAATGATTCTGCATTGACTACTAAAAAAACATTTTCAAACCAAGTTAGCACTGTACAATGTAATCCCTAGATTTTACAGACTTGAATTCTTGACAATTTACTTGTAGTCACTCTCGGACTATCCTAAATCAGTGTATTAAAGCTTAGTTATCTCGTATGCGTCAAACCAAAAACTATTGGGTGTGCTTGAACTGTGTCGTTAATTGTACAATAATTTTTCAGCCATTTTATAAAAACCTAATGAGATATTTTTAATACCTAGGTGAATTATCGTTTCTTTCTGCCAATGATCCTCCGAGAACCTATAATGCTGGTTTTAGCGTTCTTATGTATATTCGGTGCTGTAATAATTTATGTCCGATTGGACTTTTCCATCTACAAGGTAATTTTCTTGGAAAATTTTTTGGCTCCCGTGTTGTGGTTATCCATTCAATAATTTAACAAGTACGCAAGTCTGAGACATCTTGTGTTTTTCTCGGCTAGTCATCTTAAGATCATAAACAAAGTAGTGCATGTGTGTAGATTGAGAATAAAGCAAATACAGATAGCAAGTCTTCACAAGTACTTTTCAAGTCTCAACGACCTTGTCCTAATGGAATCCACTTGCTGAGTATCTGATAAGTATTCAAAATGTAGAACCGAGCCACCGGCAAACTGCTTAATTTCTTTTGAGCATTCCCGATAGTAGCTATTACCTTGACTCAGTGGTCACTCAACTGAGCTATTTTGCCTACGCTCCCACTGATAAAGTTAAAGATGAATTCTATGGGTAGCTATCTAACCTTCAAAAAGCTAGACACTCGTAGTCATAATGGCAGCTGATTTTAATAATCAGTTTAACTAAACCGAAGGGCACTTGGGTGGATCTTACGGTGTTGTAGCTCAGTCAACAGATAATGACGGCCGTCTGTTGCTCAGATAACTGTCTATTTCTAACAAATAACTTCAAACATAAGGAGAAATAGCGTCTGGCGTGCCTAAGGGGGCAGGGGCTCGATTAAAGACTCCCACCTGGACTGCAGCACATATTTAGACTCAAATTATGCTCTAGTTCGAGCATGTATTTGTCTACATCTTGCTGGACGTAGAAAATCCACACTTAGAAAGCCCCTTCGAGTTCAACTTATGGTAAAAAGTCAGGAATATATTTTAGAGACAACTGAAGGAGTTGATCAACCATAAGTGATATACACCTCAAGATAGCTTGGAATGATATCCATAAAGTTTTGAAAGCAGCAGTGGTACCTACTGGTAACTTAAACGAAGGGTTATGAAGAATCTGGATTTCAGCAGCATCTAGCTGATGTTCAGAAACTTAGCCTTTCTAACTCTGAACACAATAAGGAGTGGAGGCGAAACACTTTAATTCAACTGACCTTCAACCGCACTTCCGTTACCCACTATCTCCAAGCAACGTGAGTGGCGAATTGGTGTAAATCGTCCAACTGTTATTGAGTTTGAAAAGGCCATACGTAATCCAAAGCATCAGGGCTTAGTAGACTAATTTCTGAGATTTTTAAGGTTGATAGTCCAGTTTTTAGCAACCGGATTAACTGGAATCTTAGCTAAGACTTGGGAACTAGACGCAATCTCATCCGATTTGTGTCAATCACTGGTTTTCCCAGTCTATAATAAAGAACAAAGATCCTCTTGTGACAATCATATAGGAATCAGTTTAACTAAAAGTATTGCTCTCAATAATACTGATGTCTGATTTGAGCTCGTAAATAGTAAACCCTAGATGACCAGACTCATAACACATCGTATACATGGTGATTCACTTGTTGACTTTGAGTGTGCAAATGATTTACTTCTGTTTAGTAAAGACGCTGGCAAAATGCAGTCTTTCGACCAGCAATTCAAGCATGTTTGGGATGCGGTTCTCTCCCTCTAAATGTAAAATGTTACTTCAGGATTGACTTGGGTCATCACCTGGATTGATGACAAAGAGTGAAGAGTTTGACCGTGTCGACTACTTCACTCATCTCGGTAGTCTCATCAGTATTGATGGTCTGGTGATTAACGAGATTTTAGCATAGATTCAGAAAGCTCGATTGGCTTTTACAAGATATCCGTCTTATAACTAGAGAGAGCGAGTTCGCTTCGTCCTATTTCATAGATCTGAGACATGGCCACTGGGGATAGAGGATATTCGTAGGTTACTGATATTCGATCATAGGTATCTACGATGCATTGCTCTTGTGTTTTGGGACCACGGAGTAGGCAATGCCTGGATTAGGAATAGGGTACTAGATAAGGATAGGGAATCTACTAAAGAGGTAGTAAGTCTACATCAATTTTATTAAACGTTTTCGCATCCTATGCAGAGTGCCCTTATATAGCCGTTATTACTGTAGCTGACCAAATTTCGACAAAATCCCAACAAGATAAGTCAACCAATAAAGTTTAGACTTACTGATCAACAATACACTTTGTATAGGTCCAATACCACTAAATTTATGAATTGTTCTCTGACTAGTCTTCCCTTTTACTTGTATTTTGTCTCTTGTCTTTATTTAGACTGTGATTGCCAGTATTTTCCATTGTTTTTGGTAGCCACTTAAAGCCATGGTCTATTGATAAGACAATTCATAGTTGTACACACTATTCATCGCCTTTTTTATAATTCTCAACTAGTAGCTGAACCTGAATTTGGCTACCTTATTAATATATGTACCGTTGTCGCTTTCGCAGATATTTTTGCGAATTATGAGTAAAACCAATAAACGCTTGTTCTGTTTTCTATATCTAAAAGGCATATAGAAATCCATTTGTCCTTATGAGTCTAAAATGCACTTTAAACATGTCTAAGATATTTTAATGGGTTGGTAAGTCCATCAAACTTCTCAAATCTGTAAGTTAGGAACTGATTAGCTGATATTCACACTTCTCAAGGTGCGCTATTTAATTTGTTGGAACTTACTGTTTACGGATGTTTTTTCTCACTGCACAAATTCCCAGCTGACCATGTGATTCTTGAAATTTCAACATGTATAGAAATCTAATGTTTCTGATTGAGTATTTACTTAACTGCCTTGAATGCAATTTTAGTCTAATGAAACCTTTTCTCTTTTACCGAAGGATGAAAAAAATGAACTTCGCCTTCGGACACAAAGTCTAGTAGATGAAGCTCAAGCCTTGCTAAAATGTCGTTCTTCTTTGTATCAATCTTATGAAGATGCCGTGACAAAATATAAAGGATCTAAAGATAGCGCTCAATTCACGACTGCTCGTCGTAAATTAGAAGCGGAATATAAAAGTCTGAATCAACAGCTGATGTCAGTTCAGAATAAAATAGGAGATTTATATCCGGACGGAGTAGATAAAGTAGGCTTCTTAGTATAAATTTTTGTTTTCAGTTAATATTCTTACCTTAAAGTTTAACACTTAACTTACTCAAACTTCAAATGTGTGAAGGACTATGACTGGATTTTCACTTTGTTTGGTCATTTATTCGATACATGGTCACCTTAGTCCATGCACTACGTAATCAAGCCAACAAACGTCAAGATTTGACATGTACATAATCTTAGGCGTTATTCACTGCATATGATACTTATTTAGACAAATGTTGGTACAAAAGGAAACCCGAAATATATATGGGCAAAACAAAAATAAGATTATGAAGAGATGGAGAAAGATGTGTACAAAAGCCGCAATATATGTAATTCAGTGAGATTGAAAAATGCAATCAAAAAGAATCCTTTCAGTCAAAGAAGTTACTCATATGAAGAGAGTAAGAGGAAATTACAGTAGGATCATCTCTGGCTCCTATTCTTAATCATGTCTAATAACATCTAAAGCCACTGTGTTACTCTGTCTTCAGGATCCCGGCCAGGAAGTCATGAGGGACCGACAAATGCCGATCGTGTACAGCTTTTTTCCATACCACGACACAATATCATACACTGACCACTTCCACTGTTTCCAACTAGTGTCATCCTCGAACTTATCACGCCAAATAGAGTTAGGAATGCTTATTATCTGTTCCACATCCGTAAAGTACTAAGTAGTTCCATTTTGTTTCTACTTAGTGACTGTTTAAGGAGTAGAGCGTTTAGACTTATCCGTACATTCTATGCGTCAAGTTCATTCCTTCTACAAAAAGTATTCACCCATGTTTAATTTTCCTCATTTTCACTAATACTCATTATTTAAACTTGTTAATTTCACGTTTTAATAATGTGATATAGCATCTTCAGCTAACGGACTTGTTTACGTCTTTGTTAACGATGATATTTCCCAATGCTGCAATGTGCTATTTTTTTGTCAACAAATTAATAATTATTCACCAAAAGTTAAATCAATCGTTATATTATTGAGTTACTTCTTATATCTGGATTTCAAGTTAGAAATTAAAACTGTCATATTTATTTTTCTAGTTGAACGACATCAACCATTTGGATCAACAATATCGTGATCTAGTTCAAGAAGGTATCCAACTGGCAGAAAAACTCCTTACTGGCAAGTTGACAAAACCACAATATCAGTCCTCAAATGACGATTTATGTTCTAAGAAAGCTGATATAATCTACAGAATAGACTCAATATTGGAATGCCTCTAGCAGTAACGAATAGGATTCATGTGTATAATTTTTTGTGTTGACTTTATTTTTAGTCCTTATCTTTCTGTGCGATTGTGTTTTGTTAATTTTTTCTACTATTAATGTTTTTCTTTAAATACAAGACATTGGATAAGTTGTTTATTGTTTGACTTTAGAGTAACAACATCTTACTCGAATGGTTGCATATGTGATGCTCAGTACACTTCACTACGTAGTCCGTTGTACTGCTTTCGTATTATTATTATATCAAGAATAGATTACTACAAGCACCGTAGTAGTTACAGTCTTTTATTTACATTTGCGAGCACTAAAGCCCTAAATTTCGATTTAAACAGCATACGGCTTCACATATGTCGCTTGATGTCATCACATCTTTTTATTTTAGTATCTAGTCGTCTAACACTTATGAACTGGAAAAGAGACCGATTAATTTATAACTTTCAATAGTGAGTTTAATATTTCCAATTGCATCTGATCCAAATGTTGAGATTCACCACTTCTAAATAATCGTCGCTTAGATGTATTGTGATATAGTTACGTGCTACTCCGACCGATTTTATACATTTACGTTGATGTAGGCGTATCCAGTATTCAATTTTTACATACAACCTGCCGCCTCTGTAAGTCGGTTCAAGCCGCCACACCTCAGTGAAAAAAGGATATGAAATTATCGGGCGGCATTCTCGTGTACTAGCAGTGATAATTGTAAAAGAAAAGCAACGGAGATACGGTTAAAATACGGAGTTATGATAAGTGGTGTATATAAGGGAAATTAGTGCTTCCGAACTGAATGAAAAAAGTGCACATGTCAATGTAAATAGCTCATCCATGACAAATAGTAGCATCATTGCATACAATTATGGGTCGAAACCATGTAGTATACACCTACTGATATAACTCAGTCCTGTAGTCTGACTCCGTGGACTAGTGCTCAATCACCCCTAGCCTCATTCCAACCTACTACACCCATCATTCTGCGTCGAAACGGGGAATAAGTTTCGTCAGAAAACCTGTCTTGAAGCAAAATTTTGCTTGTGGAGAGGGAGAAATACGTATTGAATCTGTTCCATTTGTTGCTTATGGCGACCTGAACCATCTCATCTGTGTATTCGGAGTCAACGAGTGGGCCTCCTGGTAGAAGATCGATTTCTGAGATGGATGGTAAATGTACTTCTAAAAGCATGTCTACAGTAAACTTGAATTGAGATAGGAAACATTAACAAGTTCGACGAACACCGATTGAATTCAAGTTCAATGACAGTTTACGATAAGCTCTGATTCGAATAGTGGTGTTCGAGTAGAGCATGCACTAGGCTAGTGAACTTTGTTATTACGGTTTTTAATGATAGGAATTAACGTGAAACCTGTCGATTTAAATAGACGTCTTCAGGTCAGTAAATACGGGTATGGCCGGTTGGCGGCGGTTATGTCTATTCCAGGACCTGAGAATGGGCGAATATTTGGTCGCGATTTTTAAGTCTGAAATCAACTTTTTGTGCTATTTACGAACCCTATTTGAGCGCTTTGTCATTATTGAGGCTGATATTGTAGACATTATTAGGTAAACTGATTCCTCTGTGGTTATATCAGTGGGATTCTAGTCTTGTAAGTTGAGGCGGTGAAGTTTAGTCGAATGGGATTGCGTTTAGTTTCCTGGTTTTAATATCTCAGTCTATCTGCTAAAACCGTCTCCGGAAGTTAGTAAATCATGGACCGATGGTTTCTCGGTTATGATGTCTTATGGTTTTCTCAACCTCTTTATGCGCGAATGGGCAGATGTCCAGACCAGGTTGTTTAGTAACAGTAGGCAACGGGAAGGTAGCTGGAGATCACTTAAGCTATCCTTCAGTACTCTGCCCATAATCTCAATCTCTTAGGTTGGGCGGATCATTCCCATAAACAGACTGTCTCTAGTTCTTGAAATACACTGCTGAGATTCTTGTCGTGTTTCTTCTGCAGCGAGAAGAGCACTAGAGCATAATCGAAACCGAAATATGTACCACAGAGTAAGTGGGAGTCTTCTACCACCAACGATAGCTGACGGGAGTTGACAAGAATAAACTTGTCTATGACTAATTGCTACATAAGGTTGTCGTTTACTTTTCGTTGAGCTAGGACACTGTAAGAGCCACCTGGGCATCTTTTACCTTGGTTTAAACTATGTACTTGGATGCTAAAATCTCCTGCTACAATAACGACTAAGGGGGGCTTAACGTTCTGTGGTAGAAGAGAAAGCTTCCTGTAAAACTTATCCTTTAATTCATCTCAAAGGCTGTAAAATGACGCCCTCAGGTTTACCGATTTATATGTATCATTGAATACAGATGCTTCCCTAAGCATCTTATGATTTTTGTCACAAAAGACTTTATCAAATGTCTAACTACTTACATAAACAGAAAACAAATTACTCTGACGTTGACAGATACACAAACTTCTGATATTCAGTGTAAAGACAGTAATAACAGCAAGTTCTGATCAATAAACACTAGAAAGCTAATTCTGTCCACACAATTATTCTAATCATGACAACTTCGCAGTTTGAATATGAATTCGTTTAAAAGAACTGACAATAAATAAACGAACGCAAATGGATTGGTATTTTTTTTTCTTTTTTTTTTTTTTTTTTTTTTGTAATAAAAGGTCAGAGATTTAGGACTGGGTATATCTAGTACACAATGATACTCATATAAATGGTTATTAATTGAATTCAAATTAAATTTCTTTTGTACACACATAACAACAGCATATGTCATTCCTTAGAATGTTATGTAAAGCAGTGTAAATAGTATTGTTATACATTAATAATAATAATAATATTAATCTGTACAATACTGTATAAATAAATAGTTCTGTGTATAGAATAGGATAAATAATTCAAAAAGTGTAAGGAATAGACAAAAAGTTAGTGAATATATAGTTGTAAATTAGTAGAAATAACCATTTAAAGAAAGAAAGAAAGAAAGAAAAAAATAGAGAGATGAAGCAATTTATTTACAAGTAATGAACATTTCATATAGATTAAAAGTGTTCAAGTAAAAAATGGAACCTAATTCAAATTTTTTTTTTTTTTTTAGGTCTAAACAACAAAAAGGCACAAAAGTTTTTCTTTTTTTTTATTTATTTATTTATTTATAAAATATTATTTATGAAATTTATCATTCATTAAAATTTGTTAACTTCTTTATGAGATTGATATGTGAATGGATATTCTCTTAGATTTAATTCATATGGGAAATGTTCGTTTTGATATAATGATGATCTATGTCCAAATGAATATCGATCTGAAGGATATGTGGAGTATTGTTGTTGTTGTTGCTGTTGTTGTTATCGTGGTGGTGATGGTGGTGTTTGTTTTTGACATTTTGATCCTCTACTCTTATGACCAATAGCTGTGAAAGTAAAGAATTGTGTGAAATCAGGATTCATGATACTGATATATTTATTTGTTATTTATTTTAACACATAGGTATCGGTACAAGGAGGCACCAAATATATATGCGCCACACAAATCTCAATTGATTTGTGTGAGGGCTGTGATACTGCACGGGTGCTCAAACCGAAGCAAGTGGTTTTCTTAGGGGGCCACACCCCGAGCCTTGGACCTGAATGTCTGATCCACAAGGCAGTGGAGCATCGTAAGGAGATGCAGTCACATGGTAGCCGGTGACCAACGATTGGTTCATACGCCATTTGTTCCTTCAGGATACTGGAGCCAGCCCATGTGCACCATTGGTTTGGGATCCGGTTAAAGCTGGTGCCGGACATTCGCTTTTCATCCTCTCATTTTCGTAAACAGCACCGGTGTCACGAGAATGCAGTGAGTAGGACTTCCCTGGCAGAGGCTATATACGCGTGGCCATGTGAGAGCATTTTGAGAGGGAGAGCGGACTCTCCCCACTCTCGGCCGTACCAGGGCAATTGGGGGCATATTGTCTAATTTTTAATGAAAGTAATGAATAGAAAATAGTCATACTATTATTAAATCAACTGGAAAATTCAAATAATATAAAACTTTAAATTATGTATTGACTTTAGCTAGATAATGACTGAGTTAGGCACGGGACCTAAGGTTTCTAGATTCGACCTTTAGTGGGGTCATAAATGTACACACCTAGTGTAGTAAATAAAGACTTGTTGCGGATAACCAATTAACTAATTAATTAATTAATTAATCAATACAAAATTACAGAATGTTTTCGTAAAATACAGCTATTCTCTGTTTGTATTTCTGTTCCCTGCAATTGGATCTTCTCAACCTTTTACTGCCAGGAATTTCACTTCTGATTGATGCTACATACTAATGTTGACAGATATAAGTAGCATATATCACACTAGGAGTCTCATACTACGATAAAATACATGTCCAGTGGTTCTTAGTTTCCAATGGTTGTTTAATTAAGATCAATCTTTGATGTCAACTATAAAATTCTGCAACCTCCACAGCACTATAAAACATTGTTTTCAACCATTATAAACTATGTATCGAAAGTGCACTGAATAGTTAGATTGGTTTAGTCACATATTTCACATGAATTAACGGAATGCATTATTCCTCCCCCCCCCTCTATAAGGTGGTAGTTTTAAGTTATGATGCAAAAGTATACATAAAAGAAACTAGTTTCTTGATTGACACAATACTATTCAGCCACAAAGTTAGAATCCTCTGGTTTGTATATGTAACAATGTAACTTTCATTCAGCAATATAAGAAGACATCTATATATACCTTCAACTAGGGTAACAATTTAAATCAAGAATTTTCAATAGAACTTCAATAATATCTACCTTGAAACAAGTTGACGTCTGGTGTATCGGTATCCGTATTCTTAAAGTGTTTGTGTGTGGTAATTTGATATTATTCTAGTTGTAAGTTTATATCTGATTTATTAATCGTTTCTAAAACTTCACAGAGCTCATGAATTACAATAAATTAGTTAACATTTTATCTTGATAGTTGAGTTCATGAGTCAATCTAAGCTAGACTACCATTTGGAACCTGGAAGCATAGGACGGCTATTTTGTCCTAGTATGGAACTCCTCAATAGTGTGCATCCATGATCCCGCATACTGGACTTGAACCCAGGACCTTTGATCTAGCACGTAAACACTTAACCTCAAGACCACAAAGCCAGCATCGATTCATGATCTTGTTCAACCATTCATCCATTGTCTGAGGTAGAATTCAACTATTAAAATTAATACAATCTCCATAAACTACCCATTCAGATAATAATCTTATTTTTAAAATATGTATCACAAAGGTACAGATTGAGATTTCTTATTTTTAATATGCTTTGTGCATATATAATCACATGAAGTTTTAGGTCTGATAAATTCAAGATTCTTGGTTAGTTTTTCTGATGTTTTGATTGAGAATTTGAAGATAAATTTGCATTTTGTGTGGTCAATCAGAAGTTAACTCACATAGTGGTTGTAAGTGTACTCAATAATAGTGAACATAGCAGGAAATTATTACAAACATAACATCCTCGACAATGGTGCAGACGTTTTTAAAGAAATTCAGGTAGTTGGTCTAAAACATTTTGTTAACACGAAATAACTGAATAGTTTGATGAAACTAGAAAGTACCAACCCAATCACACTTGATGGCGAAACTCCGGAAGATGTGGAATCCTTCACATACCTGGGAAGCATTATCGATGAACAAGGAGATTCAGATGAAGACATAAAGACGAGGATTGGCAAAGCAAGAAGAATATATAGAACTCGAAACAACTGTCAACCAATATCAAAATCACAATCTTCAATATGAACGTCAAGACAGTTCTACTGTACAGAGCCGAAACTTGGAGAACTACTACAACCATTATCAAAAACGTACAAGTATTTATAAATAGTTGTCTACGCAAGATACTCAACATCCATTGGTCGGATACCATCAATAACAGCCTACTGTGGGAGGAAACGAACCAGCTTCTAGCTGAATAGGAAATTAGGAAAAGACGATGGAAATAGATAGGATATACATTGCGAAAATCATCAGACTGCATCACGAGCGCTAACCTGGATTTCTGAGGGGAAGCAGAATAGAGGAAGGCCAAAGAACACATTACATCCGAAAATAGAAACAGATATGAATAGGATGAAAAACAACTGGGAAGAGCTGGAAAGGATTGCCGAAGACAGGGTTGGATGAAGAGTGCTGGTGGGCGGCCTATGCTCCTCCATAAAGAGTAACAGGCGCAGATAAGTAAGCAAGTACCTGAGGATTCAATTTCCTTGGGTTCCATTAAAAAGTCAATTAAAGTGTTACAAAGCATCTCAGTATGAACATACGTTGATTCCCGTATTTTAAATAGTAAAACTACACGTTAGGTAAATGATTTCAATTTATTTAACCACAAACGTTGGTACAAGGAGTCAGCAAATAGATATACACCACACTTCGTCATTCGATTTGTGTGAGGGCTGCGATACTACCCGAATGCCCAAACTAAAGCAGGTGGTTTTCTTAGAAGGCCACATCCAGTCTATTTGTTCCCTTAAAATCCTGTAGCTTATGTGTACCATTGATTTGGAATTAGGGTTTTCCAACTTCGCTAGGTGGATACTCTATATCCATCAACCCGATTAGAGCGTCGGACATTCGCTTTTCCTTCTCTCAATTTCGTAAACAACACCCCCGTAGTGCGAGAAGGCAATGAATGAATAGGACTTTCCTGATAGTGGTTATATGCATATGATCATATGAGAGCATTTAGAGAGGGAGAGAGAGAGAGCTGTCTCTTTCCACTCTCAGTCATACCAAAACAGTTGAGAACAAAAATGATTTCACAATGAAGAAAAAAAAAAGGTGTACATTATTAACAATCATATAATTTAATACCCCAACTACTTTTTTTTTTAAAAATTCTTACTTGAAAGATCAACATCCATTGAACTAGTTGAAGCTTGAATATTATTTCTTATTCTATTATTAGGATTAATTGCTGGCCAAATAGCAGGTATTCTTGATCGACGAAAGTCATAACCATTATATACATTATTATTTTTATCATTATCATTATCATCGTCATCATCATCATCATCATCATCAAAATTAGTTTTTCTTTCATGTTGCATTAGTAGTCTACGATGAAATAATATATTACCACCACTAAATGTATGATAATATCGATGATATCGTTTTTGTAAAACATTTTGATCATCTTGATGACAATTATTATAATCTGTTATAATTCTAGGTATAGTACTAGATCGTTGACGATAATAATCTTGATTCTGATGATGTTGATGTTGATGATGATGATGATCCTGATGCTGATCCTGATGATCATGTGGAAGATTATCTGTATCTATTGAATTTCTTGAAATTTCTTCAAGATATAATTGATTATTAGGTTGTTTACCTTTAATTATTTGACTACTAATATTAAGTAATTGAGTTAAATGTTTTATTAAATGTATTGGTGTATCAGTAATTTTAATTAAATTTGAATGAATCTCTGAATGAATTGATGATTTATAACTTAATGATGATGTATTATATTCTATTGTATTATTCATATGAGATTCATTTATAAAATATGATGATAAATGATGATTTACTGTTGGTTCAATAGAGAATCGATTTTTCATCATTAATAATGAATATGATGGAATATGTAATAGATATGATTTTAATGGTAAATGTTTACCACGACCTAAATGTTTTGCAAGTAAATTACCAATAGTATCCATATTTGGATAAAATGTATTTCTAATGATAATCATAAGTAATCTATAAATAAGAAAACAAAAATTAAATGATATACATATACAAATGAATGTATATGTTAGATGGATAGTATAGTAATAATAAAGTGAGATGAATAGGGTATTAGGGAGTGATGGTAAGTCAGTGAATGGGTCACATAGTATATATACCTGAACACTGATTACCATGATGTGCAATGCTAACTGATGTTGGAGATTGGTTAGAAGAAAGTTAGCATCGGCCAAACTGAAATGTCACATCAGTGCTTGAAGTCATTAACTTCTAGTCAGAGCCATGGTAGTAGATGCAGACTACTTGTTTAAGGTCCGCGTGACTATCGTAGCCAATGGTTGGAGACTCTGTGTAGCATGGCTCAGAATCGACCACAATAGTGTAGGTGTATACACGCTTTGTATTTCATTAAACCGTTAGATAAACAAGATGATAAGTGATTATTTACTGTTGGTTGAATAGAGAATCGACTTTTCATCATTAATAATGAATATGATGGAATATGTAATAGATATGATTTTAATGGTAAATGTTTACCACGACCTAAATGTTTTGCAAGTAAATTACCAATAGTATCCATATTTGGATAAAATGTATTTTTAATGATAATCATAAGTAATCTATAAATAAGAAAACAAAAATTAAATGATATACATATACAAATGAATGTATATGACTTATTTCTGTCCACTACATGACCACTATCGATTAAGTGTGAAAGAACTGAGCTGCGTATTGTCTTTACGTAACCTTTTCCTAACCACAATGGGAGGTGTTCACTAACTCTTTGGTTCAGTTGCCTGGTTGTGCGCCCAATATAGCTTTCTCCACAGGAGCAGCTGAATTCGTAGATACACATAGAAGTGGCGTAACCAGGTAACTTGTCCTTCAGTTGGGGAAAGGTTACGTAAAGACAATACGCAGCTCAGTTCTTTCACACTTAATCGATAGTGGTCATGTAGTGGACAGAAATAAGTCATTTAAAGTTATTTATCGTATTCCCACTAATTTTCTCTATGGTGTTCGATCTCGTCTCTTACACATAGCAGAAGCTATAGGAATTCGAGCCAACAAGCCGAATCTTTGTGTTCAGAAAAAATGAATGTATATGTTAGATGGATAGTATAGTAATAATAAAATGAGATGAATAGGGTATTAGGAAATGATGGTAAGTCAGTGAATGGGTCACATAGTATATATACCTGAACACTGATTACCATGATGTGCAATGCTAACTGATGTTGGAGATTGGTTGGAAGAAAGTTAGGATCGGCCAAACTGAAATGTCGCATCAGTCCATAAAGTCTGAGGCATGTCGGCAGATACAGACTACTTTGTTGAGGTTCGCATGACTATCGTGACCAATAGTTGGAAACTCTGGGTGATATGGCTCAGAATCGATCACAATAGTGTACGTGTATACACTCTTTGTCTTTCATTAAACCATTAGACTAAAATTGCCTTATAACTTTTTTTCTACCAAATAATTCTTTCCTCCTGTACTATATCCTTATATGCAATCTTTCTTCTATATAATACCACCACTGGATTAACGACTTTTATGCATCCGGTGGTCATCTTGTTGTGCTAATGTGATATGGCAACTTCGACCGATGCATGTAAACGCCTGGTCCTATGTTGTAGCTGACTGACTGACTGAAACTACTTTACATAGTTTTACAAATAATATATGTATATATATATATACTTAATAACATACAAATTGAAGAAATAAAAGCCATTTTCTTTCTGAAATTACAGTTTAAATATAATATAGCTGGTGAAACGATAATTCGATGTATAGAGAAGACCGTAGCACTAACATTTAATGCTGCCGACCAATGATGAGTTTAATAAATAAAGATAAACCATCACTTCCAAGTTTTTCATGGTGGTCTATCTTCAATTGACTCATCATCTCAACTATTGATATTATTATTGTCTTTAGAGAAAATATTCAGATAAATGGTATATTAATCCATCACTGTTTATTTATTATTGATTTTTTTAAAAATCTATGTATTAATGTACAGATATGAGGAGAAACTGGTCCACCAGGGTGTTTAGTACCTGTGTGCTTGCGCCACAGGATTGAGCTGTACTGTTTGGGTTGTCACCTGAAGGTCTGGATGGTGTCTGGTTTTCTTAAAAACCAGTGTAGAATTACCCTGGCCTACAAAGGTATGTTATACAACTGTGTTATATATATATATCAAAAGATAGAACAAATGTGAGTACCTTAATGATTACACTGAACCATTACAAATATTTTTCAAAATAATTTACAAGGTCAAGTGATTGGACTGGAAAGAAGTATAAACTAACAACTTGTTTAACACAGAGGCGTTAACAAATCAATAGTTCATACTTGAACCCCATGTTCAATAACAACACACACACAAGGTTTTCATACTCAATAAACTAATCAATAATTATTTTATAGTTGGATTCATGAGTCAATTAAAGATAGATCACCATGGAAAACCCGAACGTATTGTACGGCTGTTTCGTCTTAGAATGGGACTCCTCAGCCCTGAAAATCCACGATTCTGCCCCACGGAATTCGAACCCAGAACTTATCGGTCTCACGCGCGAACGCTTCACCTCTAGACCACTAAGCCGGTATCCAAAGGTGTTATTGTTTAACTTCAACCAATTCACTACTAAGAAGTCCTACAACTATGATCAAACGGCCGTTCAGTGCTTTCAGGTTTTTCATAGTGTTCTATCTTCAAATGACTCATGAATTTAATAAATAAATAAATAAAATATCTATTTTCAATATATTCAACAATATTATTTACTTCACCTGGGTAATAATGCCAAAATAATAGTAACCAATGTTAATAACCAAAATTTGATATCATTCATTACGCGGAATATAATTCGATAAGGGCATTCAGGTGGAACAACAGTAACAGCAAATGCATGATAGATCATTGTAAATATTAAATATGATAGAATATAACTAACGAAAAAGCTAACTGCATGCAATATAACCTAATGATAATGAGAAAAAGAAAATAAAAAAAGAAAAACCTGTTAAATTCAAGTGTATACAATCGTTTTTTACTCTTCTAATATGAAGACATTCCATATGGAATAGTACTTTATACATTAGTAGTAATGTGGTATGTGCTACTTATGTAGACATAAGTAGTATATAACGCGAGTTAGAAACGTAATGTCTGGCTGCAGAAGATGAGGAAAGATCAAGAAAGGAAGAGCGGAAACAATGGAATTTGTATGAAAATGCATGAACAATTAAATGTCAGACAATCGATTGATGTTTGCAACAGGAACAGCCCAGTTTGATATGATGGATTGTTATTTTGCAAATTAACGTATCACTATATGGTTGTTAGATTTTATTAACAAGTGCTACTACTGTAGTGAAATGAAGAACACCGATGGGGACAATCGGATGTATTTGACACAAAATTACAGGACTTGTTAATGAAATCTAACAACCATATAGCAAATGCTTAATTTGCGAAATGTCCATCAAATGTCTCAAAACCACTCCGACTTCATTGTTCTTGCATTTTCATACAAATTGCATTCTGTTTTCATTCTTTACTGTTCGACCTTCTTGTCTCTTTGCTGCCAGACATTCTGTTCACGACTAACATCATATGCTACTTATGTCGATATAAGTAGCACACACCATAGTAGTAGTAGTACAGATTATAATTAGTTCTTTTATAAAAGCACATATTACTTGATAAAATAATGAAGTGACTAAATAACCAAAAATGAAGTTGATCTTCAAATCTCGACCCATTAACTAATATATGATTTACTATTCTTAATCTGTTGCCAGTTTATTATTATACAGTCTCTTTTATTCATAGCCACTTTCTGATTTGATCATGTATAATTGTTGTGATGTGGTCTGTTACGTTTGTAAATAAACTATATCTGCATGAAATATAATGTAGTTGAGGTTAGTTACTGACTACTAGATTGAAGAGTAAACTAGAGGGAACCTATAAAATCGTGGGTCAATAAGAACTTAGCAATTGACTCAAGGTCACTGGTGCTGATTGGACACCAAGTCATAGAAATCAGGATTCTGATTGGTGACTTAGCTAGAGATTGATAAGCCATAACAATATAAAATTTAAAAAGCCGCTCATTATAAATGAAGTTATTGAACAATTGATGATCATTCAATTTTATTTGTTATATCTAACTGTGGTGTGTGCTACTGATGTCGACAGATATAAGTAGTATGTATCATCAATCGAAAGTGAAATGTCTGGTGGCAAAAGTTTAAGAAGATCAAATAAAAGAGAATAAGAATAGACAATGATTGGTATGGAATTGTAGGAACAATGAAGTCTGAAACGATTGATTGACATTTTGCAAAAAGAACAATCAAGTTTGAGAAAATTTAAAGCAATTAGTCTCTTTTATAAATTTCAATAGAACAATGAGAAGACAGAGTTGATCTGATGAAAATGTGATGTATTTTTGCGCTATACATTTCGAACAATCTGGTCACACATATATACTTGTCAGGACATTTTTTATATGAAAGTTAATAAAGGTCAATTAAATGAAAGTCCAAGTAAAAAGTAACAAATGGGATAGAAAGAATAAGAAATTGTTGTATTATCCTAGGCCATGGAATAAATTAAAGATTTCCAGGGTAAATTCCAAGTTATGACAAATTGTTTTTGTACACATAAGGGGGGGGGTAAATTTACGAATAGTCAAGGCTTCAATAAACTTGAGAATTCGTCCTTGACAATTTCTATACAACGTTTTAAAAGCTGTATTCATGTCAATTTTGTGCTTCGTTTCAATTATATGTTTTGCTGTCGATGAACCTGGTTTTCAACCTCCCACGTTGATTGGATCATTTGATACACATTGATTTTGAAGACATTTAGGCATATGTTCATTGACCCTTGATTGGATTGTTCGATTACTCCTTCCTATGTATATGTGTCCACACAAACATGTAAATTGGTAAATACAATAGGATGTGACGTAATCATTAGTGCATTGTCTAGGTGTATTAAGAATTATGGCCTTAGACTATTCAATCACAATCAATTGAGACAATTGATTGACATTTTACAAATAAAGAATTTATTGTTTAATTTTCAAATTTTACTAAAATGTTCTATAAATTTATGTTCGAATACATATCGTTATCCCCACTTGTGTTCTCGTTCAATATACAACCACTTCATAAGTATTCATAGAAAGTATAACAGAGTTATCAAATGTTATTTTGATCAGGAATTCTATAAAAACATTCATTTACAATATTATTTTTTTTTATGTTTTTGTAATTGTAAACTTTCTATTTAATGTCACTTCTTCAATGTTGATATATCTTTGAATGTTTATAAACATCAGTTAACCTGTATTCTAATTGAAAGATTAAGAACAAATGGTTTTGTATGTAACTTCCTAATTGTTTATCATATGCAGTAACTGAGTAAATGAACTTATTGTTAATGAGCATAAACGGGAAAGAAAAAAAAAGTCATTACAACGATGTTACTAATTCATAGTAAGGTTGGTGTATTTATTATTTATTTTAACACATAGATATTGGTACAAGGAGGCACCAAATACATATGCGTCACACAAATCTCAATTGATTTGTGTGAGGGCTGTGATACTGCACGGGTGCTCAAACCGAAGCAAGTGATTTTCTTAGAGGGCCACACCCCGAGCCTTTGACCTGAATGTCTGATCCACAAGGCAGTGGAGCATCGTAAGGAGATGCAGTCACATGGTAGCCGGTGACCAACGATTGGTTCATACGCCATTTGTTCTCTCAGGATACTGGAGCCAGCCCATGTGCACCATTGGTTTGGGATCCGGTTAAAGCCGGTGCCGGACATTCGCTTTTCATCCTCTCATTTTCGTAAACAGCAGGGGTGTCACGAGAATGCAGTGAGTAGGACTTCCCTGGCAGAGGCTATATACGCGTGGCCATGTGAGAGCACTTTGAGGAGGACAGCGGACTCTCCCCACTCTCGGCTGTACCAGAGCATTTGGGGGCAAACCTGGAAGCACTGGACGGCCGTTTCGTCCTACTATGGGACTCCTCAGCAGTGCGCATCCACGACCTCGCCCCGTGCGAAATTCGAACCCAGGACCTACTGGTTTCGCGCGCGAGCACTTACCCACTAGGTTGGTGTAACTGTAGTTCAAAGAAAGTTGAAATGAAGAGCATGACTTCTATTCTGTTGAAAAAAGCTATTACCTTATATTAAATGAAAAGCTTATGGAAATACATTTATATGATGCTCAAGATATTTATAATGGATAGGAAGAATCAAATTTTGTTATCATAATGGGAATGATAGTGTGAAACGTATCAATCGATTTTTAATCGATTGTCAGTAGTAAAACCTCAAGCAAATTACTTTGTTAATGATTCAATGAATAATAAACTAGTCAGGGGTGTAGGAATGCTGAAAAAAAACATCAAGATTCCTACAAAGGACGGTACGCTCAAGAAGTAAGTGATATTACATCAGCCTAGTGTAATTCGTTCGATATCAGATTGTTAATATCAGTTAACATGCAATCGTGGGTGAAAGTTTCATGCAGGTTTACAAATCCATAGGACATACCTATAACGTTATTGAAAGGTTTATTGTCTTTAAATAGCAATTAAATACTTTACATCGAGCTTATTCAACTCAGGATTGAACTATTTTAAGACTAGTTTGTTTGAACGAATTGTTCACCTGATGGTTTACAAGTGACAAATCTTAATCAACTCTGAAGTGGATATAAAGATTAATGATATGTTTTCAATTGCCTTGTAAATGCTATGAAACTATCTGTATAGAAGTAGTGGTTTATACTACTTGCATCTGAATTGAACTAAAGTAAAGCATGACTTCAAAATAGTGTTCAATGCTTGAATTTAAACTACATTGATTTGAACAATATCTTAGAGAATCAATATTGTTTCTCAGATCTTATTTTGCTGATAGGGTAGCATATCTAAAGCAAGTTATATAGTACAGTATTACAAGGGATCACTTAGTTAAGTTCATGTTGTATTTTGTTTTATTTTTTTCGACCAAAGAAAGAGGTCGATAAAACTTTATATACATCGTAACGGAATGATCGACTGAACGCGTCCCTAATACATTTAATTAGATGATCATATACACATAGTTTGAAAATGGCTTTAACAAACTAACACCTACTGGAGACTTTATAAATTCCTAGAAACGCTAGATCGACATTTCATTCTAGTTTAGATACTAGAATAGTTTACACTAAGGCCCCCCCCCCTCACAACATAAAATCTAGCCGAAGACCGAGAGATTTCATTGACTGCTTCATAATCTTCATATTCATTTTTGATTAACTTCTAGTTATGTGACAAGTTATGTTGTCTGGATATTTTGTATATTGATACCATTTTTAGTTTCTTGAAATATGTATATGATAGGTTGATCAGTGGTTGTGACTTCTGTATAGTATCCATATCAAATTCATGGATAGATAGTCAATTAGGCGAAATGCTAAATTCCAAGTTGTTTCATTATTCCCATGCTGAAGTTGGAAACAAGTAATCAAATGAAATTCATGTACTTTACATAGAATGCTGTCTAAACAGATAGATTCATTTCAACAATATAAAAGTTAAGATGGTTAGTGGCTAGCAGTGGAATCTCTAGATTCTTTATATCTAAATGGATAGTTTGAGCATAATTTGTAAATAACGAAATGATTGATTTCAATTGAGACTAAATAATATGAAAAACTGAAAATCTCAGTGACTAATTTGCCTATTAAGAACATGGTTTATTAGTACAATGTAGATTTAAAAAATTCAGATCATGCAGTTGAATTATCTCACATAATTTGTTTCTTATCAATGTTTAATAAGTAGATAGATGGATGTACCTGCATCACCAAGTTGATATGCTCACTCTGGGACTCGAGTCCAAATCGAACGAAGTGTCGTGCATCAAACTGGATACCACTGCTAGCCACTATCTATCCTTGCTTATAATACTTATGAATTAAGACAATATCGAAGCAATTCGCACTAGATGCACATATGCTAACAAGAGTCTGATCAATCACAGTCTTAATCATCCATGAAAAGATTCAAGTTAAAACAATACCAATTGAACTTGTATGTTAACTTTCAGCCATTCTAACAAAACAATACAAAATTCAAAAATTGTCCCAGAGTGAACATCAACTCTAATATGCAGAGATATCCAGATGAAGAGTCTCAAATAGAACGAAGCGTGTTAAACTGGATTCCACTGCTAACCACTATCTATCTTTGTTTATACTACTTGTGAATTCAGACAATATCGAAGCAATTCGCACTAGATGCACATATGCTAACAAGAGTCTGATCAATCACAGTCTTAATCATCCATGAAAAGATTCAAGTTAAAACAATACCAATTGAACTTGTATGTTAACTTTCAGCCATTCTAACAAAACAATACAAAATTCAAAAATTGTCCCAGAGTGAACATCAACTCTAATATGCAGAGATATCCAGATGAAGAGTCTCAAATAGAACGAAGCGTGTTAAACTGGATTCCACTGCTAACCACTATCTATCTTTGTTTATAATACTTATGAATTAAGACAATATCGAAGCAATTCGCACTAGATGCACATATGCTAACAAGAGTCTGATCAATCACAGTCTTAATCATCCATGAAAAGATTCAAGTTAAAACAATATCAAGTGATGAATCTGTTATAAATGTTATTTAATAAACAAATAAACAAACAAACAAACAAACAATCAATTACCAATGTCCTAGTGATTATTAATGAATGAAATAATGTACATAGAATTGTTGCATTTGTTTGAAATAATCCAAATTCCCACAAACCAATATTATCATCAGAATAAGTAAAATATGATAGAAAAAATATGATTAAACTTTGCCATAATGCATCGAAAATATTCATCCAAAATAACCATGGACGATAAGCCTAATAAAAAATAAAATTAATATTACAAAAAGAAAATAAATAAAACAAGAAAATTTAAACTGTTTTTTTTTTATTAGATATAAGTGTTCCTAACTTGCTTATTTCTGTTAAGCTTCATAAAGAAGCATAGGATGTCGATCAAATCTTTTCAATGTAGTGGAGCTAATCCATGTCGGATAGAGAAAGGTATCTACCTTAGTACAGTGGAAGATGGTTGCGTAATTTCGTAGATTGGTTGAGGTTAGACATTAACATTGATAGATACCGAATCAGTGGTCTAGAGGTTAAGCGTTCGCGCGTGAGAGTGAGGGCCCTGGGTTCGAATCCCGCTCGCGGGATCATGGGTGTACACTGCTGAAGGGTCCCACAAATGGACGAAACGGCCGTCTAGTGCTTCCAGGTTTTCAATAGTGGTCTAACATTAATCAATTCATGATCTCAATCAAAAACTTAATAATCTCCACAACCCTATACTGATAACTCTTCAATCTACTTTATCTTGGTTTCTTCTTTTCAGTTGTTTCTAAGACCTATTCATTCTTTTGATTTCTTCCTTTAATTCCTGACTCAGTATGTGTTGAAGTTTGCCTTTTTTCCTTTCGTATTAAGGATTTTAAGTTAGGGTTTGCTTTTTGATGGAGCTTGATAGTTTCAGCAATGTATATCTCATCCACCTTTAGCATCTCTTAATTTCCTATTCAGTTGAAAGTTGGTTTATTCTTTTCCACAGTAAGTTGTTGCTGATTATATCCAGCCAACATATATAGAAAATTTTAATAGTTGAATTCATGAGTCAATTGAAGCTAGACCACTATGGAAAACCTGGGAGCACTGGATAGCCGTTTCGTCCTAGTGTGGGACTCCTCAGTAGTACTTCCAGGTTTTCCGTGATGATCTAGCTTCAATTGACTCGTGAATTCAACTATTAAATTACTATAATATCCACAAAGCCCCTCTCTGATCATATATAGAGTACCTTGCGTAGACAACTATTCATAAATATCTGTAATTTTTTGATGATAGTTATAGTAGTAGACTTAGCCTACAACGAAGAAGACTTAATTTTCATTGTAATACAGTTTTCAACCGCTGACTAGCTATATACAACACTACTTTTCTAATAGAAAAAGTGACTAGTTCTGTGTTAGATTATTATGAAGCAATAATAATTTGAATAAAACCAAAACAACAATTAAGGGTTGATTCAAATTTGTAAAGACAACTAATTGCATGAAATCTTCGAATAATGATTATTAATTATTCACCTGACCGTTGCTGCCACCTTGACGTGGTGGTCGGGCTTGCCTATAGTGATGGACCAATCAAACTATACTGGCTGCAACAATCGTTCCTCAATGTTCTGCCATATCAGACGGGTCGGTTGAAGAGCGGTAAGACTAAAAGTAGCAAACCCAAGGTCTGAAGGCGAAGTTGTACTGCTGACTGTACAGAGGTGTGACGGCAGTAAGGTGTTTCCTTCAGAAAACCAGCATGACAGAAATGCTGCCTTCCCACAAGGAGGAGTGGGTTTAGAAATGGTTGACCCTAAAAATGCACACCTCACCTTATCCCACAGATATCCGTCTCCGGCGGTAAGATCTCATCAAGTACGGAGACAACATGAAAATTACTCACAGAAAAGTCGTAATCGAGCGACATCAGGCGGTTGTCCCTTGGGCACTACAGTCATGCTCTCAGGTCATTAAGACCACCTCTAATCCAATTTTCTTTTCAGGTACCTCCATAAGAAACCTTCCACGCTGTGGGCAACCGAGAAGTGATAAAGGCCGCCCTCATACCTCTAACAGTACTCAAGACTGACTGATTGATTACTTATTCAAGATCTTAAGTTATTGGAACGATTATGAAAGTGTAATATATTCTGTTATTTGAAATATATACTTCCAAACATTGATGTAAGTTGAAAAAATTCTTTACAAAGGTTTCAGTCAGTCAGTCAGTAACAACGAGGAACTTCGTACGTACGTACATCAGTTCGAGTCACCATACCACGTTAGCACAGAGATTCAGTTATCGATTCAAATCCCGTAGTGGTAGAGGTGGTGAAAGTATAAGTAGTGATAGGGAACATTAGGGTTTGACGATGTTATTTAAGGAGTATAGTCCAGTGGAATAGATTTGGAAAGAGAAAAAAAGGGACATGAAGAATTCAGAAGATTAGAGTTTGAGAGAACACAGAAAGTGGATGCACCTGCGCCACTGTAAATGATTTTGAGTCATGTCATTCAAGGTCTCTGACCATCAGTTGCTATCATCTCGCGGTCACCAACCAAGTAGTCTAGACCTACCAACATGGCTTAGTCCACTTGTCAGTGACTTCATGGATTTGTGCTATAATTTGGTCTGGCCGCCTCTAGCTTTCTTCCAACCTACTCCTACACCAGAAAACATCGCACGTCGGAGCAGTCGGTGGTTGGGCATACGTAACACGTGTCCTTACCTAGTACCTGTTTCCTAACAACTGCATTACTTACTCGATGGTCCCAGGATATACGAGCAATGTTTCGAAGACACCTATGATCAAATACTAGTAACCTACAAATATCTTCTACTCTTACCGGCCATGTTTCACTGCCATAAAGTAAGACGGAACGAACTGCTGCGCAGTAAGTTTTCAAGCTTCTTGTTATAGCTATTAATGAAAAATTCTCTGAAAATGTATGCTAACATTTTAACAGGATAATGATCATGAACGTCAGTGAAAAAAGAATGAAGTTTTGAAATATTTTGGCAACAATGTTCAAATGTTTAACATTGAGTTCCTAACATTACTCATCAAAATGAAGAAATCAATCAATAAAGTGGTATTAATCCTAAGAAATATAGCTGTGATATGAAAATAAATGTATAATAATCCTTCATTTATTTCTTAAAATTTGAAACAACTAATGATTTATCACTGGTTATCTTCAGCAGAGCAGTATTTTAGGATAGTTGCAATTCTGTTGAGTTAATTAAGGGTGCAACTAATTTGTAATTTAGTCTTGCTAGCTCAGTGATCTAAAGGTTAATCGTTAGCTCGCAAGGTAGAAGATTCGATTCCCGAGTGTAGAATCGTGGATGTAGGCTGTAGAAGTCTTATACTAAGATGAAACGGCCATATAGTGTTTCCAGGTTTTTAATAGCGATCTAAGTTAGATCGTTGTTTCATGATCTCAATGATATTCAACAATCTACATATCTGCATACTGAAAACTTAGTCTTTGTTTATTAGATTAAAAAATATTTTCATGAATACTTTTTCACCGAATTACTGAATTATTTGAAAATGGATAAATAAAACTCAAACATTAATCGTTTCTCTGATCGTCCTGATACGGCCGAGAATGTGGATAGTCAGCTCTCCGTTTCCAAATGCTCTCATATAGCCACGTGCATACAACTACTATCAGGGAAGTCCTATTCACTGCCTTCTCGCACCACGGAATTGAGAGGAATTGTTTACGGAATTGAGAGGACAAAAACCAAATGTCCAGCGCTTCAACCGGGTTGGTAGATATGGAGGATCCACCTAGAGGAGTTGAAAAACCCTGATTCCAAACCAATGGTACACACGGGCTCTAGGATTCTGAGGGAACAAATGGTGTATAAACCTATTGTTGGTCACCGGACTGCATCACTGTATGTTGCTCCACTGCCTTGTAGATCAGACCTTCAGGTCAAAGGCTCGGGGTGTGGCCTCTTAAAAAAACCACCTGCTTTAGTTTGGGCACTCTATAAGTATCACAGCCCACACACAAATCAAGTGTCTTGTGTGGCAAACATCTATCTGGTGCTTCCTTCTACCAACGTTTATGTGTTTAAATAAATAAATAAAATTCTTTGATCGTCTATCTGGATCAACGATTGTACGAAATATACATATTCAAATTCATCCTTGCATTTGATTTGCTTAATTTCGTTACTCGCTAACGTGATTTAAGTCGATGATTATATACGAGAGTAGCCAGGATGTATATTTCGATCACAATCATAATACGATTGAACTGGAGTCAGATATCGGGCCGCATAAAATGTTTTCTTCTTTTTTTTATTAATATAAGATATGTAGTTACACTTCAGTTGAAGTAAAGACTTCACCATTTGCGATCACTGGCTTTAAGCTATTACACCTTCCTAATTCCTTTGCCTTTTACTGAATAGTTTGAAGAACCTATCTTTTTTGTTAACAAGCAGATATATTAAAAATAAAGTCTAAAATTTGTGTATACTAATTTCATCATTATGTCATTTTCGCCAAATGTCCTATAGAAGAAAACTTATGTCTTTGTGAATTATACTACTGATATTAAGAAACTGTAAAGGTTCAACATATTTCGCTAAATATCGACAAGTAATCTGAAATTCTGGAAACTATAAAGTTAGCGAATACAAAATCACTTAAGTTAAGGTAAGCCAATTGATTAGAATGAAATGTGGCGAGACTATAATTTATGGACAAGCCAATCAGAAGCGTTTCGGGGATTTCAAGGTCACGACACCAATTTCAGTACCTGATGCTCACGTACGATCGGTTCACAACGAATTTTAGAGAAAATGTGATAATTGAGCGACTAAAAATATATGGAACTACTAAAAGGTTCCTTTATTTGTGATTGTTGTAATCAAATGACTTGTGAACTTTGTACAGACTACTGTGATGATGTTGTCTTTCGATGCAATATGTGTTGGAGGAAGAAGTCTGCTAGAATAAAACTTTTTTCGCTCGATCCATATTGGAACTAAGGCAAATTATGACAGTTGTTGCAAAATGGATAATAAAAGCAACAGTAACACTGACTGCTACCGGGTACTACAATATATATAGTGTTGATTGGAAAGCGTACAGATGGCTACATAGACTTGTTTATGCGCATCGTGTCGTGTGGACCCAACTAGCGGAGTACACACAAACAATATTAAAGCTATGTGGTGGAGGCTGGAAGAGTCTATGTGACTTTATCATGTCTGCAGAATTCGACTATTATATATCCATATGGATACGATTTTAGAACCTC
Organism: Schistosoma spindalis; assembly: GCA_946903255.1. NCBI lineage: Eukaryota > Metazoa > Platyhelminthes > Trematoda > Strigeidida > Schistosomatidae > Schistosoma > Schistosoma spindalis. The sequence continues at coordinate 4,143,776 of OX336418.1, read as the reverse complement.
TGAACGTCTTTCTAACCTTGACAAATTTTTGAACCATATAAAAGAAGTGTATCCACTTTAATTCTTTGGTTTGTATAATATATTTTCACTCTATACTGACCTCTGGTTGGTTAATATTTCTCAAGGTCACGTAAGATTCGTTGAAAGGTCGTCCACGATTTTGAGTCTCGTCGAATCCAAATAATAATAATCAGAATGGGGTTTTGTGGAGATTTTAGTAATTTCAGTAGTTGAAGTCATGAGTCATTTGAAGTTAGACATTAACACCGTTGGGTTACGGCTAGCTCGGTGGGATAATGGTTAAGCGCTCGCGCGTGAGACTGCTAGATCCTGGGGTTCGAATCTCGCGGTAGATGGGATCGTGGATGCACACTGTTGAAGAAAGCCATGCTAGGACGAAACGGCCGTCCAGTACTTTCAGGTTTTCCATGATGGTCTAGCTTTAATTGACTCGTGATCTCAACTATTAAAATAATAATAATGAATAATGAATAATCAGAAATACATGATAACAATAAAGACAATATTTATACTTACATTACCACTTATTCCAGATCTATATAATATAGGATTAGCTAATAAAGTTTTATCATCTAATGGATTATCCCAAATACCCATAATAAATGGTGGTAAACCAGTCATTGTAACACTAAATAATATTTGTGATAATTGATCAATTGCATTACTACCCGAAAAACCATTGAACATTTGAAACCAGAATAAGAGAAATATATAAATCTATAAAATAACAAAGAATTATTTCTTTTTTTAATAAAATTAATTTAAATAAAGAATATATTTAGTACATATATATTCGGCACTCCTCAGCAATGAGCATCCCTGATCCTACATCGCAGGACTCGAACCCAGTGCATATCGGTCTCATGCGCTAGCGCTTCACCTCTAAACCACTGAGCCGGTATCTAACGCTGTTAATGTCTAACTTCAACAAATCCATGAAATTGAACGACATATCCAAAATTGTCATCAGTGAGTTACTATCTCACAACAGACTTGGCTGAACTCCACTGGTCATTGCTTCTCACTAGAACACTAGGAAATACCTTTTGAAGCCAGATACTAGTGAGAATATGTTGATTAATATCAGAATGGGGGTTTTGTGGATATTATAGTAATTTCATTTGTTGAGATCATGAGTCAAGTATCAAGTATCCCTGCATAATAGATTATCCGTTATCTGTTCAAAAAAGACGTACGAAATAATATGACTATGGTAATAAAATTAACTATTTGTTACCAAATTCAATGAAATACAGTATTTATTGAAAGTAGACTTTTCATTAGACGTTTAAAGTACCACTTTTCGATTTGTTTTACAGTAGAAAGAGAGATAGAGGGAGAATCGAATATATTTCACTTAACTTGGTAAACAACTGAGTTCTTATGGAATACTTATCTAAGTTTTCTAAAAGTTTCAGTCGGTGTAATTGACACTCATTAGTTGAATTCTGTCAATTTGAACTCACGCATATATGTGCCAGGTGTTTACGTTGCTTATGATTGAGTAACTGACATATATATATATATATATATATATATATATATATATATATATATTGTCGCTGACCTTTCGTTCCGTTTGCCGATTTAGATATTCTCGTAATCTCTTCAAACATAACAGCGAGTGAGAGTATATTGAGCAAATTTATATTTCAAAGGAACTGTTGAAAAGTCCCACAGTAGGACGAATGGCTGTTCAGTGTTTCTAGGTTTTCAATGGTGATCTGACATTTATCGGTTTATGAGTTTAATGGAAAATATATATGGTGGTCTAGCTTCAATTGACTCATGATCTCAACCATTGAAATTACTATAATATCCACAAAACCCCCATTCTGATATTAATCAACATATTCTCACTAGTATCTGGCTTCAAAAGGTATTTCCTAGTGTTCTAGTGAGAAGCAATGACCAGTGGAGTTCAGCCAAGTCTGTTGTGAGATAGTAACTCACTGATGACAATTTTGGATATGTCGTTCAATTTCGTGAATTTGTTGAAGTTAGACATTAACAACGTTAGATACCGACTCAGTGGTTTAGAGGTGAAGCGCTAGCGCACGAGACTAGTAGGTCCTGGGTTCGAATCCCGCGATGTAGACGCGCACTGCTAAAGAGCCCCACACTAGAACGAAATGGCCATCCAGTGCTTCCAGGTTTTCGATGATGGTCTATCTTCAACTGACCATTGAAATTACTATAATATCCACAAAATCCCATCTGATAATATTTTTTAAATGTTAAAAAAATATCTATTACTTTTAAAATCTTAAAGTAATATGCTATATCATTTAGATAGTCTAGTATTGATCTATTTTTGTAGTATCCCTTGACCAAATTCATAAGTAGTACTGCAGTGAACACGAACACCAATGGGGACAATCGAATGTATTTAGGCACATAATTACAGAGCATCTCAATAAAGTCTAAGAACCATGTAGTAAATCGTTAATTTGCAAAATATCAATCCATCATATCAAACTTGACTGTTCCTGTTGCAAACATCAGTCCATTGTCTCAGATTTCATTGTTCATGCATTTTCATACGAATTGCGTTTCGTACCCGTTCTTTCCTCATCGACCTTCTACTGTACTACATCCTATGCCTGACCACCGTCATATACTACTTGTGTGGATATAAGTAACCCACACCACACTACTACTACTACCTTCTTTTACTTTCTTTTGTTGGATTTCTTTAACAGAAAATTCGTTTTCAATCTTTTTTTTGGAACATCAATAATTTAGCTAAAACCTGTACAGCATTGATCTTTCCAAGAAGGACTTTTATGAAAGAGGATCAATTGAACATATTTCACATTATTTAAAATGTTATTCCTTATTTCAATGATCACCTTTATTAATGTATGCCTTTTTGACTGAATAAAATACTGTATAAAGAAATTATAATATAAGAATATGATAATACTATTACCATTACTATTATTGCTACTGTAGTGAATAAGAACACGGGTGTGGACAATCGAATGTATTTAACAACAAATTACAGAAGTACTTAGTAAAATCTAACAACCATATAGCAAATGCTGAATTTGCAAAATGTCCATCGATTGTCTCAAATGACTCAAACTTCCTTTAATCTTACATTTTCATACAAATTGCAGTCTGTCTTCATTCTTTACTGTTCGATCTTCTTGTCTCTCTGCTGCCAGATATTCTGTTCACGACTAACATCATATACGACTTATGTCTACATAAGTAGCACACCACATTACTACTACTACTACTACTACTACTACTAATAATAATAATAATAATAATAATAATAATAATAATAATAATAATATGGAATATTCATTAAAATTATATTCACTTACTGCATCTTTATAAAATAAATACAAAGAAGCATGTGCAAGTTTATCATAACACCAATGTCCATGTACAAGTAATAATTGTTTAAGTAAATAAAATCGACTAATAGCAAAATCTGATGCCATAACAGCTTGCATACCTTCTTCACCACTATTAATACCAATTCCAACATTAGCTACTTGTATCATATTTACATCATTTGCACCATCACCAATAGCTAACGTTTGAGCATTTAATTCATGTTTAACTAAACTAACAACAGCGGCCTAAATAAATTTAAACAAAAAATTAATTATCAGAAGGAGTTTTGTGGAGATTGTAGTAATTTCAATGGTTAAGATCATGAGTTAGTTGAAGCTAGACCACCATGGAAAACCTGAAAGCACTGGACGGCCGTTTCGTCCTATTGTGGGACTCTTCAGCAGTATGCATCCACGACCTCGCCACCTCCGAGATTCGAACCCAGGACCTACTGATTTCCCGCGCGAGCACTTAGCCACTAGACCACTGAGCCGGTATCCAGTGGTGTTAATGTCTAGCCAATAAGATCAAACGGCCGTCCAGTGCTTCCAGGTTTTCCATGGTAGTCTAGCTTCAACTGACTCATGATCTTAACCATTGAAAAAATTTGTTATCAGATATAATATTCTCATTTTTATGTATAATGATAAATTTAAATCGAAATATTTCTAGAAGATTGATATGATGATTTACTTACTTACGCTTGTTACCACTGGTGAAGGAGCATAGGCCTGTAAAGGCTAGTATCCTCTATGTCTGACTTCAATAAATAGTATCCCGTTAACTGAGTATTTAATGCAGACTAAATCTCTCAGTAGAATTGTGGATTTACTCGAGATCATTCAAAAGCCACAATACCAGTTATAGAGATAGTTTATTGTCAAAGATTGGCAAAATCCACAAGAACACAGGAAAACCAAGAGTGTGTGTGTGAGTGTTAAAAATCCATATATATTTTTGAGTGTTAATCAAGTATGGATAAATTATTGATTGTCTGTGTATTACAACCAATGGGAGAATAGATTGAAAATCAATGTGCAGAAATGTGTTCAATCAGACTCACACAGAAAATTACACAGTGGATTAAGTGTCTAAATTAAAGTGAGCAGATAAATAATACAATAGTTGAATGAGCCTACTACAGGTCACTCACCAGTATTCTTCATCCAACTCTGTCCTAAGCAATACCCTCCAGTTTGTTCCAGTTGTAATTCATACTTTATATGTATTGTTCCAATTCTAGGTACACTGTGTTCTTTGGTCTTTTTTTTTGTTTCCCTTCAGGATCCAAACTAACGGATTAACTAGTGATGTAGTTTGATGGTTCACAAAATGCATGTCTTATACACCGCCAGGGTCTTTTTATTAATTCTTTCTTCAGCTCGAAGGTGCTTGGTTCTCTCCCAAAGTAGGTTATTGCTGGTAGTATCTGGTCAACGTACATTTAGTATCTTGCGTAGACAGTTATTCATAAATACTTTTTTGAAGATGGTTGTCGTAGTTCTCGACGTTTCAGCTTCGTACAGTAGAACTGTCTTGATGTTCATATTCAAGATTTTCACATTGATATTGGTTGGCAGTCATTTTGAGTTTTAAATGTCTTTCGGTTGTGGAAGTGCCTCTCTTGTCTTGCCAATTCTCACCTTTACGTCTGCATTGAATCCTCCTTGTTCATAGATGATGATGCTATCCAGGTACGTGAAAGTTTCCACATCTTTCAGAACTTCTCCATCAAATGCGACTGGGTTGGTGTTCTACATGTTGTATTTGAGAATCTTGCTTTTGCCCTTGTATGTGTTGATGCCTAATGTCTCAGAGACTGCTGCTACACTAGTTGTCTTCATCTGCAATTGTTCGTATGTATGGGATAGAAGAAGCAGGTCATCTGTACACAATGCACCAACAAGAAACTGATTGATTACAGTCCTAACACATCAATGAGAAGACACTGCAGTGAACAAGAACACCAATGGGGACAATCGAATGTATTAAGGCACTTGATTACAAAGCATCTCAATAAAATTTGAGAATCATATATCAAATCATTAATTTGCAAAATACCAATCCATCATATCAAACTTGACCGTTTCTGTTGCAAACATCAATCCATTGTTTCAGATTTCATTGTTCATATGTGTTCACATAAATTGTATTGTGTTTCCGCTCTTCCTTTCTTGATCTTCACCCCATCTTCTGCTGCCAGACATTACGTTCCTAGTTCGCGTCATCTACTACTTATATCAATATAAGTAACACGCACCACAATACAAATAAAAACAATAATAAAATCAATGCAAATTACCTTTTGTCCAGGAGTTGATCGACAACATATAATATTTGCACACATATCACATAATTTAATAAATTGTGATTTATTTCTTTCATTATTTAATACATAATTTAAACTTTCACCATCAATTACTAAAGCTAATGGAATATGATTATCTATATTATGATTATTGTTACTATGCCTTTTATAATTAGTTTGTTTACGTTTAGAATGATGATGTTGTTGTTGCCTTGTCAACAAACGATAATATTTAAGAAATTTTGAAAAATTAAAAAAATTTTTTTGTTTTGTTTTATTATTATTATTATTATTATTATATTCATGAAAATAAGTAATATCACGTGGTAATGAAGATGGTTTTTGTGTAGGTATAATACGTACACGATGTATAGTACGACTACGATGTGGTGAATGTGAAGAAGATCGATGTAAATTGGATTTTCTTTTCGATTTATGATTTATTTGATGGTTTCTGTTGTTTTGTTGTTGACAATTAGAATAACGTGGATTAGTAAATTTTTCAAGTTTATCATCTAATTCATTTGAACAATTCCAAAATTGTCCACTAATAATATTATATAAATATGAATTTAAAAGATATTCTGTACGAGCCTAAAAATAATATGAAAAAGATAATATGATTATGTGAAATAATTGACTAGTTAAAATTAAGATCATGAATTGATCATTATTGAAAACCTGGAAACACTGGATGGATGTTTCATCCTATTGTTGGATTCCTCAGTAGTGTACATTCACGATCCCGCTTGTGGGATTCAAATCAAGGGCCTTCAGTCTCACGTGCAAAAACGCTTAACCAACTGAACCACTGAGTCGGTATCCAATGCTGTTAATGTCTAATGTCTAGTGATACATGAACAAATTTATAGTTTGTAAAACTTGATTAATATTAAATTGGTCATTATGATAAAGGTGATATTATGTAAACAACAAAATTTTGGAAATGAGAAACAGAAATTCCCCGCCTCCTCCCCAAATGCCCTGATACGACCGAGGTTGGGGAGGGTCCGCTTTTCTTTTTCCAAATGCTCTCACACAGTCATGCGTATAAAACCACTATCAGGGAAGTCTTACTCACTTACCTTCTAGTGGTAGTGGGGTGTTGTTTACGAAATAAAGAGGACGAAAAGTGAATATTTAGTGCTTTAACTGAGTTGATGGACAAAGAGGGTCCATCTAGGGGAGTTGGTAAACGCTTATTACAAAACAAATGGTGGACATGTGCTCTAGGATCCTGAGGAAAAAAATGGCGTGTGAACCTATTATTAGTCACCGGCTACCATGAGACTGCATCTCCTAAAGTTGTTTCCCTACCTTGCAGATTAGACCTCCATGTCAAAGGCTACTAAAACCAGCTGCTGTGGTTTGGGCACCTACGCAGTATTCCAGCCGTCACATAAATCGAATTATTTATGTGGTACATATATATTTGGTGCCTCGTTGTACCAATATTTCCGTGTTCAAATACATAAAATAACTATTTTCAATGAAGTGATTTTGTGAAAATCATTATAAGTTGTAGGTGCTATTTGTGGTTTAATAATCTCAATTAGCGTACCGTTGAAAGCTATGAGCCACCGAACAGGTGTTTCTTTCAAGTATGAGATTACTCAGGGATGCGCACCTCAGATATTTTCGGAGGCCGAACGTACAATCCTCAGGTCATGTGGAGATTTATTAGTTATCAAACCAGTAGGTTGTGGTTTAGTAGTACACTGTTTCAACTTCAATCAATGATCCAGCGTCGTTTCGAATGTAACTGGATGATAAGACTTACGATCGTTTTGCTTAGTATTTCAAAAGAAAGGCACGCTTAGGATTACGCTACTTGTAAAAATTCAACTTTATAAAGTCTTATGACAAAGAACAATATCAAGGCAATCCGCGGAGGATGCACAAATGACAATAAATACTAGTCTTAACATCGATAACAGAATAATGTAAACACATACCAAAACAGTTAGTCCCTTTGATAAGAAGACAAAGATTATCAGAACCATATAACATATTAGCACAATATGTATCGAACAATCTGATCACATACATACTTATTAAGCATATTTTATAAATGCACCGACACAGTACAAATCACATTTGAAAGCAATGACGTTCAATGGACACACGGGGTTGTTATGGTCAGTCCTTTAGAATAATTATTAGCCTATGTGTTTATGTCAAATGTTGTAAGCTTAGCTGAAGTCCTAATGGGAATAAATATGCCTTTATAAGAGATAAAAGGATGATAACTTAGTTATCTAAGATAAGATGGAACATGCAAATTGTTTGTTGAATAAATTTAACACACCAAAACCACGTCAGTCTATCATGTGAACAGAAGAATAACCAGCCTACTATCCTAGATGTACTTAAAAGTAGAAAAGAAGATGGTTCAAATAAAAATGACCCGTTTTTAAAAAGCCAACTTGGACAAATCAGCATCTTAATTTTTTATAGTTGTTGTACAGTTCAGTACAAAAAAGCTTGGTAAAAGGCTTACTGAATAGGATTAACCATATGACATTATCAAGAATGTGGTTACTAAACAAAACTTTGATGCAGAGTGATTATACTTTAACATTCATAAATCGATTGATAGATCACATTAAGGTGAGAACTATAATTTTAGCACCAAGGTAGTCTACCCACATCACCTTACCGTTTAGATGTAAGTCAAATAGCCTTGTGTTGAAACAAGCCCCCAAATGCCCTGGTACGGCCGAGAGTGGGGAGAGTTCGCTCTCCCTCTCGAAATACTCTCACATGACCACGCGTATATAGCCTCTGCCAGGGAAGTCCTACTCACTGCATTGTTGCACCACGGGTGTTGTTTACGAAAATGAGAGGATGAAAAGCGAATGTCCGGCGCTTTAACGGGACTCCAAACCAATGGTCCACATGGGCTCCAGTATCTTGAAGGAACAAATGGTATATGAACCAATCGTTGGTCACTGGCTACCACGGAAATGCATCTCCTTACGATGCTCCACTGCCCTGTGGATTAGACCTTTAGATCAAAGGCTCGGTTTGTGGCCCTCTAAGCAAACCAACCGCTTCGGTTTAGGCACCCATGCAGTATCATAGCCCTCACATATATCAAATGAGATCTGTGTGGCGCATATGTATTTGGTGCCTTCTTGTACCAATATCTATGTGTCTTGAAACAAAAGCTCAAATCAGATGTTGGTAAAACGTGCTATGCAGTAAAGATCATTATCATTGAATAAACAACGCCTATGCTTTACCAAATTACATGTAAAAAATTAAATCACATTTACATGTGTATGATCTCATATAAGTTGGGAAGAGTAGTCAAGATTTACATGAAATGGGTCTTTGAACATGTACCAAAATTGTTAAAGAATCAAATAGGAGAAAGCGATTCAATAAGAGTAGATGATAAACATACATTTTCCTCTATTGCGAAACATATAAGTAAAGTAGACGATAAAATTGATCTTAACTCAGAATTGATAGTTTTTCTACAGAAAAATTGTCTAGGGTGTATATGTCGTATGGAAAATTCAAACCCTATTTGTGTATTCAAAAAGTTTGTTCAACCTTGTTAATATTGATTTATTATAGAGCATGGTGTATTTCCCATTGTTTTCTCATATTATTTTCCTTAACTAAACCATCCAGCTTAGAGAACAAAATTCCATCAAAATCATCTACCTGAACTACAAATCTTTTCAACCATCACAAAATCATATGAGCGTAATACGCTTCTCGTTGTTTGAAAATGGGAGAATTTCGCCAAAAGGCAGGCTTCCACTCAAGAACAACTGTATTTTCTTCATGAGTATCTTCGCCAGCATACTCTACCAACAAGTGTAAGATATAGACCTCCAATCAACTGCCAATTGAGATGGAGAATAGCTGAGCAAAGTGGAAGAAAAATGGTACACCTAATGATAACGGATGTACACTACAAGATCCGCAAATACACGACCAAACCATTCAGCTCAGAGAACAAAACTCCATCGAAATTTCCTTGACCTTTCATTCGTCTAGTTGATCTTTTATTTTTTCATAATATATACAAGTATGTATGTGATTAGATTATTTTAAATATATTTTTCTGATATATATTGCATAATTCTGATCATCTTCATTCTTTCATCATATAACCCTGTGAGGACGGCCCACGGGTAAACTCGAGGTAGCTCTAAGAAGCTCAGAAAGAGCCGATGATATTCCAGCCAATCATCTTTTGGAAGAATATTCCAGAACCGCTATGTGTAGCTTCCCTATTGGACAATGCTAATAGCCCCCTGTGTGCGGATTGGATAACTATAATGATGATTTCGATTTTACTAAAAACTATAAATACCTGACAGTTTTGTAGCATAATTGACACTGGTTGGAATAACATTTCTTTCACTTGTTTTCTGTCTTTTCATTTACGACTTGGGAGGGTTCTAGAGTTCCAGTACTCAAGTTATACGCGACATATCAAGATTATAAGCTCTAGATATAACAAATCCAAACTCGCAAACTAATTAGCACTTTTCTTTATTAATAATATGAATAGTTAAGGAGGAATTCTCTTTTTTACACTTCATTATATAACTTTTTGATCACTAAGTATTGACCAATGTAATGAATGTGAAATCCTTCTCAGCACTTATCAAATCCTATTGATCAAGTTGCAATGTGAAACCACGTGAAAATACATTGAGATGTAAGGTAGTGATGGTGATGGTTAGAGGAAATCATTAGAAACCCGGGAGCATCAAATTCGCCCTCAAGATTGTAGGTACACATTGCCGATAGGTGGCAAATGAAATGAAAACTAGGTCAAGTAGTATTTCTCGTCAACTATCTCCAATCACCATTTTACATTTCCGTTTAGTTTTCTGAACATTATCATTCCACTAAAGTAGATCAACAAACATGAATTTTCGTATGTGTATGTTTGGCGCGGTATCAAGCGATTAGAACGAAAAGGAAGTATTGTGTCTATAGATACTATTTAACACGATGTTCTTAAGATCTACCGAAGATTTATAATAATTCAGTGATCTAAATCTGTATATCATGAGTGCTCCATGTTTTTAACCGATGTTAAAGGTCTCCTTATGTCATCAGTTAAATAATGATTCTGCAAAATGTGATCTATTCAACTTAGGAGTAGCTAAGAATATATGGAAAAAAAATTAATGATCTTCGTTCATTATTCACGATAAGTTAATGTATGTTAGAAATGTTCATCCTGTTATCAACTAATATCAACAACTAAGCTTTTTACATTCAGCTATTCTGAGTTGAAAATTCGTAGTTATTTTGTTTCATTGAAGTTGCATGGATAGAGAATTGGAAGGATTTTCATATTTCATATATATAATGGAATAGTATAAATATTATTATGATTAGAAGTTTACTAGGATAACATTTAAATCTAGAATTAAGCAGACGAAATGAAAGTTCACATAGATTATTATTTCAATGGTTGAGATCATTAGTTAATTGAAGCTAGACCATCGTCGAAAACCTGGAAGCACTGGGAGGCCGTTTTGTTCTATAGTGGGACTCCTCAGCAGTGCGCATTCATGATCGCGCACTCGGGACTCGAACCCAGTACCTCCTTTCTCGCGCGAGAACGCTTAACCTCCAGACCACTGAGCCGGTATCCAACGGTGTTAATATCTAACTTCAACTAATTTTTATTGTTTAATTTGTATCTAAACACTTAAATGAAAACCATATAGTGTGAACAATCATTCTGTTAATAAACAGCATACCTCTGAATGTGAATTAATATACATTACTCTATGTTGTGATGTAATCAGGTTAGCTGAACGAGCAATATTCACTGCAGTCTCTTGTTTATCACCTGTTAACATCCATACATGCATACCAGCTTCACGTAATGCGTCAATAGTTTCTGGTACACCATTTTGTAAACGATCTTCTATACCTGTAGCACCTAGGAGATTATAATTCAAAATAAGAATATAATGTTATATAAATTCGGAATGGATGGTGGAATAATAATACAGCATTTAGGGTGGAAAAACCACCAAATCAGTTATTATGGTCTTTCATTTGATTCACTTATATTACTCGCTTTCCATAGTTATACAAAGTGAGAGAATTGATGCGGGTGTGAAGTTTTGACCCTAAAATCCAATGAACTCAGGTACAGTAAAACCTTCGTCCAGAGTCTCCCAAATACGGGATGGTGAATTGTCTTCTTCGAATCCACCGGTTGTCGCCGGCCGAGCTGTTTAATCATTGAAGCACGATAGCAGATGGTCGTAATGGTCTCCGATTGCTATATTTTGTAGGTACGACGTGTTGCCAGTCAGATCAACAATGCCTGGAGACTACATAAGGTTATTCGGTATGGATATTGTGGTAGAATAACTACTATTAAAATAAACTGCAAGAACTTCAATCGAACCATCAAGTCTAATGGTAGCCGGTGACCAACAATAAGTTTATACAGCATTTGTTCTCAGGATCCTTGAGCTGATTTGCACCACTGGTTTGAAATCAGTATTTTCCAACTCCCCTAGATGGTCCTCCGTGTCCACAAACCCGGTCAAAGCGCTAAACATTCGCTTTTCGTCCTCTCTATTTCTTAAACAACATCTTAAACCAGACCAGCGAAATCTGTGTGAAGTCTCTCCCAGGGTTCTAAAGGCTGTGGTTCGCATTTTGGATGCTTTTTAGCAGCTTGCAGATACGATGAACAGTTGGGGCATTTTTTCCGATAAATCTGTCCATTGGAGGCCAATGAGGGTAACTTTGAGCCAACGATTTCGTCATAGCATTGGACTCCTCAGCAGTGCGCATCTACGATACTTCACTCGGGACTCCGACCCAGTACCTCCGATCTCGCGCGCAAACGCCTAACCTCCAGACCACTGAGCTGCCATCCAACGGTGTTAGTGTCTAAATAATTCGAACACTGATAAACGTCTAACAAATAATCCTTGAAAACCTTTGTTATTAATGAGATTTTATCTGAACGGTAAAATGATGATGAAACGTTTGGCAGGTGAAACTCAACAGATTGATTTAGATTCTTTTAAGTCATAAATAATATTTTACATAATAATTATTTAAATTTCTCGAATGAACATTTATAGCGTTCATGTTCCCAACAAGGTTCAAAATGAGAGTTATAGTGATTGACTCCATCAAGTTTTAAATGTGAATACTAGGTTAATATATCAGCTTCCAATAGGGTAAAACTAATTTTTCAGAATTTCATGCTAGTCTAGAGCCCCTCTGGGGCCACTGTCGGTCTCAAGACCGCATAAAGCAGAAGGGTTGGGTATAGTGTTAGCGACCTCATCCCGTAGAAAACCAACTTGCTAAAAAACGCTAACCAGAAAAAATGCTAGTCATTTGTAAATATTAGTGGAAATTCAAATCTTTCAACAAGTGATCTAAACATGATCTAGTTATGAACTGTTCATTAGAAATATTTTATAATTACTAATGATAGAGAGTAAGTTTAAAATGAGTTCTTCAAACAGTATCGAGAAGGTATAACAAAAAACTTTAAAATTAAACGATAAATACTAGTGAAGTGTTATGTGAAGTTTGATTTAATTTATAAGTGGAATTCTTTACAAATTGAATTCAGTTAAGATCTCACTGAAAACTAAAGAGCATCGAGTAGCTATTTCAACCATGTTTTGGGACATATTTGCATTGCGCACATACGACCCCTGAAAGGATCGAAACCAGAACTTTTAAAACTATCGATAATCACTTGATCACATTTAAACTGAGGTTAGTTTATGAAAAATACCATCCACCAATTAAATTATTAGAAGTAATAAATATCCTGTTTCAATTGTAGGCCAAGCATAAGAAGTGATTATCACTGGTGGGAAATGTATCTGTCTGTTAAAGCTGATGTCATAACCAAATCCTTATTGTTTATAAAAGTTGATGCAGACGTAAATGCGAGGACTGACAAAGCAAGGGTCTCATTCCTACAATTGAAAAACATATGGAACTCAAAACTACTGCCTTTCAACCAATATCAAAGTCACAATCTTCAATATGAACGTCAAGGCAGTTCTACTGTACGGAGCTGAAACTTCGAAAACTACTACAACCATCGTCAAGAAGGTAAATGTATTTATAAATAGCTGTCTACGCAAGATACTCAACATCCATTGGCCGGATACCATCAGCAACAGCCGACTGTGGGAAAGAACGAACCAACTTCTAGCTGAAGATGAAATTAGGAAAAGACGCTAGAAATGGATAAGATATAAATTATGGAAATCATCAAACTGCATCACGATGCATGCGCTAACTTGGAATCCTGAATGAAAGTGGAAAAGAGGAAGGCTGAAGAACACATTACATCGGAAAATAGAAGTAGATATGAAAAGGATAAGAAACAACTGGAAAGAGCTGGAAAGGATTGCCCAGGACAGGGTTGGATGAAGAATACTGGTGAGCAGCCTTTGTTACATTACGAGTAACAGGTGTAAGTAAGTAAAGTAAGTAATCATAAAAGTTGATAAGTCAAAGACTACAATTGGCATAGCTTATACCGATCCTCTAAGAAATTATGTACAGTTCCTGATTGTTGCAATAATTCCAGCAAAGTATGGAGTGTACTAATCCTCATTTGTACTAATTACAATGGTTACACAACAGTTAAGTTTATAAATAAAATTTGTTTACTTACCTAAAAGAATAAAATTACGCTCTAACTTGTCCATCATTATCATCATAGCTTCTGTTGAATTTTCATTTCCAGTTTCTATTTCATAGACTTCTTTTAACCATTCTTGAAGTTCCTCTTCTGTCAATAACTATAGCAAAGAAAAGACTGGTAAAAAGCTATGATATGTAGATATATAATGAACTGTATGGAAATAATCCTATAAGCAGAAAACCTGTAAACAGATAAAAACTGATATAGATACTGTAAAACATCAGGATAATAGAATATAATTGGTTAATGACCTTAGTAGAAATCTACAACTGAAGAATATCTGAAACTCAAAACAACTGTCTGTCAACCAACACCAAAGTCAGAATTTTCAATACAAATGTCAACACAGTTCTACTGTATGTGGTGGAAACCTGGAGAACTAACAAAGCCATCATCCACAAGATACAAGTGTTCATTAACAGCTGTCTACGCAAAATACTTCGGATCCGTTTGCCAAACACTATCAGCAACAACCTATTGTGGGAGAGAACAAACCAGATCCCAGAGCAGGAGGAAATCAGCAAAAAGCGTTGGAAGTTGATAGGACATACATTGAGGAAAGCACGCAACTGCATCACAGGACAAGCCCTCACATGAAATCCTCAAGGTCGAAGGAGGAGAGGAAGACCAGAGAACACATTATACCGAGAAATGGGGACAGACATGAGAAAAATGAACATAAATTGGATAGAACTAGAAAGAAAGACCCAGGACACAGTAGGTTGGAGAATGCTGGTCAGCGGCCTATACTCTATCAGCAGTAACAGGCGTAGGTAAGTAAGAAATCAATTAAAAACCTATAAAACTGGTGCAGATACACAATCATATTTCATCAAAGGAATTCTGAAATTCTGGCTACTTCCATCGTTTTTTATTTCGGACTAAAGATTTTCTTGTAGAATATAATTTCTTTCTATACTTATTGATTATCATTTCAGGAGCTATAGTAGGGTTTGTCAATTTGAATTCGAGCACTTTTGTAGATGGTACCGTTTATTAAATTTGTTTGAATAATCGATTCACAAAACTGTTCAAAACAAATCACTGTTGTATGTTGTTTCGGTACTTGAAATACGAGATAAGGTGATTATAATATAAAGTCTTTTTATAAAAAAATATTTCCAGAATGGAGGGTTGTGGAGATTGTAGTAATTTTAATAGTTGAATTCATGATTTGATCTAACCTGGACCACCATTGAAAATCTGGAAGCACTTGATGGCCGTTTCGTCATAGTATGGAACTCCTCAGCAGTGCGCATTCATGGTCACGCACCAAAATAGACTCAAATCCAGGATCTTAGATCTCGTGCGCTAACGCGAGAGTCCAACCATGTTGGATATGGGATAGCTATCCACCGTAAGCAATGAATGAAAGGTTGGGCAAGATCATAGATCGATTGAAGTTAAACATTAACACGATTGGATGCTGGCTCAGTGATATAGAGCTTAACCGTTTGCGCCTATGGGATCGTGGATGCGCACTGCCGATGAATTCAATACTAGGACGAAACAGCCGTCAAGTGCTTCGAGGTTTTCAGTGGTGGTCTAGCTTAGGTCGATTCATGAATTCGACTATTAAAAAAATATTTGTTTATATTTCGGTGGAATAAATGCCCTTACAAAGCGAATTCATGAATCGAGAGATTTTTATAAAATAATAGGTTAGGAGAAAATTAACAAAACGTATTTTGTGGCGGTTGGAACATTCAAGATATATCATTCAGCAGATTACAGAACACTTATTGGTATAAGTAACATGTGGTAGTGAAAGTGAAATATGATTGGTCACTGTGAATAAACAAACAGGTACTTAGGACTATGGACTATTCAATAAATAATTTCCTTTCGGCTTATTGATTTCAACTCCAGACTCACTAAGTGTGATTGCGCGTAACTGTGTCGAATAAAGTATTATTTAATCTTAATATAGTTCCCTATTCTGGGTCGTGAATCCTGGATCTGATTTAACATGATCTGGTCTCATTATTGTATTAACGTATTATCGTAGTATACCTGAGAGAGAGGGAAAAAGTATTTTAAAACCATGCGTTATATCAATAAGACAGTTCATTCTGACTAATTCCTGACTTTATGAGAGCATACATTAACTACTCCAAACATTGTTGAACCTACAATATTTCCGATTTTCTGAGGTTATAGTACTATTGAGGCATCTGGGAATCTACCCGTCGAAATGTCACGATTACCATTTATTCTCGTTCACAATTAGATAGTTGATATAAAATACTCGTCTTGGAAAAAGTCACCAAAGGGTAGTGGATAATAAAAGATAATGAAATTAGTTGCAGGTAAAAAGTTTTAATCAAGAGTTGAACAGAGATATAGTCGGTGTATTACCAGGAGCATGTATTTACATCCACAATAGATCGATGATGCATACTTTATAAGAGTTTACATATTAAAATATGGGCGTTCAATCATCTCTTATTTTCGTTGCTTTTCCACTAATCTCAGTTCAAAGTGAACACTACTTTATCAGTGTGTATGGTAATATACGATGTTGACATTTCCTGACAATGAAAAGCATTTTCTGCAAAGCATCCAAACAATCAATCTCCTGATGCAATAAAATGATCATGTCCACGTCGGATAAGAAGAAAATACATTACATAGACCGTCGTCGAATTTAATGTATACTTTAATAGAAACCAACTAGATGATTAGATGGTAAACTGATGGTTACATCTCAAAGCATTATGTTTAAAGGTAGTTGGTTAAAAATGGGACTTCCTCGAATAACAACATCGGATTTATTGTGGTGTATACTACTTATACTTAAAACTACGTATATTGTCAATGTAGAAGTAATTTGAGTGAATCATGGCTTTGTCTAGAAGTTTTAGGAAAGAGATGTTTGGATTTGATTTGCATATATATTTTCTTCATCTGAATGAGTTGTTTTCATGACTATGTTGACTTATTAAGCTGAAACTTATTGTTTGAATTTAGAATTATTTTGATTCAATGGGTTGATAAATCAGAACGTAGATCTTGAAGTCGTTAGCACATTGTAACTAACAAACTTCAGTTGAAATTGAGATCTATACCTAAGAAAAACTGTTCTGATCCAATCAATTAGTTACTTAACTGACTTTTCTTGTTTGATTAAACTGTTCAATTTCGTTTACTTATATATCTATATAGTAAGTTAAAATCTACGCTATGACTTAGTGTTATTATAACTCGAAGCTCGCCCCCAATGGCTTAATACGGTCAAGGGTGAAGAAGGTCCGCTCTCCCTCTCGAAATCCTCTCACATAGGCACGTATATACAGCCACTGACAAAGAAATACTACTCACTACTTTCTTGCGGTGAAGGTGTTGTTTACAAAATCGAGAGGATGAAAAGCGAATATCCGGCACTTTAACTGGGTTATTGGACATGGAGGATTCATCTAGGGGAGTTGGAAAACACTGATTACAAACTAATGGTGCACATGGGCTCTATGGTCTTAAGGGAACAAATAAACTATGAACCTATTGTTGGTCACCGGCTACCATGAGATTGAATTTCCTTACGTTGCTCCACTGCCTTGTGGACAAGACCTATAGGTTGAAGGCTTGTGGAATGGTCCTCTATGAAAACCACCTGCTTCGGTCTGGGCACCCGGACAGTAACCCATCCCTCACACAAACCAAATGATTTGTGTGGTGCATATATATTTGGTGCCCCTTTGTACCAATGTTTATGTGTTTAGATAAATAAATACCTCGTAATAAACCTTTTAATTAATTCGAAATCTTCAGAATTGTATAAATTAAACCTTGTTCACCTTTACAAAGAATATTTAAATCAAGATGATCAATTATTCAAAGATGGTATTCATTTACTGTAATTACACAATATGTGCCAGTCAACTGGACTGGAGCTCTAACTACATGGATCAATGCCTTAATTTTCAAATGAATCCATATTCAATCAAAAGGCTATATGATTGAATCACATTTCATCTGCACTGGTTGAGAGACCCAGATAAAGTCGTTAGTTGTCATATAATGCATGACTTACAACTAAGTTCATGTACTCAATAAGTCAGTAAAATTAAAGTTGATAATACATTCACTAGAGAGAACTAATGAAATTCATCAGTCATTCAGTCAATAACAACGTAGAACTTTATACGTACGTATGTACATCAGTTCGAGTTGCCATACCACATTACCACAGAGATTCAGTTGTCGATTCAAATCTCATAGTGATAAAGGTAGTAAAAGTATAAGCAGTAATCGGAAAGATTATGGTTTGAAGATGTTATTCAAGGAGTCTAACTCAATGAAATAAACTTGGAAAGACGAAAAAGAAGGGACATGAAGAATTCAGAAGATTAGAATGTGGTAGAACACAAAGAGTGGATGCACCTGAGCCATTGCAAATGATTTTGAGCCATGTCATTCAATGTCTCTAACCATCGGTTGCTATCATCTCACAGGCAATAAATACATGAAGTTATTATCCAAAGTAAAATGGACTAATTTTGCTGAATAGTAACTTCTATTCAGATTCAACAAGTGAATTCAATACAGACTAAAAACAAAATCATCACAAAAGAGACGAACCAAACAAATCAAATATAACATAATAATAATACTTACTCGTTCAGCTATAACTAGTGTCCTTAATCCCATACGTGAATAATGATCGATTTGTTCCTGTGTAGCAGTTATTATTTCACGTGAATTTAACCCTTGAAAACAAAACAAGATTTAATCTTATTAGTTATACACACATATATAGAAATAAGGTACAAGAAAGTTTGTAGATTATAAAAGAAATCAAAAAGTCAATTAAACTTAATAATGAGAACTTGGGAGGCTACACAAAACATTTACATAACTATTGAAAACCAGAAAACAATGAATGATTATTTCATTCATGTATTGAACTCTTCAATAATGACCATCTACTACTCCAGTAGAGGTCAAGCCTACAACCTTAAAACTTCGTGATAAACACTTAACATTCATCAACAAAAATAACACGTCTGTATGTTTTGTTTTATATACATTATCACTTCAACTTACAGTTGTGATTATGATGATATGAATGTCAGGAACTCTTACTGAATTCAAGTTCATTGAATGGCTTTAAATCTATCTTCTGAATATAAGACCATTGTGAGGGGAAAGAATCTTTTCTATAAGTTAGAATCTGGAATTGTTTGGTATACAAATAGAACACTCCAGACCTCATCGCTTTTGTTCATTCAGATCTAAACAATTCAACTTACAAAATTTAATATAATTATTCTTTCGATTTACATTCCAGTAAACAACAAAAGTATGAATTCGTATGTGCCAGCCTTCAACAAACTAAATGAACTACACTTAATTTTAAATCCATCAACTATCATGATTAACCATGAATATTTAGCATTTCATGAGTACACTCAAATACAATTCAAGAAAGTCACATGTTCCATTTGGTCCGACATTTATGGTGGAGACAACATCAATTAACAAACCTTCAAAAACTTATATGATATATAAAGATTTCGCTTTGCAAATTCGTTAGTTGACAGCGTTAGCTTTTGCATAAATCACAGAATTTATGACTGATTTTGACATTCTGAATCACCATTCTACATAGAGTGAAAAAGAAATCAGAGTATTCAAAGATTATTTTGAAGAGATTTAGATCAGGAAGTCAACAAGAAACCAAAGCCTCAGCGGCCCAATTTTTCGAATTATTCTATGAAGCATCAACATTTTTGGTATGAAAGATTTTCGTAAAATGAACATTGTGATAGAGGGGGTAGTATAGAGGCTTTAGCTAATTTATTGGTGCTACTCACACAAGCATAAAAGATAAGTGATGTTCTAAAAATGGAACAGTGTCTGAATGAGTTGAAAGTCGAGTAGTCTGTTGTAAGGATCCAGCAACAGAACTTAAAAAGGAAGTACAAGAAGCTAGCAGAAAGTAATAAAACCGGGGTCAGAATACAATGAAAACAAGGTAAGGGTTGGATGTAGTTGGCAAGTAACACCGAACCCAGGTTTCCTGTTATTTGACACTCATCAGCAAGACATCCTTTTAATATTAAGAGAACTGATGTTCCCTTATAGATTCGATTTCATGTTACTCAGCTTCATAATCACAGACGTTACCACTGTGCTATCCAGGACACGACTGTCCTTCTGTACAACTGATATGTATTTATAACTGATTGATTACTGAATAGTGAAAAATGTACTGATTAAATCATTATCATTATATTATTATTATATTGTATTGTTAACTTGACCTTTAGAGCGCTCCATTTATGTAGTAAAGAGTCTCGAACACCTCAATAGATGATGACTCACAATCTTATTAACTGATTTATTGTCTTCGCTTAGTATTATTACATGCTCAATAGTCCCGACGTACGAGAGTAATGCTTCGAAGACAAATGCTTGTAACCTACGAATATTCTCTACTTTCAAAGGCAACGTTTCACAGTTATATTAGTAAGTGGATTAGTCTTATTAAGTGGTTTAAGATTATAATAAATCTTTGTTGGTAATACAATTTTGATTTGATCCCTATATTAACCTCTACAATTGACCAGTTTCAAATCACAATCATATCTGACTTGTGATGTTATTTATACATAACTACGGCAGATGAATACTTGATTTTACCTGGTTATTTGAAATATATTGTACAAAAACTATGCGTGTGTTGTATGAACAATATTCATCCTCACTGTCCACAAAAAGTGACAACTGTTTCGAAACAATCGTAACTACTAATAATCAATCAACTTAAATATAAAAACATATACTATGTGGGTGACAACCTATAAATTAGTTCAGCATTATCGGAACAGAGATAGTCATCATCGATGGACTATATGATCATTGTGTCATATTCATAACTGATTAACACTAGATGTGTGAATCATTGGATGCTAACTCAGTGGTATGCGTTTGACGTTCAAGCTGTGAAGCAATAGGATCCTGAGTTCAATACCTGTTGTGACTACTCACAAATATCACATGCTAATTTGGTCTATTTCTCACTAACTATTTATTCTATAGTTTAGTGTCTCTAACTTAGCAGACTACACGCACGACAAGTATTAATGACCTCGAACCGACAGTTAAGTTCCCACTGATCCGTTATTCGCAACCCTTTTTTTATACCCTACCTTGAGTTCAGAAGTCAGCAAATAATTACTACTATTAAAGAGGAAGAATGTATTTGTAAAATCTCAGCCAAAGAATGTGAAGTAAATCCAAAGTTTACCTGGCAATCTGATTCAAGCTTTTTAAAGGAAATAATAATAATTACTACTATATTTACATTTTAAACAGACGTAGTTATTACATAGGAATACCGGACTGCACTATACCATAAAATGGAAAATAAAAATTATACATAAACGAACCAAAAGTGCCTGTGAATAGGCGATATTGTAAATAAGACTAACAACGAATTAAGAATATCAGTAGAGGGTTGTGAAGATTATTAAGTTTTTGATTGAGATCATGAACTGATTGATGTTGCATCATCGTTAAAAACCTGAAAATACTGTACAGCCGTTTCTTCCTGCTGTGAGACTCCTCAGTAGTGCGTATCCATGATCCCGCTCGCGGGATTCGAACCCAGGGCCTTCTGTTTCGCGAGCGAACACTTAACCTCTAGCGCACTGAGCAGGCATCCAACGGGGTTAGTGTCTTACTTCAACCAATCGATTGCGTGAGGGATCGTGATTACGCACGGCTGAGGAGTCCCAAAGCAGGAAGAAACGGCTGTACAGTGTTTCCAGGTTTTCAATCGTCCTCCAACATCAATCGGTTCATGATCTCAATCGAAAAGAATTAAGAATAATAAATTTTATGATGGTAGTTTATAGGTCAATCAAAAGCTCACAATAAAGAGAATAGTTTTACAATAATAACGATGATTTATAAATTGGTTCTAGGGATACTACCCCTAACTCAGGGTCTGAAAAGTCGGAAAAATGAAAATTTCGCAAATGCGATAAAAATGATCTTTATGGTCTAATAATAGTATCCCAACACCAGACAATGAGTTTTAAGCGTTATTTAAACCCTAAAGCTTCAGGCTGGGCTATTTTGCTTACTACCCTACATATGTATTCTATATTGCTATATTGCTATGTAGAGCTGAAGGTCTCATATGATATTGAAGGTTCGCCATTGATATTTTAGATGGTTCAGCATTACTTTGGCAAGTTTTGCTGACTGTTCATGCATAAAATTGGCTTGTTGGTTGACTGATTTCATTCATACTGGTGGTTGCTTTTCAGTGTTCTCAATGGCCATTGTCACTGGGACATTGTAAGGCACGTCGCCATTGCTAACATCAATGAGTTTGACTGTCATGTAAGCGGAATAGGTCAACTTTGGCCCATCCGTGTTATGCATAATTGATTCACGTGATCATTCATCGGAATAAATATACATGTGACGTGAATGTGTATATGAATAGTGCGAATGGTTCACCAGGGTACTTGGTACCTGTGTGGTTGCGCCACAAGATTGAGCTGTAGTATTCAGATTGTAGCATTAAAGCCTATACGATGTCTGGTTCTCCTGTGAAGCGGGATTGAACTGTACTACTTTGGCTACGAATTTTAAGCCTGGGCGTTGTCTGGCTCTCCCGTTAAACAGGATTGAGCTGTACTATTTGGGTTCTCACATGAATGTCTGGATGGTGTCTGGTTCTCCTAAAAACCAATGTAAAATTAACCTGGCCCACAAGGGTATATTATATAACTATAAATTGTTTCTGAAAGTTACCATTCCTTTAATCATTGTTCTAATATATCAATACCTTATACAAAAAGAAAAAAAGAAACTCATTAAATTCTCTATAATATTGAATATTTATAGAATTATTCATATTAATTTACCTGTATTATCTAAACGATTCATAATTGATGAATCTGCACCTTTTGTAAATAAAATTGGTTCATTTGTATAGGGATGACGAAAAATAATAGACATACGTTTTCTTTGTGAATCAAATGGTAGAATACGTAGTACATGTATACAGACAAGTCCATCTTCTATACAATAAAAAAAAGCAAAGCAAAAAGAAGAAGATGATATAGAATTACACTTAAACAATCTATTGAAATATCTATATGGATATCGTTTGACCCCTTTAACTACTAATATATTGATTTACTATTCCTAATTTATTCTCCATCTATTAGTTATAGTCTCTCTTTACTCACAGTTACTTTTGGTTTGATTTTATATAATTATTATTTTTCATTTTATGGCATAATGCGGTCAAAGTTTGGTTGTATATAAACCATATATGTCTAAAATATGAGATTCATATAGAGGAAACTGGTATTTGTGTTCTGAATAGAACAGGTTAGGTTAGTCTAGGCAAGAAGTTAACATACGGAGGATCAATAAGAACTTAGAGTTGACTCAAGGATGCTAGTGATAATTGAAGCATCGTTGCTTTAACACAGGGTAAAAGTCATAGAAATCGGTATTCTGTTTGGAGATTTCGTCACGAGATATTTAACGGGTCATAGGACATAACATGTCAAGTTAATCAGTTTAGTTGACTTTAAATGTGAATCACTAATGTAGAAGCTTATATATATATATATATATATATATATATATATATATATATATATATATATATATATATATTCAAGTGAGAACCTTGAAGGCCGAGGTAGAGAAGGGTTCCATGGGAACAGTGGTTGACGATGGTCCGATAAATTGGAATAGAGACTAGGTGCCTGACAGTGTCCGTTCGCGGACTTTGTTCAGTAATCTGCAAAGTATTGTTCCATTGCAGCCTCCTGTAGCAAAAAGGAATCGGGTTAATATTCCGCACTCTGTCCATGGAGATTGATATGTGTCGTGTATTTGGTTCGGCGTGCACCCAGTGTGTTAACGCAACCGACCTCGGATACATCAGCGAGAGTCCTCTTTTCTTTGTTAAGATTGCATCCATATATATATATATATATACTTTACCATGCATTAGAGGATGTAGTAGATTTTAAAAGGGTTTGTAGCAAGAAAAGTGATCATGAATATATCAGGTAGCAGATTGTACGATGGTTTGTTTAAATTCATGCTAGAGTTGTAAAGAATGAACGCTTAATAGAATACCGGAAATAAATTAACCGAGTTACTTTTCTTTGCCAAAAAAGGTGTACAGAGTTATAAAGATACAAAAGACTATCTTTGTCATTTAATTCATGAATAATAAGTGGTTAGTAGTTCATTCACTTTTCAATTCTCTACCTCAATATGAAATTAGTCAAGGTTATTCCTTTAGTGATAGAACTAATTTAAGTTTTAATCCTATGATACACAGATACAAGCTGATATAGAGTAAGTCTATTTATAATGAATAATTAAGATGGATGAAATTATGTTTGTAAATTGAGTTATCCATAATATTAATTTATGTTTATTGTAGCTTGTATAATAGGTTCAGTATTATCTAATCCAATATACTGAATCAACTTATTTCATTCTGAGTCAATTAATGATTAGTTGGCCTGAAGATGTAAAATCTAGAAGGTGATGATGTAACGTCATCATTTAAATCCTCATGATTACTAGTGGTCGAATGGACCGTCTGGAAGGCTAGATCTTATAGGATCATAGAACTGACATAAATCGTTGATTTGGAGTTAGGGTTATTCAAATCTTCATTAAGAATCTTTAGTACCAAGTAATATGATCTAACTATCAGTGATCTTCTTCTAACACATTCTTTTTTTTTTTGAGAAAAGTTTTTCCATATGAAGGTAGTGAGTAGAACTAGTTCGGTGGGACTTCATGACATTTTGAAAAAACACATTGTTAACAGAAACCGATCACCTTAGTTTCCATGCTGTTGTACAGTATAGCAACATCAAAATTCTAATTCTAAAAAATAATAAAATGAGATTGCATTTAATTAACTTACTTGGTAACCATAATAATATAAAGTCAATACCACGTTGTAATAATTTGTAATTTCGTTTACATGCCTCTTTTACTAAGCATATTTCATCAGGACTTTCAGATTCATAAGAATTGAATAAAGTATTATCTGATAATGGACATTGTTTTAATTCAGATGGAGTTTGTGCATAGATATCGGATTCAATAGGTAATTCAAGTGAACTGCCATTGTGTATACGTACTGTAAGAGTTCTGGCTGTATTGATTTCTAATTCTTCTTCCAATTGATTTTTGTCATTTTGAACATTTTTCTCTTTTACAAGATTAAGTTTTAAATCATTCGGTATAGTGAGGTTTACATCATTATCACGTTGGTCATCTAATTTAATATCTCTATTCAAATCGGAACGATGATTGGCTGATTCTAATGATTCAAAATCTGTAGTACAGAAAGATATTCAAAAAGAATAATTACTGACAAACTCATATAGACTTTGATCAAATAATCACATAGATACTGATGTGGTGTGTGCTACTGATGTTGATAGATAGATAGATAGATAGATAGATAGATAGATAGATAGATAGATAGATAGATAGATAGATAGATAGATAGATAGATAGATAGATAGATAGATAGATAGATAGATAGATAGATAGATAGATAGATAGATAGATAGATAGATAGATAGATAGATAGATAGATAGATAGATAGATAGATAGATAGATAGATAGATAGATAGATAGATAGATAGATAGATAGATAGATAGATAGATAGATAGATAGATAGATAGATAGATAGATAGATAGATAGATAGATAGATAGATAGATAGATAGATAGATAGATAGATAGATAGATAGATAGATAGATAGATAGATAGATAGATAGATAGATAGATAGATAGATAGATAGATAGATAGATAGATAGATAGATAGATAGATAGATAGATAGATAGATAGATAGATAGATAGATAGATAGATAGATAGATAGATAGATAGATAGATAGATAGATAGATAGATAGATAGATAGATAGATAGATAGATAGATAGATAGATAGATAGATAGATAGATAGATAGATAGATAGATAGATAGATAGATAGATAGATAGATAGATAGATAGATAGATAGATAGATAGATAGATAGATAGATAGATAGATAGATAGATAGATAGATAGATAGATAGATAGATAGATAGATAGATAGATAGATAGATAGATAGATAGATAGATAGATAGATAGATAGATAGATAGATAGATAGATAGATAGATAGATAGATAGATAGATAGATAGATAGATAGATAGATAGATAGATAGATAGATAGATAGATAGATAGATAGATAGATAGATAGATAGATAGATAGATAGATAGATAGATAGATAGATAGATAGATAGATAGATAGATAGATAGATAGATAGATAGATAGATAGATAGATAGATAGATAGATAGATAGATAGATAGATAGATAGATAGATAGATAGATAGATAGATAGATAGATAGATAGATAGATAGATAGATAGATAGATAGATAGATAGATAGATAGATAGATAGATAGATAGATAGATAGATAGATAGATAGATAGATAGATAGATAGATAGATAGATAGATAGATAGATAGATAGATAGATAGATAGATAGATAGATAGATAGATAGATAGATAGATAGATAGATAGATAGATAGATAGATAGATAGATAGATAGATAGATAGATAGATAGATAGATAGTATGTAACATCAATCGAAAGTGAAATACCTGACCTGGTGGCAGAAGGTTAACAAGATAGAAAGAAAGAGAATGAGAACAAAGAATGATTGGTGTAGAAACAAAAGAACAATGAAATCTGAGATGATTGATTGACATTTTGCAAATGAAGTATTTACTAAGATGTTCTGTAATATTGTATTCAAATATATTCGATTATTCCCACTTGTGTTCTCATTCATTACACCGGGAGTTGAATACATATAGGAAATATCAGATTTCTATAAAATATGATTAATGTTTGTTAAACTTTTATTATAAAACTCGAATTACTACATTTTAACTAAATAGCGACTGAAATAGTTGGCATTCATAAATATGAAGTAAATACTTATTTCTAAGGTGTTACTAATTTGGGTAATATTACATTTGTAATTTACATAAATCAACATCTATCATAGTCCAATTAAACAACAAAGTTAATGTAGTAAAAGTTGATGAAATTATCAATAATTATAAAGTTTCTTGAAGCTTGAAAATCAAAATAGTTAGCGATAGTAATGAAAAGCTAAATAGGAGTACGCCCCCAAATGCTCCGGTATAGCCGAGAGTGGGGAGAGTCCGCTCTCCCTCTCG
The DNA here is from genome assembly GCA_946903255.1 of Schistosoma spindalis. Lineage (NCBI taxonomy): Eukaryota > Metazoa > Platyhelminthes > Trematoda > Strigeidida > Schistosomatidae > Schistosoma > Schistosoma spindalis. Next base: position 4,116,143 of record OX336418.1, on the reverse strand, counting down.
AAATACTCTCACATGGCCACGCGTATACAGCCTCCACCATGGAAGTCCTACTCACTGCCTTCTTGCAACACGGATGTTGTTTACGAAAATGAGAGGATGAAAAGCGAATGTCCGACACTTTACCCAGATCCCAAATCAATGGTGCACATGGGCTGGCTCCAGTATCCTGAAGGAACAAATGGCGTATGAACCAATCGTTAGTCACCGGCTACCATGGGACTGCGTCTCCTTACGATACGCCACTGCCTTGTGGATCAGACGTTCAGGTAGAAGGTTTCAGGTGTGGTCCCCTAAGAAAACCACCTGCCTCGGTTTGAGCACCCGGGCAGTATCACAGCCCTCACACAAATCATTTGATTTGTGGCGCATATGTTTGGTTCCTCCTTGTACCAACGTTTATGTGTTTAAATAAATGAATAAAAAGATAAGACTCAGGATACTAAGCAAAGACGGCAAATCAGGAAATAAGATTGTGAACCTTTATTGACCGAGGTGTTTGAGAGATGGTACGTTTGCTTAACCACTACCTCTCTCAACGTACAATGCTAACTGATGTGGAAGTAAGTTAGGGGTGGCCAAATGAAAACGTGGTATCAGTTCCCGGAATAATTGACTCTTAGTCTAACCCATACTGGTACGTATAGACTACCCGGTCAGGGTCGGTGCGATAACTAATATCTGTGTCTAAAGACATTAAATGACTTGATTCGGAATTGAACGTGATGGCTCAAATGCTCTTACTCGTTGTCTTCCTAAGTTGAAAAATATTATAACAGAACGAACAATAGGAAAGTTGAACTTTTGCAACTGTCATACCTGAATGTATTATTTTGATTTTTCTATTATTAAATACTTATATTATTGCACTTCCATATTCTCCTGATTACAAGTTTTTGAATGATACATAAACTTTCGTTATATTTTGTACCTTACTCAAGTCACTATTAACTTATTACGGATATATTACTCAGTTCTCTTCCATTTATGACATACAATAGAGAACTGATCTGCTTTCTGACTTTGTCTTTTGATTAGCCACTGGGTTAGAAGGAGCTCAAGGATAAAAAAGCATTAACGCATTGGGTGTGGTTCATTGTTAGATATTTCAATTGATCAATAAGTCACCGATATTATTGGTCATATATGTGAACTAATAGACAATTAGACTAGAGAAAGGGGTCATAAAATTACTTTCCTTTCATCACAACCCAAGAAAAAAAATCCACTGTTGTATTCCACAGACAGAAACTTTTTTCAACCTTGTATACTGAGAATTAATTCTTTTTTTCCCTAATCATATTCTTTGGTTCTGATCCTCCTTACTGTCACTGATAATTTCATTACTTTGATCTTGACAGTTTTGTAGTGATCTACTTTTATCAAGAGAACGCGATTGATGTAATGGAAACAATCATTATTATAACCAATTGTACCAGGGATTGTTTTACTGTACTTGTTTGTTTAACTGTACTAAAGTCATACTTTCTTCCGTTGATTGTGACCTTGCACGAATTTGGTTACGCTCAGTAACCCCACTTGTAACCTGGCACGATCTCGGTATTCTTTCGATACCACGAGATCCCCAACAAATACATCTCGACTACAGACATCAACTGCCTTCTAATATTTGACCTACGGGGGATCTTATCGGTTAATTGGCACGTAGTCTTCTTGTAGTGGTGATCATAGTCAAACGCGACTAGACGCCACAATACAGTTTTATCATAAATAATGTATTTAACTGAACAGTAAGATCTAGCATTTATGAGGTTTTAATAGTTTCTATGCTTATAAGTAAGAGAAATAAATCTGTTCAGAATCACAAAGAATAGTGAAGTTAGACGTAGAGTATTAGAGAATGATGGTAAATCAGTTGGTGAAGTTGTGAATCTTCATCGACTGAGATAGTTGGGTGAAGTGATATGTATATCTGAACACCTATTACCACAACGCATAATTCTAGTGTTGGAGACAGTCGAGATAAAGTTAGGGGTGGCAAACCAAAACGTGACATCATTCCTTAAAGTCACTAACGTCTAGTCTGAGCTATGTTAGTAGATATAGACTACTTGGTTGGGGTCCGCGTAACTATCGTAATCAATGGTTGAAGACTTTGGGTGACATTGCTCAGAATCGATCACAATGGTGGAGGTGTATAGAATTTTTATCTTCCCTTAAACTATGAAATTAAAATTATTTTATATCTTTCATTCTACGAACTTTTAGTAGGGCCCTTTATTTTGTCGTCATTTAGATTGGACAATGTTGCCGACGGGCTCTCCAATTTAATGGCCCAGGGATCTGACTCCAGTTAGATCGTATGGATGTTCGTTGTCGAATGATTGCTGTAGAAATATATATCACTTATCCTCGTATATAATCATCGACTTAAATCGCGCTTGTCAATAACGGAATTAAATAAGTCAAATAACGAGAATGGACTTTCGAATATATATATATATATATATATATATATATATATATATATATATATATATATATATATATATATATATATATATATATATATCGTATATGAAGCGAATGGAATAGAGCGAAGCAAAAGAACGCGCAGTGGAGACGGTGGGTAAGCCAACTCTTTTTAGTCAAGTGTTAATCAATAATCATAGTTACACAAAAATAAGTTACAGACATGTGATGAATAAGATAAGAAATGTACACATACGTATGCTCATATAAAAAACAGGTCAAAATATGATTCAACTAGAATAGATAGAATATGGTCTTAACACAATAACCGACACCATAAACTAATTCTTACTTACTGTACTATGTCCTTACATAAAATCTTTCCTTCATATATTACATCATTGAATTAACTACTATGAAACCTGTGTTCATCTTGCTGTGGTAATGAGATGTAGCAACCTGGACCGATGTATATATGTGCCTGGTCCTACATTGTAACCGACTGACTGGTTGTAAACTAGCGTGAATTCTGTAATTATTATTTTCAGAATAGATTATTATTTTTCACATGATGTTGTTTTACTTTTATCTTCCCATTGTTATTTATGACAGCAATTGGTCAGTCTCATATTAACATATGCGCATACTGTGTGGATTGCCTCCATATAGCCTTAAGTCACAAGCATTATAAGCAAAGATAAATAGTGGCTAGCAGTGAAATCCAGTTTGACCCGCGTTTTGTCCTGTTTGAGACTCATCGATTGGTTGTACCTACATGTCAGTATTGATGTTCACTCCGGGACTCAAACCCAGTATTGTTCGCTTCAAACACCATCGTATTATCCACTTAGCTACTGATTCCTGATAGCCAACATGAGACTGATCAATTGTAATTCTAAACAACAGTACGAAGATACAAGCAAACAATACTAAGTGAATTTAAACTTTCACCTCATTGCAAAAGCAGGTGGTTATCAGGACTCAGTCAGTAGTTAATTAGATAACGTGATGGGTTTTTTTTAAACGAACAGTACTGAGTTCGAATTCCAAAGTAAATATCAACTCTGAAATGCAGGTACATCTATCCAACTGACGAGTCTCAAATAGGACGAAACGCGCATCAAACTGGATTCCACTGTTAGTCACTATCCATCTTTACTTAAATATTATTATTATATAAAATAATTTGATATAATTACCTGATTGTTGTATATAAACAGAAGAATTATGTAAATTTAATTCATCCATTGATATACTACTATATGAACTAAAATAATTATATTCATATTGTGGTAACTGTGGTAATATATGATATTCAATTATTTTTTTATTTTTTCTTTCTGTATCCAATTGTGTATTATTATTATTATTATTTAATATATGTTTAGAATTTTTTAATGTTATATCTAAATTTAATGCTTCAATAACTGGTGGTAAACAACGACTTGAATAAAATAATATAGATTCTTTATAATAGTTACTTTTCATTAGTTCATTTAATGATCTAGCTGAATTAACATTAATATTATTGATTTTTAATAATTGATTATTATTATTATTATTATTATCGATTTGATTGATTTCATTTCCATGGTGATTGTTATCAATCTTTATTGATTGTATTTCTATATCATTTAATTTTGTATTAGAATCATCAATGATAAATGTTTCTTGACTAATCTCTTCATGATCAATATGATTAGTATCCAAGAGATTAGAAGATATAGTAGTACTATTATGATGATGATCATGATCATGATCATTCGATTTCTCTGATTGAGTATTGACTTTATCAATTCTAGTTGAACGTAATTTATTTGAAAATATATTAGATAAGTTAATTGTTTGTTTAACTCGTGATAAATGATTAGGATGATGATCTGTTTTATCTTTTATTATGATATTGGACTTATTTAATAGTGTACTAGGTTGACTTTGTTGTTGTTGTTGTTTAGTTTTGCGTAATTTTTGATGTAAATGTGTAATTGAATTTAATTTACCAGAACGAAAGAAATCACGAAATCCTTTACGACGTGGAGGTGGTACTTGAAACTGTTAAAACAAAAAAAGATAAAAAAAAATAGATTGTGTATGAAAAATAGTTTGTTTACATGAAATGACTTATATTTTGTTCAGATATAATCCTAATATCCGTTTACAGTCAGTCAGTCAGTAGGTTACAACGTAGGAACAGGCACATATGTGCATCGGTTCAAGTTACCACACCTCATTAACACAACAAGATGAACACCAAACTTATAGAAGTAGTTAATTCAGTAATGGTGGTAATATATAAAACAAAGATTGTGTATAAGGATATAATACAAGGAGAAAGAATTAGTTCTTGAAAAAAAAGATATGAAACGATTTTAATCTCATAGTTTAAGGGAAGACAAAGAGTGTATACACCTACACCATTGTGATCGATTCTAAGCCATGTCACACACAGTCTCCAACCATTGGTTACGATAGTCACGTGGACGCTAACCAAGTAGTCTGTATCTATTAATATGGCTTAGACTAGACGTTAGTGACTTCAAGGAATGATGCCACGTTTTGGTTTGGTCACCCCTAACTTACTTCCAACCATCGCCAACATTAGTCAGCATTGCATATCCGTTTACAGGAAGCTTTTAATGTTAATAATTAAGATTGATGAGAGTTATCTCCAAGTAACACTAACAGCATCAATCTCAGAGATTGGAAGTTCGATTCAAATAATCATTTAATAACTACAACATTATAACACTAGTGATTAAGGTCAAAAGTTTAAAAATTTTCAACAATAATTTCAGCCCAATTTTGTGGTTTAATTGAAGTTAGACGTTAACGCCATTGGATGCCGGATCAGTGGTCTAATGGTTAAGCGCTCGAGCACAAGACTGATAGGTCCTTGGTTTAAATTTAAAGAGGTGAGATCATAGATACGCACTGCTGAGGAGTCTCATACTAGGACGAGGCGGTCTTGCTTTCAGGTTTTTCATGATGGTCTAGCTTCAATTCATTCATGATCTCAATTATTAAAAATTACTATAATATCCACAAAACCACTTCTGATAGAAAAAATTTACTTTATCTAATCTCAATTAAAACTTAACGAAACCTTTCAGAAATATTTGCAGAAATAATCAAATCCTATATCATACTCACAAATCATTGCTAAAATTAAAAATACTACTTAAGTATTGTATAGTAAAATTATTAACGCGTATATAGCCTCCACCATGGAAGTCCTACTCACTGCCTTCTCGCAACACGGATGTTGTTTACGAAAATGAGAGGATGAAAAGCGGATGACCGACACTTTATCCAGATCCCAAACCAATGGTGCACATGGGCTGGCTCCAGTATCCTCAAGGAACAAATGGCGTATGAACCAATCGTTGGTCACCGGCTACCATGGGACTGCGTCTCCTTACGATACGCCACTGCCTTGTGGATCAGACGTTCAGGTCGAAGGTTTCAGGCGTGCTTCCCTAAGAAAACCACCTGCTTCGGTTTGGCCATCCAAGCAACATCACAGCCCTCACACAAATCAATTGAGATTTGTGTGGCGCATATGTATTTGGTGCCTCCCTGTACCAATATCTATGTGTTAAAATAAAATAAAATGCTAAAATTATTAACAGATGTTCGGTGCGAAAAAATATTGGTCGAATTCGTGGTGAGCGATTTCAATTTCTTCAGTGAAATAAAGTTAAGAAACAAGGGTTAACTTAATTTTACGTACAGTCATAATAGTAACAAAGCAAAGGAAATCATAAAAATTTAAGTAATGAGTCCAGGAATCTGAAGCAAAATAGTGCCCCCAAATGCCCTGGTACGGCCGAGAGTGGAAAGAGTCCGCTCACCTTCTCGAAATGCTCTCACATGGCCATGCGTATATAGCCTCTGCCAGGGAAGTCCTACTCACTGCATTCTCGTGGCACTACTGTTGTTTACAAAAATGAGAGGATGAAAAGCGAATGTCCGGCACCGGCTTTAACCGGATCCAAAACCAATGGTGCACATGGGCTGGCTCCAGTATCCTCAAGGAACAAATGGCGTATGAACCAATCGTTGGTCACCGGCTACCATGGGACTGCATCTCCTTATGATGCTCCACTGCCTTGTGGGTCAGACGTTCAGGTCAAAGGCTCGGGGTGTGGCCCCCTAAGAAAACCACCTGCTTCGGTTTGGGCACCCGTGCAGTATCACAGCCCTCACACAAATCAATTGAGATTTGTGTGGCGCATATGTATTTGGTGCCTCCCTGTACCTATACTTATGTGTTAAAATAAATAAATATAAATAAGCAAAATAGTAATCAGATGAACGCATATAAAACCGTTATTCAACGTAAGCAGAAACACAGTACCGAATTCCATTCAAACATTTACAAGCTCTAGATACATTGAGAATTAAATTCAATGTAATTACAATGAAGATTGGTCATTTAAGAGGATTTCGTTACCTCATCAAGTCAATTAATCGATTGTATATCTCGAAATCATAAAATAAATTGAATTCCCATCTGAACTACTTAATTATAAACAAGTAATATATATTCAGTGTGCAATATAGAACGTAACGATAATAAACACAAACCAATTATAGTTAAACAATGGCTTTAAACAATAGTGCTAGACAACTGTTTCGTTTTAGCTTGAGGTTACCAAGTAGTGACAACTGATGGCTTACCACCAGAGAGAAACCCAATATATTCTAGCCTGATGATTAATTTATTACCTTAAGACCAAGGTATTAACTTACAACAAATTCCACTTGCGACTTCAATCAATTAGTAATCACGCAAGATCAAGTATGTTGATAATGTACAGCATCCTCCGACCAAAAAACCTTTAGAAGCTTTCATTCTTTATAAAAATACGTAGTCAAGTAATTTTTGAAGATTCTCTCATTTAGAAAATAATTATACTAACAGGCTGACAAACACTATGGAAACATGAGTAAATTATTTATGGAGATTTCCTTGAAATCATGAACCGATCTAAGTTAGACAACCATTTTATACATTTAAACACTGGTAAGCTGTTTCGCCGAAGTATGGAACTAACCATCAGTGTCCATCCACAACCATGTATTATTATCACGTACACAATAGTGACTAATTTCGATAAGAAAATTCGCGGAATTCTAATGTGAAGTTATGACCAGTGTAGCTAATCCTTGTCCGGTATGAAGCGATTATTCACCGAAAACAATAGGAAATGATAACACAATATCACGGATTGATATATTTTACGTATTGGCATCTTTGTGTGCCAACCCAGTGTTGAGCGATCGCGAGCGAGATTTTAGATGCGTAGATATGAAAATGAAACATCTATCCAATGCTTCCAGGTTTTCAATGCTGATATCTAACTTAAATCAATTATAATTTCAATGAAATTCAACAATCTCCACAACTATATGCTAAAAAAATATTTATGAGGAGTCAGTCACTACAGAATATTGTTAAACAGAATGAAGGACCCCGTAGACTCACAACTTCGCGACCAACAGGCAGGATTCCGTAAGGATAGATTGTGCACAGAACAAATCGCAACTCTACGGATCATTGTGAAACAATCAATTGAATGGAATTCATCACTCTATATCAACTTCATTCACTATGAAAAAGCATTTGATAGCGTGGACAGAACAACCCTATGGAAACTTCTTCGACACTACGGCGTGCCTCAGAAGATAGTCAATATTATACGGAATTCCTACGATGGATTAAACTGCAAAATCGTTCATGGAGGACAGTTGACAAAGTCGTTCGAAGTAAAGACCGGTGTCAGGCAAGGTTGCTTACTCTCACTCTTTCTCTTTCTCCTGGTGATCGACTGGATCATGAAGACGTTAACATCTGAGGAGAAACATGGGATACAGTGAACAGCTAGGATGCAGTTGAACGATCCAGACTTCGCAGATGATCTGACTCTTCTATCGCACACTCAACAACAAATGCAGGAGAAGACGACCACTGTAACATCAGCCTCAGCAGAAGTAGGTCTCATTATACACAAAGGGAAAAGCAAGATTCTCGGATACAACACTGAATGCAACAATAGAATAACACTTGACAGAGAAGAATTGGAACACGTAAAAACCTTTACATATGTGGTCAGCATCATTGATGAACACAATCGATCTGATGTAGATGTTAAGCCACGGATCGGCGAAACAAGAGCAGCATATTTACAACTGAAGAACATCTGGAACTCAAAACAACTGTCTACCAACCATCACCAAGGTCGGAATTTTCAATACAAATGTGAAGACAGTTCTACTGTATGGGGAGGAAACCTGGAGAACTACGAAAGCCATCATCCAGAAAATACAGGTTTTTTGTTGACAGTTTTCTACGCAAAATACTTCAGATCCGTTAGTCAGACACTACACTATCAGCAACAACCTATTGTGGGAGAGAACAAACCAGATCCCAGTGGAGTAAGAAATCAGGAAGAAGCTCTGGAAGTAAACAGGACACATATTGAGGATAGCACCCAACTGTGTCACAAGACAAGCCCTCACATGGAATCCTCAAGGTCGAAGGAGGAGAGGAAGACGAAAGAACACATTACACCAAGAAATGGGACAGATATGAAAAAAATGAACAAAAATAGGATAGAACTAGAAAGAAAGACCCAGGACAGAGTGGGTTGGAGAATGCTGGTCAGCGGCCTATGCTCCATTAGGAGTAACAGATGTAAGTAAGTTATATATATATATATATATATATATATATATATATATATATATATATATATATATATATATATATATATATACAAATTAACTTACCATTGTTGGAGTATTCTTTGTAACCGATACTACAGCTGTATTACATATAGCTAAAGCTAAGAAATAATCTTGAATACGTATTTCATCACTTAGTAATATTCTTGAATTGATTTCCATAGAATTATATTTTTCATTAGTTTTCCATTGTTTTTCATGGTTTATTTCAATATCTAAATTGTTACATAAGTTTTGTTGAGGTAATGCTATAGAATAAGGTGAAGTGATATTAGTAGCAGTAGCAGTATTATTATTATTATTATTATCCATTTGGCTATGACTAGTTGATGGTATCTCATTTGATTGTTGTATTGTATTGATGAAATAATTCCTGGAACTATGATCAGAATATTCCATATCATTATTGTACATCTTTTGATGTGAAGAAAAAATTGTTCTATTCTCTAATATACTTTGTAATGTATTCAAATGTGTTACAGTATACTTCTGAAAGTAAGTACAGAATATAGAATAAATATAATAGTCATATCATGTGGTGTATACTACTTATATTGACAGATATAAGTAATATGTAATACTAATTGGAACTAGAATGCCTAACAGTAGAAGACTAAAAACAAATCGAATTGAAGAGAATACAAAAAATTTGAAATGAAATATATAATTGAAGGAATTATGAATTACAAAAAAAGATAACTGATGGAATAAATGTAAATAATGTACTTACTGTATGGTTTTTGTATTTTACCAAATTACTTTATCATTTTACATTAAATAAGAAATTGGTTATTCTCATCAAGTCATCGTTCTTTACAATCTGAATAAATAGAGTTTGTAACTATTACTAATTTAATTAACCCTGTTACCATTCGTGAAGGAGTACAGGCCGCTAACCAGCATTCTCCATCCAAATCTGTCCTGAGCAATCCCCTCTAGCTGGTTTCAGTTACTATTTATCCATTTCATGCATGTTTCCAAATATCGGGGAATAGTATTCTTTAGCCTTAATCTTTACCATGATATCCATAGGAAGATGTGTGTTCTGCTTAGATATCCGGTGGATTCAATGTATCTGATATATTCAAGGGTTCCTCGGAGTGTTCAACCCATCTACTCCCCTGTTCCTGAATCTCAGCGTTTGGCTTGTTTTCTTTGTCATTGACCGATCTCTCTTATTTACTATTTTTCCATGCCAGTTTCTTCATCGTGTCATATAGTTGTTTCATATTTCCTTCTCTTGCAGTTCTTTACTCTGTCACTGCTATCTCTTCCATATATATTTTTGCTTGTCAGCTCTAATGCTTCTCATCACGTGCTTCTTTGCTTCTATGTATTCGCCTTGTGCCTTGACTTTCTCTGTTGTTGTTCGGCTGTTGTTAATTGCTATCTTTTTGTTCTTGCTTTCTTGAATCTTGTCCTACCCAATAAGTACATTTCATGCAACTCCCTGAGTGTGTGGAGCATTTTCCCCTTCGTGACCGGAGTGCAGCAGCAGTTTTCCCGTACCTAACCTTTGCTGTCCACCTTGGGTCCATGGGTTTCGCTGATTCCGAGCATCACTAATTTGCATCTCCTCACTTCCGTTGCTGTTTGACTTGTCCTTCCAGTCTCCCATATTGTTTCGACATCCTATGTACCTATGATAATTTTTGCTCGGGTTGTTAGATGCGCATCATCCGTGTGACTTCCAAGGAATCTCGGTCTTCGTTATGAGGTGTCATAATTCCTGCTTTAACTCGGATTGCAGAGTTTAGATGGCTTTATTTGTTTGAACTGGTTGGCGTTTTTTAGCAAGATGTTTTTTTACTGGTTGGGGTTCTCGACCCCATACTTATCCTTCGTCCTTTATCTGGGCTTGGAACCGGCCGTAACTCTGAGAGAGCTACATGCGAAGTTTTTATAACTATTAAATAACCATAAACACTTTGAGTATAGGATTGTGGAGATTATTTAATTTTAGTGATATCATGAATCTGTCTAAGTCAGACCATCATCAAAAACCTGGAAACACTGAAAAGTTGTTTCTTCCTAGTATGGGATATAGTTGTAAGTTAAGCCGCCACTAATATTTATTATTACAATTTATGATGTCATGTGAAATTTGGAACTAAGTGTAATATGTAATTAAAAAGTGTTATGAAAGACATAGATCATTCATGTCAAAACGGAATCAAACAATAATATCGTCTGAATTATTCCATCACATTTGCTTAAAATATATCAATTTCATTTATTAAACTATTTCTATTATGTAACTACCTGTAATCAAATTGTGTTATCAGTTTTAAAAAAATGACCTGAACATTTATATACTTGATAATTCATGGAATAGATTGATGAACTTTCAAGTCACTTACACATTATATACTATGGAATCAGTATGATGGTTCATTTATTGATGTTTTGATTAAGGGTCTTAGTATGTATTATTCGTTAGGGACCGACTTGAGTTGGAGTACATATCAATTTCAGTTTATTTTTTTTGGTTAAAGACTACAACTAGAAACAATTATATTTACATTTCAGGAACAAATAAATCTCTTTTTCTTGGTAGTTGTACTTTAGTTTGAGCTACTTATATCCACATAAGTAGTATATAACGATGGTCAGGAATAAAATGTATTTCAGTAGAAGATCAAGAAGGAAATTATGGGAACGGAAAGTAATTGATATGAAAATGCACAAGCAATGAAATCTGAGACGATGGACTGATATTTGCAGAAGAAACAGCCAAGTTTGAGACAATGGATTGATATTTTGCACATTAAGTATTCACTGTATTGTTCTCAGATTTTAGTGAGATATTCTGTAATTTTGCGCTCAAATACATTCGATTGTCTCCAGTCGTCTCCTTGTTCACTACAGTACGATATTTTGATGTGTCAGTCATAAGACACTTTTCATTATACACCAAATATGGTCATAATAAGTAGATAGTGAGATTGACAAGATCGTTAACAATTTTATCTTATCTACAAATTTTCATGTGATTCGAAAAGGGAAAACCTAATGTTTATTCATATACTTACAAACATTTCATTATTCAGACAGTTGGTGTGTTATTCATGAAATTGAGAGAACGAAAAGTGATTGCGCGGTTCTTAAACCGGATTAGTAGATACGAAGGAAATCTATCCAGAGGAGTCAGAAAATCATAATTCTAAACCGATGGTGCATATAGGCACCAGTATTCTAAGGGAACGAATGGTGTATTAACGTATTTTTAGTCATCAGGTACCATGACACTGATGTTCCTGATATTGATCCACTGTTTTGTTTTTTGGATTACACTTTTTCGTCAAAGACCTAGGGAGTGGCACCCTAAGAAAACCTCTTGTTTCGGTTCGGGCAGTCATGGGGTTTCCCGGCCCACACACAAATCATTGAGTTTGTGTGAAGCATATATATTTTGGTAACCCTTTGAAATAATTTCCTTATGTGTTTAAATAATAATGCAAGTCGTTAAAGATCATATCTCACAGATATATAATCAATAAACCATAAATTTTGGAATACCATGTATCCATGTGTTACTTATAGTACTTCATGAATTGTACCCGAAACTAGGAATAACCAATCTTGATGAATAAATTAATATTAAAGGTAGAAATTACTATGTTACAACCAATTATTAACTACTCAATGTTTAAACAATAGAAATTGGTTTGTTGATGTAGATAGTGTCTATATAATATGTGCAAATACCAAAACGTAAAAGAAACCACCATGATTGTGTAAAACTACGTACTGGTGAAGAATGATTACTGAGTTGATCGTTATTTTCATGATAATCACCTATGATATACAACAAAAAAAAATACAGGGTATTAGTTTACAGTAAACTTGAAATACAACAGGATTACTTGATGATGTGAACAGGGAAACAAGAAGCTCTGACAAACTACGTAAGCTATTTTTCGGGACTTTGTTTCATTTTATTCAAAGCTTGTAAAATACTAACTTTTATTTTTATCCCTAATCTATTCTACAGAACATAAGCTTTCGTTCGATGTATGATTCGTTGCCATACCCTTTTCTGTTCCGAAGCTATTGCAATTTAAACATAATATTTTGCACCCTATTTTCTACTACGATTCCCAGCTTTAGACATAACTGTATTTTTCCTAATTATTGTACGTTGCGGTCGGGTTATTCACCTATTTATTCATGTACCTTTTTACACTTATCGAAATCAGGATATCGGGAATGGATTGAGTAGTGCTCCAATTGTCTTGTCTTCTCTCATTCGTGTGCTTGTCCACCAATTGGGTGACAGAATAGTGTTCTTGTCTCTAACCTATCTCGAGCTCACGCGTACTAGTCTCAAGGTTAAGCCGATCAGCCTATCGCGTTAAAGTCTAAATCTGGATTAGAAAGTACCCTCGGCACCAAAAGTGGGTAGACAGATCAAAGAACATAACACTTGACAAAACATATTAATTTCAACAGTTGAGATCATAAGTCAATTGAAGCTAGACCACTATGGAAAACCTGGAAGCACTGAACGGTCGTTTCATCCTATTGTGGGACTCCTCAACTATTGAAATTACTATGATATGAACAGAAGTCTCTTCTGATATTAATCAACATATGCTCACTAATGACTGGCTTCAAGAGGTATATCCTGGAGTTCTAGTGAAAAGCAGTGACCAGTGGAGTTCAACCAGGTCTGATGTGAGATAGTAACTCACTGATTACAATGATGATGGAGTCGCTCAATTTTCTGGATTAGTTGAAGTTAGACATTAACAACGTTAGATACCGACTCAGTGGTCTAGTGGTTAAGCGCTCGCGCACGAGGCCGATAGGTCCTGGTTCGAATTCCGCGGTGTGGGATCGTGGATGAGCACTGCTAAGGAGCCCCACAGGTTTTTCATGGCGATCTAGCCTCAACTGACCCATAATCTCAACTATTGAAATTACTATAATATCCACAAACTTGTTCATTACAGTTTTCGGCATAAGTCAGCTATCAGGGAATTTTTTCAGTCAATCAGAATGCAAATAATAATAATGAGGATAATCTATTACATAAAAAACCCATAAAAAGTTATGATTTGGTTTAAGCCTTTTAATTCAGATTAAGATTTAGGGTTAGGTTTTAGGGTCAGGAGTTTGGGTAGAATATTGGTCCGAGATGAAATGGATGAATACTTTGTGATTAATATAGACGAATAATTACGAAGTCAGTTCTTTGATCTTAAAATAGAGAAACGTTTTTTTAATTACCTTCAAAAATTTATAAACCATGGTTCCTATTTCTTAGTCCTATCATGTTTATCAATCTATACAAATCACAGAAACTAAATATTGGTAGATTCACTTAATGTTGTTTGGATGTATCACTCCATTGTTGTTCAAAACTGCAATTGACCAGTCTCTTATTTGTATATGTGAATATTGTGCAGATTTTCTCGATATTGACTTAAGTCACAATATTTTTAAGCAAAGATAGATAGTGGCTAGCATTGAAATCCAGGATGCACTTTTCATCCTATTTGGTTTGAAGTCACAGAGGGAACATCAACTCTGAAATGCAAATACATCCAGATGATGAGTCCTAAATAGGATGAAACGCACATTTTGAATTCCACTACTAGCCACTATCCATCTTTGCTTATAAATATTAGTAGATTTTATTTAGTATTTAATTAAATAAAAGATTTTCATTATCGTATTTTTCACTATCGCGCTAAAATCCAATAGCCACTATCTTTAATCTTAACCCAACTAACTATTACAGCTTTTACGTTACTTTTGTAAATCATTAAATTTATAAAGTTCAAGGTATCTTCAATGTATTTTAAAAAATATATCTATACAGAACCTTATAACCTGATAATACTCGTGTATGATTATGTAAATAGCATAGAAACAGATTTCTGGAAATTCTAGCGTATGAAGTTATAACTTGTCTAGATAAGAACGATACAGTAACTGATCATCATGTTACTTAGAAAGTTTACTGAGGTCAAAGATTTAGACATCATGTTTCTAACGCATTGCTTAAATTGTATCATGTTTGTTAAGAAAGCTAAAGGTCTATAAGCTAAAAAAAAAATTTGCAATCAGTTATCAAACTAACTAGTTACATCAACGAAACAGTGTTATACATATATATTATTGATATTATAGTAATTTTAATGGTTGAGATCATGAGTCAATTGAGGCTAGACCACCATGGAAAGACTGGAAGCACTAGATGACCGTCTCGTTCTGACCGATAGGTCCTGGGTTCAAATCTCGCGAAGGGCGGGACCATGGATGCGCACTGCTGAGGAGTCCCATAATAGGACGGAACAACCGTCCAGTGCTTCCAGGAAAAACATATTTAATTAAAAATAAATCATAAATAAACTAACCATCATCAGTATGATAATCTTTTCCATTAATACTGGCACGTTTAAATTCCATTTTATTCTCTGTTAATGTACCTGTTTTATCCGTGAATACATATTCAATTTGACCTAAATCTTCAGGAATATTAAATGCACGTATTTCAATACGTCTATCTAAATTACTATCATATAATTGTAAATCATTATTCATATGCCATACTTGATGCATTTTAACAAATTCAATTGTAACATACAATGGTAAAGGTATAATTGTCTATAAGAAAAACAAACAATACAATACACTACAAATGTTATAATAAACAGGAATAGAGAAAAAAGAAAAGAAAAATAATTAGATTAGTAACCAATCTACCAGGTCAATGTCATTTAACTTGAGGTCACATTTTTTTTGTTATTAATATTAGGGATTTTGAGGAGATTATACAGTTCTCCTAGTTGAAATCATGAACTGATCTTAGTCAGATCACTATTGAAAACCTGTATGTTTCGTTCTGGTATAGTTTCCAATTCTAGTTATAAATGATCACCATCGTCTATTGATTCTTTATTTTAAATCAAAAACATATTTAGCAAGCCTAGGAGGTTTAGGTGAATAACAACTGTAAAGAGCTGGAAAGGATTGCCCACGACTCCTCCATAAGGAGTAACAGGTGTAAGTAGGAGGTTTGGATAGTGGAATATTGCCCATAGAATCTGAAAACGAATATTAAAATGTTGAACGACAATTGAAATTGAAGGATTTCATATTCAACAAAACATAAATTCACAGTTTTGATCACATTCGCAGGAGTAATCAAAATGTCTATAGGCTGAACCTACATGTTAGGTTATTTACTGTGTTTTTTTTCAGATAACAATTAGAAAGTTCGGTGACTAATTTGTAATAGCCATTCTCGTTAGTTACTTTTATTAGCATAGATAAGATCAAATTACAAGACAAGTGTTTTCTTCTTTTCGGAAACTTCTCACGATTAAAAACTTTCTCTATATATAAAAAGACTAAATAGGTTAATACTAGAAAAGATTTTGCGGAGAATTGGTAATTTCACTGGTTGAAATCATGAATCCATTGAAGCTAGACCACCATGGAGAACGTGGAAGCACTGGACGGCCGTTTCGTCCTAGTGCGGGACTCCTCAGCAGTGCGCATCCACGATTCCGCCCTTCGCGGGATTCGAACCCAGGACCTATTAGTCTTGCGCCAGGCGCTTAACCAACTAGACTACTGAGCCGGCACCCAACGGTGTTAATGTCTAACTTCAACCAATCCACGAAGTTGCGCCACCATCACCATTGTCTTCAGTGAGCTGATATGTCACAACAGACCTGCTTAAGATGAAAAGGTTGAATGATGTAACGTACATATATTGGTTAAGATTTTAATTTTTAGTAATTTCATGTAAGCAATGATACTAATGAAAATGATCATTCAACTAACCGAATTCTTATACTCAGCTATTATTTATACACTTTTGAAAGGGTTGGAAATACTACTTGTTGTCTTGTTACCAGCAATCGGTTGTAGTCAGTAGGAACGATTACCTTCTATTACAAGAACTGACATACCGATCAGTGAACCATATCCAAGGATCTAACACTTATAAGTCCTCAAGTTCCATCTAATCCAGTAGCTAACCAAGAAAGTTATTTCAAAGACGAATAAGAATATTCAAACGAATAGTTTGACAAAAATTGGGCGCCGAGTATAGAGAATTCATTATATATATGAAAATTATATATGAAATAATCTCAGCGATTGAAATTTAAATAATTCCAATGTTTCGTCCAACAAACTTGTCTCGACTTCTTCCGAGTAATAGTCGAAATCAAGATTATCAAAGAAACAATCAAATCAAAGTTATACTGTGCTAATCCAATCATATTTATATGTTGACTTTAGTAAGTAGGATAACATGAGTGAATTATATGTGGATCATGTGAAAAGTTCACAATGTGACAATAAATGAATGAATGATTGTGTGTGTGTGTATGTATGTATAAGATTGAGTTAAAAGTAAAAGTGCACGATGAAAGTTGGAATTGTTTCTATCAGAATAAAGATGAGTGTGAAGTAAACAGGTTAGATAGAGAACGAACATCGTTTGCAATGACACAGGTGCATCCACTCTTTGTGTCCTACCAAATTCTAATCTTCTGAATTCTCCTTGTCTTTTTTCCCCTCTTTCCAAATTTATTTCACTGGATTATACTCTTTGAATAACATCTTCAAACCCTAATCTTTCCGATTACTGCTTATACTCTTACTACCTCTACCACTACGGGATTTAAATCGACAACTGCATCTCTGTACTAATGTGGTATGACAACTCGAACTGATGTACGTACGTACGAAGTTCTACGTTCTTACTGACCGACTGGCTAACGAACATTTGTTAAGCAATTGCTAGTTGAATACCATCCTTTCTGTTCAGGCTGTTCTTATTAGCCCATATATTTAGCACTTTTGTGGTCAATCTTTCTTTACATATTGTTACGAATAATTACTGAAGCTTATGTAATACAATTAACTCACCTGAAAAATAATTACAAATCTCCAAAAATTGAGAAAACCTTGATAAGCAGGTGTTGAAGTTGAAGAATTTCTGTCAAGTGCAACGAACAATACATCATCACCTGGTAAATTCTGATGCCAAACAGCGCTACCTAAAACAAAACAAAAAAAATAGGATTTTTTTAAAAATTGCTTTCTGTACGCTGAGTGATTTATTCACGTGAAGCTTTCATGTTTCTGAGCGATAAATCTTTACCATCTCAACACATATAGTATATTTTCACGGTTTAAATTACGAGTTAACCTAAGCTAGACTCCCATCGAAAACCTGGAAGAACTGGACGGCCATTTCGTCCTAGTAACAAAATCTTCAGCAGTGTAAGTACATGATTCCACATGTGAGAATCGAACACAATACCTTCAGTCTCATCTACATCACTCAGTCGGCATCCAACGGTATTCATGTCTAATTTTAATCAATTCATGATCTTATCCAACCCTTCATCCATTACTTGAGGTGGATAACTATCTCATATGCGACATAGTTTAACTCCACTGGACACAGATTATCACTGGAAGTGCAAGAGTTACATTATGAAACTAGTCACTAGTGAGGACGGCTGTCCAGTGCATCCAAATTTTAAATAATGGTCTAGCTTAGATCGACTCATGATTTCAACTGTGAAAATATTACACTCTCCAGAAATCTCCTATACTGATAACATAGAGTATATGTAACTACTTTCTACAGCAATCAAGCAAAATATTTGAATATCACATAATAATAACTATATTTAAGCATAGCTATGTTTAGATAGAATTAAATAGCCTAGAGAAGAAACATAGTGGATATATTAGTAGAGTAAATAAACATCCGATCAGAAATGTGACCCATGGCTCTTTGTTTTCTAGAAGCTTCTATTCAACACTGGTTAGATAAGATGTTTCTTAGTGTTTTTTTGATCAATATGGACTTTCCGAAAGCATATATCTTGGAAATCCTCGACACATTCAACAAAGAAGGATGATAGATATAGTTCAACATAAACCTTTGATGCAGGCATATGAAAATTATGGTCACTTCCCATTTGATGGTTTAATGATAAACAAAATTTTGCAGTATCATCATGTCTTCTGGTCAATCAAGCAAATTATGATATTATTACTATAGACTATTTATATGCTTACAACTAACTTATTATCCCAATTGTATGGGTTATCAAAATAAAGTAAACTTTGGCCAGTCACCAATTTACTTACCAATAGCTCCAGTGACACAAACTACAACTAGAATTAGTACACACCATATAACATCCAAATTAATTTGTTTTTCCAATTTACTTCTCTTAAATCGAACACCAGAATTATTCAAAGCTGCCTTTGTTTCACAACCTTTAATAGAACATGAATATTAGAAAATTTTGTTAAGTAAAGTTCTTTTTTTCTTGATTTAAAAATGTACATTACTACTACTAATGTGGTGTGTGCTACTTATGTAGACATAAGTAGTATATGATGTTAGTCGTGAACAAAAGGTCTGGCAGCAGAGAGACAAGAAGATCGAACAGTAAAGAATGAAGACAGATTGCAATTTGTATGAAAATGCAGGAACAATGAAGTCTGAGTCATTTTCAGACGATTGATGGACATTTACTATATGGTTGTTAGATTTTGTTAAGATGTTCTATAATCTGTTGTCAAATACATTCGATTGTCCCCACCTGTGTTCGTGTTCACTACACTACTACTACTACATATCTTTGATGATTGATAAGATGACTGTTAGTTAATCGGAAATTATTTCAAGTATTTTATCACATCATAGATCAGTAACAATGGATGATGGTTGTACAATATGGTGAAATGACTGAAATCGGAAATGTAAACAACTGAATGTCGACTCAATTGTATGAAACTTAAACGGCATTCACTTCAATACTTGAAAATCAAATAAATCAATCCCTCATCCACTGTTGGGTTTCGGACGAGGATGAAACAGCTATTCAAAGTTTTTTTGATTCTAGTGATTATCAAAATAAACCCAGTATATGATATAAAATAATAAAAGAGAGTTAAGTATTTTTCTTTAATATGGTAATGATAGGATTGAAATTGAATGATTTGTTTTCTCACATACATTGATACAACCCAATTTTGTATACGAAAAAGAGAGAGTGAGAGAGAGAGAGTTAGAGAAAATCAATTGATCGTGAACTTAAATTATATAATCGATTAACAAATATTCTATAGATTAATCAGTAAAGTTCAAAGAAAATCGAAATGAAAGTCAAGTAAAAAATCAATAAATACCTATCTACCTAGTAACATCGAAGCTTTTGACTTTTCTATGAAAAATAATGAATTATATAATTTTACTTTAAGAAAAAGCAGATGATAAGAATCATTAACTATTGGTTTGTGGGTTGTTTTACAGTTTTTCACTGTAATATTTCTAAAGCAAATGATCTATTTATTGAAATCAAAGATTACTGTTAAGTAGTTAGAAGCCAATAGGTAAAATCGATGAGGATTGATTTTGTAACTAATGTCAACTATCATCATGATTTATCGATAATTTTGAAAGAACTGATGTTCTGTATGAGACTCAAATCCACAGCAATTACGATTACAGTTAAATACGTTATTCATGAGCTGTTTATTATATTTATTTATTTATTTGAATACATAAATATTGGTAGAAGGAAGTACCAAATACATATTAGCTATACAATAACAATGAGTTATCATTCGTTTGTGTGAGGACTGGAATACTGTCCGGGAGACCAAATCGAAGCTGGTGATTTTTTTTTAGAGGGCCACTTCACGAGCTTTTGACCTAAAGGTTTAGTTTACGAGGCAGTGGTGCAACGTCAGGGGACGAATTTCATGGTAGCCCATGATTAACAAACGGATCACCCTACCATATATAAATGGCGTATCAGAAACCGCAACAAGACTGATAAAAACCTTCGGCATAGGTGTGGCACACAAACCGACAAAATCACTACAGTCAATCCTATGCAAACCAAAGGATGAAATAACAAAAGAAGATAAGTCGAACATCATCTACAAAATAAATTGTGTCAACTGCGACAAACACTACATCGGACAAAGCGGACGCCCCCTTCACCTGCGCCTACATGAACATCAATTAGCAGTCAAACGGCATGATATCTCCTTACTTATATCAATACACGTGGACAACTGCGGACACACATTCGATTGGAAAAATGTGGAAATCGTGGACAGAGGAAATTCTAAATACACAAGAAAATTTTTAGAAGCCTGGCACTCAGGGCAATCAGCAATCAACAAACATATTGAAATCGATCCGATTTATCAACCAATCAAGAAACTTATGCACAAATATAGGAACAAGAATCAAACCAATAGGAGACAAAACCAAGACAAAAAAGTAAACAATGACAAATTTAAGGTCAATAAGAACCAATCAACATCGAGGTGCACAGAACAAGCTGTGAAACGCATATGGAGAAATTCGAACACTTCACTTCTATCTGAAGTTTATGCTGATGATGTCGTTCAGAAGAACGATGAAAGCTCCACGACCAAACCATCCAGCTCAGAGAACAAAACTCCATCAAAATCATGACCAACAATAGATTCATAGGTCATTTGTTCCTTCACGATCCTGGAGCTATTGGTTTGAAATCAGTCTTTTCCAACTCCCCTAGATGGATCCTTCGTGTTCACCAACCTGGTTAAAGCGTCGGACATTCACTTTTCGTCCTCTCGATTTTTTAAACAACACCTCCGCCGCGAGAAGGTAGTGAGTAGGACTTCCCTAGCAGTGGTTTTATGTACGTGGCCATGTGAGAGCGTTTCAAGAGGCAGAGAAGACACTTCCCCAACTGAGATTCGAACCTGTTTCATATAGCTCCATAGTTTGAGATATTACTATCAAGATACTCAAACAGTAAATAACCTCTTATAGAACTGAGATGTTCATATTAACTAATCACTGAATAGTAACCAATGTTATGTTTATACAATCTTTAAAAGAAATTGCGTATGATGTCCATCCACTTAGACTAGTGGCTATATCGTGAGTTTATTCGATTAGAACTACTGAGCAGACAAACATCCCATTGTTCACTACTGAGTGATTAATCAATTCTAAAGTAATTATTGCTTAAATATGATTTGATATCAATATAAAATTTGTTGCAAAAAACCAAGAAACCTTTAGAAATATATCTAAACTTAGCTTAGTACAGCTTAATTGTAAGGAAACATCTTTGTAATTGCCAGTCAAAAGCAGAAGTATTCCATTGTATAATAAATATTTTATCAACAGATAACGGCGAGACTATAATTTGTGGACGAACTAATCAGATATAAAATAACAGGTTTCAGGTTTCGGCGCGAAATCCACTCATCTATTTGGTTAAATAGAGTTTTAGCATTATAGCTGATATCAGTTCGTAATGAAAACCCTAAATCTAATTCCTAATTCTGATCATCAACTGTAAATCATAATCCTTATCTTTCAAACTGATTTATAACCTTCATTTAGCCCTAATAAGTAGGTATACACTCTCAAAATCACTTTAACGTCGCTCAAAGGTCGCTTATAAATTATAATCTCACTCAAATAATTAAAAGAATATAAGATAAATAGCACTTCTATAGGTTTTTAGATATCATATTTTGTTTGTTTGTTCGTTTGTTTGTTGTTTTCTTTCGTGAATTATTTAGGCCAAGACTTAAAGTAAACAATATTGAATTAACTCATCATGTTTGAAATAAAACTTTATGATAAGTAAATATTACTACTTTAAAAACTACTACTGAAATGTATATAATTTTATTAACACATAAATATGAATATGTAACATACCTGCATAGATAACAATACCTATCACATAATCAGTATTACGTAATACACAACCTCTTAGTAACATATTATTCTTGTGAATAGGAATACGTATTTCTGGAAGTATACTTGAAAAGAAAATAATAGTAGAACAAACTAAAAGATACTAGTTAATGTATATACATTCTATAAAAGTAAATTGCTATTAATCTTAACCTGATTGAAATATAATAAAATTAAGCAAATGAAAATGAGTTTATATATATGTTTATTTATTTGTTTATTTAAACATATAAACATTGGTACAAGGAGGCAACAAATAAATATACTCCACACTTCGTCATTCGATTTGTGTGAGGACTGGGATGCTGTCCGGGTACCCAGACCGAAGTAGGTGGTTTTCATAGCGGGACATACCTGGAGCCTTCAATCTAAAGGTCTGATCTACAAGTCAGTGAAGCAACGTTAGAAGAGGCAGTTCCATGGTAGCCGGTGACTAACAGTAGGTTCATGCGCCATTTGATGATTCAGGATACTGGAGCCCATGTGTATCATTGGTTTCGAATCAGAGTTATCCAAATCCACTAGGTGAACCATCAGTATCCACCAACTCGGTTAAAGCACCGGACATTCCATTTTCGTCCTCTCAATTTCTCAAACAACATCACTGATAGTGGCTGTATATATGTAGCCATGTGAGAACATTTCGAGAGTAAGAGCTGACACCACCACTACTTGACCGTGCCAGAGCATATATATGAAAAATAATCTTAGTTACAGTGTTGAATATATTAATCATTCTCTTGGTCACTATGCTTCCCTTTGAAGTTTCAAAATCAAATTTATTCATCAAAGTATGTAAAATAGCCACTGAGATCATGAAATGATTTAAGTAAAACCACTAGTGAAAACATAGGGGCACTAGATGCCGGTTTCGACCTACTATGGGAATCCTCAGCAGTGCGCATCCACGACTTCAGGCACGGGAATCAAACCCCGGATCTTCGGTTTCGTGCACGAACGCCTAACCTCTAGACCAATGAGTCGTTGATGCTCATTGCTGAAGAGTTCCATACTATGATGAAACGGCAGTCCAGTGTTTCCAGGTTTTAAATGGTGGTCTAACTTAGATCGGTTAATGATCGCAATAGCTTATAAGCAGTAATCGTAAAAATTAGGGTTTGAAGATCTTATTCAAGAAGTATAATCCAGTGTAATAAATTTAGAAAGAAAATAAAGGACATGAAGAATTCAGAAAATTAGAATTTGGAAGAACTCAAAGAGTGGATGCACCTGTGCCATTGCAAACTATTTTGAGCCATGTCATTCAAGGTCTCTAACCATCGGTTGCTATCGTCTCGCGAATCCCAACCAGGTATTCTACACCTACCAACATGGCTCAGTCCACTTGTCAGCGATTTCATGCATTTGTGCCATGTTTTGTTCTGGCATCCCCTAGATTTCTTCCAACCAAATTCGATAAATTGAGTAAAGTGTTCATTCATCGTTTCAAGGACAAAAGTAGGAAAAAAACATAATCATATTCATAAGAACACTGAACACATATCATGCTATGTTTAAAGATATTACGAGTTCACCTAATCTGAGAACGGAATGAAAACTCTGTGACACAATAACAGATAAGCTAGCTATTCCGACGCATCCCAGCCCCGCTAACTAGAGTGACAAATCCACGTTTAAACAGGCAAATATATTACACAAGCAGCCAGAAGCACGAACAACCAACAACAAGCACAAATCAAGCGAATATGCACAGCATAAGAATGTCCTTGGGAAGTGTTACAAAATAACATACTAAAAGATACACGGAACCAATAGCGTTTAAGATCATTTCAAGTGGTAAATACGACATGAAGGTGGAAATGAGCGTTTTTGGCACGAAAACAAGATATTCAAATTTTTAAAATAGCATTACAAATATAAGGCCTTTATCAAGTGAGTTCTGGGAATCTAACGTTCCCAACACATCAATAAGGAACGTTATTTCTTAGTTAAAACTACAGATCAGTATAGGGTTGTGGAAATTATTAAGTTTTTGATTGAGATCATGAATCAGTTGATGTCAGACCACTATTGAAAACCTGGAAGCACTGGACGGCCGTGGGATCGTGGATGCACACTACTAAAGAGTCCTACAATAGGATGAAACAGCCGTCTAGTGCTTCCAGGTTTTTAATGGTGGTCTAACATCAATTGTTTCATGATCTCGATCAAAAACTACAGATGTATTATGATACTTAATGAGTGAAACATTTTCATACTCCTGATCATATGCTAAATTTCTCGTTAAAAATAAATGACTTTAAAGTCAGTGAACTGGAAATTACTCTTCTATTTGTTTTCTGTCTTCAAAATACGACTTCAACTTACGTTTGTCCTCATCGGTTTTAAAATCTTATCCTTGACAGTTTGAAATGTTATATAGTTAAGTTATCAGTCAATCATCAATCACACATTTTATATCTAAATCACATTAATTTGAATTATGACAAGCTTTAAAATAGATAGTGAAAATACAGTAGTATTTATATAGATATACTGTTGACTTCTACCTGAATTTTGTGTTGATGACGTCGTTCAGAAGAATAATGAAAGCATAGATGGTGGTTGGAAGTAGTCGACAGGAAACCCTGGACCCGGGTTTCGTTCTACTTGGCACTCGTCAGCAAGGTGTACCTGTAATGTTGAGGGAACTGGTGCTCTCTGACGGATTTGATCCCGTGTCACCCAGCTTCACATCAGAGACGTCACCACTAAGCTATCCGGGCCGCGACCGACCTCCTGTAGGACTGAGATGTAATCACAATTGGTTGATCACTGAGTGGTGATCAATGTCATGCTTGTCTAGTCCTTATTAGTGTAGATCGAATGCTATCGACCATGTTGCAATCTGGCCACCAGTCTAAGTGACTCGATACTGCGGGCACTATTGTGACATTAGATGGTGGTTAGAGGTAGTCGACAAGAAACCCTGAACCCGGGTTTCGTGCTACTTGGCACTCGTCAGCAAGATGTGTCTGTAATCTTGAGGGAACTGGTGCTCCCTGACGGACTAGACAAGCATGACATTGATCACCACCCAGTGATCAATCAATTGTGAACAATGAAAGCTTCATGACCAAACCATCCAGTTCAGAGAACAAAACTTCATCAAAATCATTCATTTAAGCTAAAAACCTTCTCCACCATCTCAATACCTAAATACATTAATTACCCTATTTTTTTCGTCAACCTACACTAATGTCATTAGATTGATCTCAAATAATAAGTGAATAATTCACCTTCTAATAAAGTAAACTCATTAAAGAATATCAAATTGATGAAACGGATAAAATCTTTGGTTAGAAACTGAACTATTTAATTATTATTATAATAAATATCAAGTTAGATTAATATGATAATAACTTACATTTTCCCATGGAATTTATATAATTCAGCACTTGGAGCTTCTACTTCAATTGGATAAAGAAATGTCAATGGTGAAAATTCATCCTTGATAATAAATAAAAAAGTAAAGATATATGACTGATAACAATTTACTGTTTACATAAAACTATCATGATAAATCATTAGTGAGAGATGTTAATTCTAAAAATATTTCTTGATATACTTGGTGAAATACTTAGGGGGTATTTCGACGTTGAAATAGTTAAGATTCGTCAGTTTAAATCTACTATGATTTCATCATAGTACACTAGGTTACTTATGTGTTATTGTAATAATGAGCATTATTTGATGATAGATTGTATAATCCAAAACACGCATTGTAATATAGATGGATTCAAATGATAACTCATAAATATCAGTATAGGATTGTAGAGATTATTGTGTTTAGATTGCTATCATGAATGGATAGATGTTAGACCACTACTAGACCAGATCATGAATCCGCATTGTTGAAGAGTCCAATACTAACACAAGACGACTATCTAGTGCTTCTAGATTTTCAATGTTAGTCTAACATCTACCAATTCATGATATCAATTTGAATTCATAAATAGAGAGAGAAAAGCTTATGAGATTTAAAATCTAGAAACTAAAGAAATCTTTGACAGTACACGATACCCTATTCTTAAAACACATTTTAAAAGAGTACTTTCTTCTGAAAACACAAATTGACTGTTGAAAATCATTGATAATAGTTTTAGTAAGAGAATTCTAAAGAGATAAAACGACTCCCAGTTTTGAATTGAGAATAACGTCCAACGAATATAAACACATAAGACTTAGTGTATAAAAGAAAGTGATGATGATCAGGGTTAAAAATGTTTCGTAACTTCACAGGATCCTTTTACCCTTCTCCACACAAGATGACTTTATCAAATATTAATATTTATAAGTCGATTGTTTTGGTTACACAAAAAAAAATCAATTAAACAATATTAATGATAATATATTTCTTAGTTTTTCATACCAAATAATGTCATTTAATCAACTAAAATGTAGGACCAGGCACATATATGCATCGGCATAAGTCGCTATTTCTCATTAGCACAACAACATGAACACCGAATTCATAGAAGGAGTTAAATCAGTTGTATGAATATATAAAAGAAAGATTGTGTACAAGGATATGATACAGGGAGAAAGAATTAGTTCGTAGAAAGAAAGGTATACAGTAATTATAATCTCACGGTTTAAGGAAATACAAAGAGTATATACGCCTACGCCATTGTGATCGATTCTGAGACATGTCACCAAGAGTCTCCAACCATTGGTTACGATAGTCGCGTGGACCCCAACCAAGTAGTCTGCATCTATCAAAATGGCTCAGAACAAAAGTTAGTGACTTTACGTAATGGTGTCACATTTTGGTTTGGCTGCCCCTAACTTTCTTCTTTTGGTCTCCAACACTAGTCAGCATTGCGCGTCGTGATAGTCGGTGTTTAGGCATATGCAACACGTGGCTCAACCATCACAGTCTATGAAGATTCACAACCTCATCAACTGATTTACCATCATTCCTTAATACCCTGCATCTAACCTCACTATTACTTACCCAGTAATCCCAGCAGATACGAGCAATATTTTTAAGGCATCTGTGGCCAAATAATAGTAGCTTACGAGTATCTTCTACTCTTAATGACCATGTTTCGCAGTCGTAAGTTAGAACTCAACGAACTGCCGCGCAGTATACTCGCCCCTTAATTGATAGACGGATATCTCGCCTTCGCCATTGGTGACGTATATTGAAAAAGCCAAACAAGCTTTTCGAATCCGTGCAGAGATTTCGTCAGACACCAACTCATTAAAGCTGATCAAACTTCCAAGATAACTGAGTTTGTCGACGCGTTCGACTACTTCACTCCCTATCCTTAGTTCAGGTGTTGATGCAGGTCATTCCTAAAGTAACAATTTGCATTTAGAGGTGAAGATATTTTACACTAACTTACAGTGATCTTACTAACCCCACGTGAAATTGAGACGTTAAAAACTTCACAGAGATTTTACTGCTTATGATAACATTTGACGTAACTATTAAATTCCTTCATACAGCCTTACAAAACAAAAACAAACTTAAATTCACTTGATGTTATTTTACATGTATATTCCCATTGTTATTTAGAACTGCAATTGATCAGTCTCATGTTGGCATATGCTAATCCTAAGCGGATTGCCTAAACATAGGTTTAAGTCACAAGCTTTTTAAACAAAGATGGATAGAGGTTAGCAGTAGAATCCAGGATGTGCAACACTACGTCCTATTTAGGACTCGTCAATTGAATGTAACTACATCTCAGAGTTGATGTTCACTTCGAAACTCGAACCCAGTATCGTTCGCTTCAAACGTCATCGTTTTATCCACTTAACTACTGAGTCCTGATAGCCACCTGGTTGTATAATCGGGTGAAGTTTAATTCATCTGATATTGTTTTACTTGAATCTTCCCATTCCACTGCTAGCCACTATCCATCTTTGCTTATAATGCTTGTAAATTAAGGCAATATCGAGGCAATACGCACAGTATGCACATATGCCAATAAGAGACTGATCAAGTGCAGTGCTGAACATCAATGGGAAGATTCAAGTAAAACAATATCAAGTGAATTAAACTTCACCCGATTGCACAAGCAAGTGGCTATCAGGACTCAGTAGCTAAGTGGATAAGGTGATGGCGTTTGAAGCGGACGTTACTGAGTTCGAGTCCGAGAGTGAACATCAACTCTCAGATGCAGGTTCATCCAGCTGACGAGTCCCAAATAGGACGAAACGCACGTCCTGATAGCCACCTAGTTGTATAATCAGTTGAAGTTTTGAATTCACTTGATGTTGTTTTACTTATATCTTCTCATAGTTATTTAAAACTGTAATTGATCAGTCTCATACATTAAATAACAGAATTAACAATTAACAAAATATAAATTTATATCGAAATGTTTTATGTTTAACTTACTTTATTCAATAAATTTGGAATAATTTCACGTTGTTTTAAATTAGATTCTCCATCTAAATTTGATGTTTCAATATGACAAATTCCGGTACTATTTGATGTAGCTAATAATAAAATATCAGCTGGTATTATATCATTAGTATATAAACGAATAAAATCCCCTGGACGAAGATATTGCCATTGATTAATTATGTATTGTTTTTCTTGTCTATAGAATAAATGATTCGTAAAAGTAAATTTTTTTTTTAAAATAAAAAAAACATACTTGAGGAATACTAGAAATCTTCAAATTATTTCAAACAAAAACACAATGATTTCATCTTGAGTGTTGTTCTTAGTACAGTTGAATAAGGCAGTGAAATCCGATCTAGGGTTTCTATATGGAGAAGCTAGGTAATGGGGGCCATCTCATTAGCTAATTTGGGCGATTGGTGGAGATCAAACTAATCTACTACTCTACTGTAACCTAGATTTGAGAAGACCTTACTTCGAGGCATCGTAAAGAGGATGCCCTTTGTGTATTCATATATATATATATATGAATTGCATGAGTCACGATATGTGTAGTTCTGTATGTAGATATATTCAAAGAGTATGCACTGGACTCAAACGAAAATAGATAGTAAGATATTCTTCCCTTCTGTTAAAAAAAAAAAAACGGCCCAACTAAACAGAAGAAACAGATCAGTAAACAAAGCAAGAAAAATAGGCAGCAAATAAAAGTGAAGGGAAAGGTGACTATCTACCTTGCCAAGGGGTGAGTATACCTAGTGTGTGCCATAAATGTGCATAAATGAGAATCTATGTGTCACTGATATGCATGTAAAGTATACTTGTCCCTGGTGCAATTCCCGCATGCCATAACCCAAGGATTGTTACAATTTTACCCTAGAAACACGTATTCTTCACCAAAAATGTCAAATGGCTTTGTAGTAAGCAAATTCAACTATTGTATTATTTGTCTGATCACTGTAATTTAGACATTTAATCCACTATGTAAAATTATATGTGAGTCTGATTGAACCCGTGTCTGTATATACATCTTTATCTAATGAAATAAAGATGATTGATTTGGTATATCACGCAGGTTTTGTGATCGACATAGATTTGTGGATCAATTAAAGAATGATATCCAGTTTGAAAATCTATTTATCCGAAGATAAGATTTGATACCCTAAACAAAGGTTAAAAATGAAGAATTCAGGATCAGACTAGTTGATTGTTTTAACCTATTTGAAAGCAAACAGTATCACATAAAGAGTATACTGGCTGATAAACAGCAAGAAGTCATCCGTAAACTGATATCGGACGAGCACATAATTATCACTAAATCAGATAAGGGATCAGGTACTGTCATTCTAAACAAGACATATTACATAGATAAGAAAAATAATTTGCTGAGTTATGTAAGAACCTCAACGAGAAGATTAAACGTCAATTAACTAAGGTATTATAACTTCTAAAACAGTAGCAATACATCTCTGAGTATACCTATAATGGCCTCAAGTTTTTTAGAACACATACTCCTCAGTTCTATGGCTTATCTAAGGTTCGTAAACCAGAGATTCGTTTATATCATTCACCTCAAACTCACCATACCATTCAACAGCAAAATAGTTAGTGAAATTACTAGAATCACTACACCAAGACTTGATTAACTATTGAGTTAAAGACGTATTAGGATTTGTAAACGCAGTAAAGAAATATGAATATAAATGATTAAACTATGTTATCAGCAGACATAATATCTTTATTCACAAATATTTCACTGACAGAAACCATTGACAAAATATGTGAACTTACAGAAAGCAACGATATCGATTGTAAAAGAATAAAATGAAGAAGTTTATGCTGAAATATATAATCAAGATCTACTTTATGTTCAACAACAAACTTTAGAGATAAATAGATAGAGTAACAATGGAACTTTTCGAGAATCCGATACTTCCTAATATTTTTCTAGCCCAACTAGAAAATGGAAAGATATCCAGAATAAATAAGGTTATTACTGTCGATACATAGATAATACACTAATTAGGTGTAACTAAAGTAGCAACAAACATGAGTTGTTGAACAATTACAAAACAGTTCATCCAGTTATTTAATTAATTTTGCATGTAGCTCTTCTAGAGTTACGGCCGGTCCCAAGCTCGGGTAAAGGACGAAGGATAAGTATGGGGTCGAGAAACTCAACCAGTAGAAAAACATCTTGCTAAAAAACGCCAACCAGTTCAAACAAATAAAGCCATCTAAACTCTGCAATCCGAGTTAAAGCAGGAATTATGACGCTTCATGACGAAGACCGAGATTCCTTGGAAGTCACATGGATGATGCCCATCTAACAACCAGAGCAACAATTATCATAGGTACATAGGATGTCGAAACAATATGAGAGACTGGAAGGACAAGTCAAATAGCAACGGAAGTGAGGAGATGCAAATTAGTGATGCTCGGAATCAGCGAAATCCATGGACTCAAGGTGGACAGAAAAGGTTAGGTACGGGAAAACTGCTGCTGCACTCCGGTTACGAAAGGAAAAATGCTCCACACACTCAGGGAGTTGCATGAAATGTACTTATTGGGTAGGACAAGATTCAAAAAAGCAAGAACAAAAAGATAGCAATTAACAAGAGCCGAACAACAACAGAGAAAGTCAAGGCACAAACCGAATACATAGAAGCAAAGAAGCACGTGATGAGAAGCATTAGAGCTGACAAGCAAAAATATATGGAAGAGATAGCAGTGACAGAGTAAAGAACTGCAAGAGAAGGAAATATGAAACAACTATATGACACGATGAAGAAACTGGCACGGAAAAATAGTAAATCAGAGAGATCGGTCAATGACAAAGAAAACAAGCCAAACACTGAGATTCGGGAACAGGGGAGTAGATGGTTGGAACACTTCGAGGAACCCTTGAATATATAAGATACATTGAATCCACTGGATATCTAAGCAGAACACATAGACCTTCCTATGGATATCATGATAGAGACGTCAGTTCGCCAACGACTGAAGAAATTGGGATGGTCATCAGACAAATCAAGAGCGGGAAAGCAACAGAACCTGGCAATATAGCAGCCTAAGCACTGAAGACAGACATCGAAGTAACTACAAACATGCTTCACCTTCTATTTAAGAAGATTTGGGAGGACGAACAAGTGCCGATGGACTGGAAAGATGGACACTTCATCGAGATTTCAAAGAAAGGAGATCTGAGCAAATGGCAAAACTACAGAGGCATTACACTTCTGTCAGTACCAGAAAAAGTCTTTAACAGAGTGTTGCTGAACCGGATGAAAGACGCAGTAGATGCCTAACTCCGAGATCAACAGGCTGGATTCCGTATGGATAGGTTGTGCACAGACAAAATTGCGACACTACAGATCATCGTCGAACAATCAATTGAGTGGAACTCGACACTGTACATCAACTTCAATGATTATGAGAAGGCATTTGAAAAGGTAGATAGGAGAACGTTATAGAAACTTCTTCGACAACATGGAGTACCTGAAAAAATCGTCAACATCATCCGCAATTCATACAACGAACCACACTACAAAGTGGTGCATAAAGCATAGCTGACAGATGTACAACAAGTGAGCACGGAAGTGTGACAAGGCTACATACTCTCCATTTTTTTCTTTCTTCTGGTGGTTGAATGGATTATGAAGACATTCATATGTGAGGGGAAGCACGCAATACAATGGACATGTTGGATGCAACTGAACGAATGGACTTCACAGAGACCAGGCTCTTCTATCTCATACACATGAACAAATGCAGATGAACACAACTAGTGTAGCGGCAGTAGGCTTCAACATTAAACTGTTCAATTTCGTTTACCTATATATCTACGTACTAGGTAAAAATCTACACTATGACTTGGTGTTATTGCAACTTAAAGCTTGACACCAAATGCCCTGGTGCAGCCAGGGAGTGAGGAGAGTCCGCTCTCCCTCTTTAAGCGCTCTCGAATGGCCACATGTATACAGCCACTATCAGGGAAGTAATACTCACTACATTCTCGTGGTGGGGGTGTTGTTTACAAAACTAAGATGAGGAGAAGCAAATTTTTGATGCTTTAACTGGATTAGTAGATATGGAGAGTCCATATAGAGGAGTCGTAAAACTCTGACTCCAAACCAATAGTGCACATGGACCCCAGTATCCTGAAGGAACAAATAAAGTATGAAGCAATCGATGGTCGCCGGATATCATGGGACTACATCCTCTAATGTTGCTCGACTGACCTGTAGATCAGATCTTTAGAAGGAAGGCTCTAGGTGTGGTCCCTAAGAAATCCACCTGCTTCGGTCTGAGCACCCGGATAGTATCTCAGCTCTTACATAAATTGAATGAATTATGTGGCGCATATATATTCGGTGCCTCCTTGTACTCATGTTTATGTGTTTAAATAAATAAGGATTTGTATCAGAAGGGATTTTTGCAGATATTATAGTAATTTCAATAATTGAGATCATAAGTCAATTAAAGCTAGACCATCATGAAAAACCTATAAGCATTAAATGACCGTTTCATTCTATTATGAGACTCCTCAATAATGTGCATCCACAATCCCACTTTGGGAGATTCAAACCTAGGACCTATACAGTATCGTGCGCGAACGCCTAACCACTAAACCACATAATTGCATGAAACAACCATCCAATACTTCCAGATATTATCAGTTTTGGGGTTGTGGAGATTGTCAAGTTTTTGATTGAGATCATGAGCCGATTGATGTTAGACCACTGTTCGAAACCTGGAAGCACTGGACGACCGTTTTGTCCTATAGTGGGACTCTTCAGAAGTGAGCATCCACGATCCCGCTGGCATGATTCGAACCCAGGGTCTTCAGTCTCGCGCGCGAACGCTTAACCTACTGGACCATTGAGCCGGTAGAAATAGTTGTCTACCTCAGTACAATGGAAAATGGTCGCGCAATTTCGTGGATTGGTTAAGGTTAAACATTAACACCATTGGATGCGGGCCAACTCATTGATCCAGTAGGTTAAGCGTTCACGAGCGAGACTGAACTCCCTGGGTTAGAATCCCGTAAGCGGGATCGTGGATGCGCACTGTTGAGGAGTCCCACAATACGACGAAACGGCTGTCCAGTACTTCCAGGTTTCCAACGGTGATATAACATCAATCAGTTCATGATCTTAACTTCCAGATATTCCATGGTATTCTAGCTTTAAGTTTTAATATTATACACAAAAACAAGATTTAGTTAATTAAATTGTAAATAATCTATTTAAAAACAAAAAAAAAAAAAAAAGAATTGAATTTACATCTAAAAAACTTTGTAATCGTTTATGAATCTTTTTAATAAAGAAAATATGTTTATAAGAGTAGATTTTAGTCATATTAGTTGTATAAAGTTAACTATGATTATTTATAAATGAGATTGTTTATGAGTGACCATTCATTCATTCATTCATTCTATCAGGTAAACATTCCTTAGTTACCAATTCATTATTGTATTACACATTAAAATTACTATTTTATCATAGTATGATTTGTAATTTTTGATTTTCTTTTCTTTTCTTTTGTTTATTTTCTTTAAAAAAAAAGTTTAAATTAGTTGACATGGTTAAATGTTAGAAATGAATTGATTTAAGTTGGACTATTGTTGAAAAACCGGAAAATATTGAATGGTTAATTAGTGTTAGGGATGGTATGGAAGAAAATTAGCGGTGGCCAAACCAAAATGTGGTATCAGTGCTTGAAGTCATTAACTTCTAATCTGAGCTATGTTGGTAGATGCAGACTATTTTGTTGGAGTTCACATGACTATTGTAATCAATGGTTGGAGACTGTGGGTAACATGGCTTAGAATCGATCACAATGGTGTAGGTGTATACACTCTTTGTCTTCCCTTAAACTATGAGATTAAAATCGCTTCATATCTTTTTTTCAAGAACTAATTCTTTCTCCCTGTATCATATCCTTGTACACAATCTTTCTTTTATATATTACCACAACTGAATTAACTACTTTTTTGAATCCGGTGTTCAACTTGTGCTAATGAAGTATGGCAAATTAGGCCGATGCACATATGTGCCTGGTTTTACGTTGTAGCTAACTGACTGGATGACTGTTTTATTCTAGAATGAGACCCATCAGCAGTGTGTATCCACAGCTCTGAACAAGAGAATTGAAACTAGGACCTTGGGTCTTACGTGACAATGCCTAACTTTTAGATCACTGAGCCGGTATCCAACGATGTTAATGTCTAACTTAATTAAATCCACAAAATTGTGCGACCATCTTCAAATATATTTATATTTCAATAGTTGATATCATGAGTCATTTGAAGCTAGACCACCATGAAAAACCTGAAATTCTAGTGAGAAGCAGTGACCAGGTCACGTGTGAAATAGTATCTCACTGATGACAATGGTGGATATGTCACCCAATTTCATGGATTGGGTGAAGTTAACACCGTTGAATGCCAACCAGCTCATTGGTCTAGTGGTTAAGCGCTCACGCGAGAGACTGATAGCATATGGGTTCGAATCTCGCAGGGCGGAATCGTGGATGCACACTACTGAGGAGTCCCATAATAAAACGAAAAAGTCATTCAGTACTTCCAGGTTTTTCATGGTGGTCTAGCTTCAATTGACTCATGATTTCAACTATTGAAATTACTACAGTTTTTACAAAACTCCTTCTGATATTTATATTTACTTCAAATTCCAAATGAACATCAATTATTAGCTTGTATGTAATTGAAAAGAATAAAAACAATCTACAATGAATTCATTGTATTCCTTAAAACTTTCAATTCAGCTAACTGTTCTATGTTGCATTAATTATCCAAATGATCAATAAAATATTACGTCATTTGAGATACAGAGGTAAACAACTAAAGACTAGAATTAACAAAATCATAACTGTAACTTTAACTAGATTATGTAACCTAATTAACTGAACAATCATGCTTGTAGGTTTACATTTGTTACTTGTTTTGTAACTAAATTGACAACAAATAGAACTAAAGATTAGTTTCTAATACAGACAACAAAACGTGCATAATGTGTTACCTAAATTTTACACGTTGAGATTGGAAAAGTTACCGGTAAACTGCTTAGTTTAACATTTATCATAATGTACAGTTGAGTTATACGTACATTCATTAAAATCAACGGAAGATTGTTATTGTGATCATTGAATTCATTTATAAATGATCGAATTAGTAATTCAACAAAAATGTACGTAATAATCTCCACAACCCCTATACTGATAATTAACATATGCTCAACAGCGACTAGCTTCGTGAAGGAATTCTCGGAGTTCTAGTGAGAAGCCGTGACCAGTGGAGATAATCCGTGTTGGATAGAGACATGTATCTACCTCAGTACAATGGAAAATGGTCGCGCAATTTCGTGGATTGGTTGAGGTTAAACATTAACACCGTTGGATTTCGGCTCAGTGATCTAGTAGGTTAGGCGTTCGCACGCAAGACTGAAGGCATTGGGTTCGAATCCCGCGATTGGGATCGCAGATGCTCACTGCTGAGGAGTCCCGCAGTAGGAGGTAACGGCCATCCAGTGCTTCCAGGTTTTAAATAGTGGTCTAACATCAATCGGTTCATGATCTTTATCAAAAACCCATGCTAATAAAAATGTACAATGTATGACAACAGTAATTAGCAGTATTAAAAAAAGTGGCTGTTGACAACCTAAAAATCCCTCTAAGCCTGAAGAACAAATGATCGAAATAACATACCAAGAAATCAATTCATTTGTGATGATAGTTTAAGCCAAGTATAGTATGTATTATGGACTAACTCTAGCTACCCAACTGCTATATACCAGGGATTACTAGATAGTTGTTTTATATTAGAACAGAAATCCACAAGAATGGGCAACCAGAACCATGGTCGAGAATAAAACTAGAAACTTCACGCCTCGCAGAGTGATGTAGCGTTTCCCCCAGTATTTCATACATGTCTGGATTAAGTTAGCCCATAATGTGTAATATAACAACGAATGAGATCGTCCTGGATTCAATTGTTAGCTACTATCTATCTTTGCTTACAATGTTTACGAATGAAGACAATATCGAGGCAATCCGTACAGGATGTATATATGTCAATAAGAGACTGATCAATCGCAATCCTAAACATCAATGGTACGAAAGGCTATTCGATGGTTTAATTGTAACACAAGAGCCATAAAGCCTGAAGATCATGATATTTATTCTTGACAGGACTATATGTGCCCACTATTATAAAGTCTTAGAATATAACGAAACACATATAAAAGTATCCAGTTTTCAACAATAGTCTAGTTAAAATCAGTCACTAATTCAGTATATTTTTAAACTAAAGCATTTTAATTCACTTTTTATTGTTTTACTTGAATCTTCCCATTGATGTTTACGACTGAAATTGATCAGTCTCTTGATGGCATATATGCATACTGTGTATATTGCCTCGATATTGCCGTAATTTACAAGCATTATATGCATGGCGTTTGAATTGAATGGTACTGGGTTCGAGTCCCAGAGTCAACATCAACTATGAGATTCAGGTACATCCAACTGATGAGTGCCAAATAGGACAAAACGAGCGTCCTGGATTCCACTGATATCTACTATCCATTTTTGCTTATAAAGCATTTTATATGATACAAATCATTAATTTCTAACGGAGAACAATCAATGATTCTCAGATTAACAACACATAGAAACAAAAGTTTTATTTCACTAAAGATAAATAAACAAATAAATGTTTATCTATGGTTTATTATTACAATGCTTTTAACATTAGTAACCAATAATGACCTTGCTTCCTAATATCATAACCTTCAGTATAATCATACGAATTATGAGGACAATAGTTAGTTGTAGAAAGAAAGAAAAATGCTAAATGATTTGTTGACTAAGAAATAGAAAGCTAACAGATATATGATAACATTTATGCATAAAGAGTAAAGTAAGTAAACAAAAACAAAACAAAACGAACTATCCAGGTCATGAATATTAGTTACTAACTAAAACTCCTATAGTCTTAATCTAATCAATTGTATTATGATGATTACTACTAATGTTATTATGTATAATAGTTTATATTATCAGTAAGAAGTATTACTGTTCTTAAAAACAAAAACAAAAAAAATTCCCCGAAAACTATTCTTGTCTTTGATT
Source organism: Schistosoma spindalis (assembly GCA_946903255.1). Classification (NCBI taxonomy): domain Eukaryota; kingdom Metazoa; phylum Platyhelminthes; class Trematoda; order Strigeidida; family Schistosomatidae; genus Schistosoma; species Schistosoma spindalis. The sequence goes on along the minus strand of OX336418.1, from coordinate 4,077,684 downwards.
AATTTAATAATTATCAGAAGGGATTGTGTGGAGATTTTAGAAATTTCACTGGTTAAGCGCCTGGCGCGAGACTGATAGGTCCTGGGTTCGAATCTCGCGAGGAGCGGGATCGTGGATGCGCACTGATGAAGAGTCTCATACTAGGACGAAACGGCCGTCCAGTGCTTCCAGGTTTTCCATGGTGGTCTAGCTTCAATGGATTCATGATTTCAACCAGTGTAATTTAATAATTATTCAAAGGATTCATTAAAACTAATACAATCTCCACAAAACCCCTTCTGATATAATAATCATCTGTTCACTAGTGAATGACTTCATAAGGCATTTCTTGAAGTTCGAGTGAGAAGCAGTGACCAATGGAGTTCAATGAGGTTTGTTGTGAAATATCGACTCACTGAACACAATGGTGTACGGTGACGCAATTTCGTGGATTGGTTGAAGTTAAACATTAACACCGTTGGATGCCGACCAGATCAGTGGGATAATGGTTAAGCGCTAGCGCGCGAGACTGATAGGTTATGAGTTTGAATCTCGCGGGGGGCGGGATCGTAGATGTGCACTGATGAAGAGTCTCATACTGGGACGAAACGGCCGTCCAGTGCTTCCAGGTTTTCCATGATGGTCTAGCTTTAATTGACTCATGATTTCAACTAGTGTAATACAATAATATATTGATAGTAAACACATGAATGATAAATAAACATTAAAGAAATGTACATCACTAAAATATTAAAATTTCTAAGTACAAATTTGAAACAGATGTTGATGTTAAATAATGGATAGTGGTTAGCAGTGGAATCCAAGATGTGTGACACTTCGTCCTATGTGGGACTCATCAATTGGATGTACTTGCATCTCACAGTTGATGTTCACTCTAGGACTCGAACTCACTACCGTTCACTTCAAACACTATCGCGTTATCCACTTATATACTGATAACCGCTTGCGTGTGCAAAGGGAGTGAAGTTTAAATTCACTTGGTAAATTCACTTAAATAAAACTTTAAAAATAAATACTAATTATCTTTATTTTCTTGAATAAGGTTTAAAGTTTTACAATATGAAGTACTATCTGGATACTAATTACAAACATTTCGCCGAAATAAGAAAAAATGGATGGTGAATATCAGTAGAATCCAGCATGTCCCATGTGGGACTCGTCAAGTGGATGTACCTGCATCTCACAGTTGATATTCACTCTAGGACTCGAACTCAGTACCGTTCACTTCAAATGCTATCACGTTATTCAATTAGCTATGGGGGGTGAACTTTAAATTCACTTGGTATTGTTTGCTTATATCTTCTTATTGTTATTTAAAACTTCAATCGATCATCAGTCCCTTATTGGCATATATGCATCCTGTACAAATTGACTCGATATTGCCTTCAGTCATAAGCTTTTTAAGCAAAGATGTTTGTGTTTATAGTGACGATGATGATGATGGTGGTGGTGGCGGTGGTGAGTGGAATGAGCATCTTATATAAGATTCTAATATTTTTTTTCTATTTTACTTCTTTACTACAAATAATCAACTGTTGTCATGGCAAATTTAGTTTGAAATAAAAATCAATTAAATAAATATTCATTAGAAAATATTTATTGTTTTGTTTAGTTACAAGAATAAAATTTTTTTCTTATTTTAATAATGGTTTTTTTCTGATGGAGTTTTGTTCTCTGAGCTGAATGGTATAATCGTGAAGCTTCAGATAGAAGATTGTGCTGATGTTGTCGTTCAAAACGACGATGAAAGCTTCACGATCAAACTATCCAGTTCAGAGAACAAAATTCCATTAAAATCATTCAGCTGAGCTGCAAATCGTCTCCACCATCTCAATGGTTTATATTACATACTAAATAAATAGAATAGATGTTAATAATGTAAAACTGTTAAACCCTAGAGATTAGTAATAGTATTGTTAAGATGAATAAGTTGAAGAAAACAAACATCAAAACACATTAGACAATTGAATGTTGAACCTATTAACACTTAGTAATCTTTTTGTAAAAAATAACTCATATTTAAGAGAGAGTACTTTTAAATAAAACAACAACGACAACAACAAAGTAAAATAAGCATACTATGGTATGAGCTACTAATGTGGACAGACATAAGTAGTATGTAGTAGGAATTGTAAATAGATTATTTACCAACAGATGATTAAAATAAAGAGGGGAAAACTAACAACAAGATTGAATTGAATTCTTCTGTTAAACAATTACCGAAAACCAGGGAGCACTGAACAATTATTTCAATCTATTACAAGGTACCTAAGCAACGTCCAATTATAGTCCCACCAGGAAATGGATTTATAACGTTCAAAGATTGAGGTGAATCTGTTAATTTATATTATTATGTATAACGGTTGAAATTATTAACAATTTAGTCATGACAATCTAGAATATATTTTTGCTGATTTCAAAAATTTAGGTGGAGTTTTGTTCTCTGAACTGAATGGTGTGGTCGTCAAGTTATCACTGTTTTTCTAAACAACACCATCAGCACAAACTTCAAGTAGAAGTGAGGTATTCGAATTTCGCCACATATAACTCACAGCTTGTCCTGTTGAAATCGACGTTTCACTTCTAACTAAAGTTTGTGCTAATGTTATTCAGAAAAACAATGAAAGCTCCACGGTCACACAAGCCAGCTCAGACAAAAAAACTTGGCGAGACCATAATTTATGGACGACCTTTGAACGAATCGTAATTGGCCTTGAGAAATATCAACCAATCAGCAAACAGTCAGTATAGAGTAAAAATATATGATATGAGACCAAAGAAATAAAGTGGATACACTTTTTATACATGGTTCAAAAACTAGTCAATGTTAGAAAGAGGTTCACAGGTTCTAAAATCGTAATGCATGCAGTACAGGAAATCATCCATATGGCTACCGAATAGTCGGTATCTGGAGCCATGATAAATTCGCAAAACCTCTTTTAGCATCGACCACATAACTTCAATATTATTTGTGTGCACTCCTGTTGTTGAGTACACAAAATACCACTTGTGGATAACGACACGATGCACATAACCAAGCCTATGTAGAAGTCTGTACGCTCTCCAGTCACCTGTATATATTGTAGTACCTGATTGCAGACAGTGTTACTGGTGCTTTTATTGTTCAGTTCGCAATAATTGTCATAATTTGCCTTAGTTAGCAATTATATATATGGTTTTCATCACGAATTGACATCAGCTATAATGCCAAAAATCTATTTAGCCAAAAGGATGAAATGTTTTCGCGCCAAAATCCGAGATCTGTTATCTTATACCTGATTGATTCGTCCACAAATTATAGTTTCGCCATTTTATTTCTTGTAGACGATCAATTATCACGTTTTGTACAAAATCCCCTGTGAACCGATCGTATGTTAGCACTAAGCGCTAAAATTGGCGCTATGACCTTAAAATCTGTCAAACGCTTCTGATTAGCTCGTCCATAAATTAGAGTCGCCCAAAACTCCATTTAAATCATCCACCTGAGTTACAAATCTATTTTCTTGAGAAACAACAGTCATAAAGTTCAGCATTTTAATGTCTGACGTTAATATCTCATAAAATAATGCATACATGATATATCTTCATCCTAGCAGTTACTTCAATAACTAATGATGAAAAAATAATTCTGGAATAAAAATTAATGATTTAGATGAAATTAAAATTAAATTTTATACCCTATTTATGATATCTAGAGTAACTTTTGAAAGAAACTCGAGCAACACTTCATTATAGTTGAAGAATATATGAAACTTAAAACAATTGTCAATCAATTTCAAAGTGAGAATCTTGAATATGAACATCAAGACATTTCTACTGTATGGAGATGAAACTTTCAGAAATAGGACAATCATTTCAGAAAAGTAGGGATATTTACAAATAGCTATATACATAGAACACTCCAGACCTGTTGACCAAAAATTGTCAGTAGCAACCTACTGCGGAAGAGAATGGTTGTACGTTAGATAACCTACTGGTTATGTTTCTGGCTATTATACGAGTTTTAAACATACCGAGTACATCACATACAATAATGCAGATCTGTCTTGCTGATGAATGTCAGCCTGGAGGGAACTCAGACTTAAAGCGTTCTGTAGATATGATATTTGTCACCAAAAATCTGTTGCAATATGATCAAACAAGGACAATTGTATCAGCAGAGATGGATGATGGCTTGCAGTAGAATTCAGGAGGCGCAATTCGTCCTATTTGGAACTCGTCAGCTGGATGTATCTGAATCCCAGAGTTGATGTTTACTCCACGACTCGAAAATCAATTTCAGTCGTCAATATCAATAGAAGAATTTAAAAAGTCAAAACAAAGGATATTTATGATTCTAACTGGATTTTAATTGAAATGAAAGATGACGGAACAAAATTACAAGTTGTCTTTAGAATGATTTCTTCAAAACTTTTAAACTTTAAACTAAACATTGAAATTTATGTTTTATAGATGGTTTCACTAATCAACAACATCCATCTTTAATATTGATATCTCTTAGAAAATAAGAACGACCGGTGAAAGTAAGATATACTAAAGGTTTTGAGTCAATTACTCAGATTTAAGAGAATACCTCAATTATTTTATTCAATGTTTCAAGTACAGTGATCGATAATGTGTATGTTCCTATTAATCAAATGAAAATTGGCAATATTTGGTTTCTCAAATGTTTGAAACCAATAGAAATGTTTATTAAGCAACGATAATGAATGTTATATGATGCTTAAATTAAATGACATAACATACTATCTCCTAAAACAGGTTGTGAGTCAAAGTACTTAACACAATTCATTGTACAATCAAGTGTAGCCCCCAAATGTCCTGGTGTGGTCGAGGGTGGAGAGAGTTCACTGTCCTTCCTCCAAATGCTCTCATATGACCATACGTATACAACCACTAACAGGGAAGTCCTACTCACTGCATTCTCGTGGTGAGGGTGTTGTTTACAAAACAAAGAGAACAAAAATCAAATATCCGATAATTTAATCGGGTTGGTGGACACGGAGAGCCTACATGAGGGAGTCTAGAAAACTCTGATTCCAAACAAATGATGCACATGAACTCTTGTATCCTGAAGCATCAAATGGCGTAAGAACCAATCGATGGTCACCGGCTACCACGAGACTGAATCTCCTAACACTGCTCCACTGACTTGTAGATCAGACCTTTAGATTGAAGGCTCCGGGTGTGGCACCCTAAGAAAACCACCTGGTTTGGTCTAGGCCCCGGGATATTATCCCAACCCTCACACAAATTGAATGATGAAATGTGGCGTATATCTATTTGGTGCTTCCTTGTATCGATATTTATATGTTCAAATAAATAATAAAATAAATAACAAGTGTTTAGTGAAACTACATATTGTGCTCCTTTCCTTACTATCACCCGAAATTTCAACATCGACTTTCTCAAGTTTGTAAACAGGATGAAAGCAAATCATCTCTTTATAATCCTGAATCAAAATACTAGCTCAACTCTAAATGTATACGCAAATATGTAAACTTGTCCCTATTTTTTTCTTGACTAGAACGGATAATTTTATTTGTGATTGTTATTTATTGAGATCAAAACTATTGTTCTACTCTTATTTCATTACTGTTAACTAATTAAGCAACAATTCCTGATTGATTGATAAGTTGATCAGGATCATCAGTATGTTATACTATTATTGAACCATTAAAGTTTATCACATTAATAAAAGAAAGTACAATCAGTGTTGTAGACAACAACAACAAATTCATTATATATTTTCTCTTTTTAAAAACTCTCAATTATTGTAGTTTGTTGTTGTTATTTATCCAAATGATTGTAGTATATAAACTGACTAACATAATTTAATCTATATGAAATACTAGAAAGAGTAAATTAGATATTTGTAATATTCAAATCAGTAAAAAAAAACAACTAGATATTCTGATGTTTCGTCACTTATTGCAAGCCACTTCTTCAGAGAATATGTTGATTATTATCAGAAGGGGTTTTGTGGAGATTGTAGTAATTTCAATGATCACTAGTGACTGGCTTCAAGAGGTATATCCTGGAGTTCTAGTGAGAAGTAGTGACCAGTTGAGTTCAACCAGGTCTCTTGTGGGATAGTAACTCACTGAAGACAATGGTGGATATATCGCTCAATTTCGTGGATTAGTTGAAGTTAGACATTAACATCCGTTGAATGCCGGCTCAATGGTCTAGTGGTTAAGTGCTCGCGCGCGAAACCAGTAGGTCCTGGGTTCGAATCTCGCAGGGGGCGAGGTCGTGGATGCGCACTGCTGAGGAGTCCCATAATAGAACGAAACGGCCGTCCAGTGCTTCCAGGTTTTCCATAGTGGTCTAGCTTCAACTGACTCATGATCTTAATCATTGAAATTACTACACTCTCCACAAAACCCCTTCTCATAATATATGCATTTTATTTATTTATTTGAACACATAAATATTAGTACAAGGAAGCACCAAATAGATATACACCACACTTTGTCATTCAATTTGTGTGAGGGCTGGAATACTGCCCGGGTACCTAGACCGAAGCAGATGGTTTTCATGGCGCGCCACATCTGAAGCCTTCGACCTAAAGGTCTGATCTACAAGTCAGTGAAGCAGTGTTAGGAGATGCAGTCTTATGGTAGCTGATGACCAATATTTGGTTCATACGCTATTTGATGCTTCAGGATACAGGAGTCCATGTACATCATTGGTTTGGAATGAGGGTTTTCCAACTTTTCTATGTGGACTCTCCGTGTCAACCAACCCGATTAAAGCACCGAACATTTGATTTTTGTCGTCTTTGTTTTGTAAACAACACCCTCACCACGAGAAGGCAGTGAGAAGAACTTCCCTGTCAGTGGCTGTATTCGTGTGGCCATACGAGAGCGTACTTTCCCCACCCTTGACTACACCATGGCATTGGGGGGCAAAATTCAATTGATTTACTCACTACGAGTTTTATTAAAGATTTCTTCCGTTTTGATTCAACGTGATGATCATTCAGTGCAGTATTCGGTTTTGTTTCCCCGTATGATAGTTTATTCTGTATAATATACGATATTCTTGTATTCAGTTGACATGATCTATGCCCAGTAAGTGATGTGTTATAACTGAGTATGTGATTTCATCCTAATTATTAATTAAAATGGGTGTACAATTAATATGTAATTGAGTGGATTTTCGACTAGGATCATCATCATCATCGTCATCATCGTCGTCATAGTGTTTTAGGGCTAATAAATCTTCACTTATACCTGTCTTTGTGTTCTTACATTCTCGTCGTGGTAATCGTAGATGGTCCCTTCCTTCCCAGTATAAGTGATCAGCATTTTTTCAACACAACAATCAGCAACAACCAGTTATAACATGTACACATACTATACATATTACCTCAATATAATTCAATTTATAACTTTATCTAATCTAAACTATAAATAAATCAATTGTTAAGATCATGAATTCATTAAACGTAGACTACCAACCATAAAAAAATCTAGAACCCCTTTTTTAATATATATATATATATATATATATATATATATATATATAAACTCCGCCTGGAGTCCCTCCGGGGACTACTGTCTGTCTCAAGGCCAGATAAAGGAGGAGGGTTGAGTATGAGGTTGGCAACCCTAATCCCATAGAAAACTAACTCGCTAAAAGAAAAAAAAAAACACTAACCAGAAATTATATATAAATTTATCAATAATATCACTTACACTGAATACACTTCACATGGTTTTTTATTTACTTTACGATCTAATAAATATCTTCTAAAATCTTCATAGGCATCTTTCATAGCAACAATAGTTAATGTAATTAATACTGGAATTGGTGCAATCTCTTTAGCGAATGCATCAATTTCTGGTATAAAATTTAATATTAATATAAATATAAAATAAATATTAGCAAAACGATGTAATTGTTCCCATAAATTATATGGTATAAATGTTAATAATGTATATTTAGTTGTTTTAATATAATTCAATTTAGATTTAGATTTTATAATAGTAGATTGTTTATCATAATATTGTATTAATGTACTTGGATATATGATACGTGATGAGAAATCATGTTTTTTTTTAAATAATCGACGATACATTTAATAAAGAAGAATATTGATTTATGTAGTATAGTTGTTGTTATGGTGGTGGTGGGGGTTGTTGTTGTTGTTGTTGTTTACAGTTGCCTTGGTTACAAATAGTCATTCAATTGAAATGTAATCTAAAATATAAAATATGATTAGATGATATATATTGATGACAATGATAAATATGTCGCACAATTTTGTGGATTAATTAAAGTACAGATATTAATACGACTGGATGCTGGTCAGATCAATGGTTTAGTGGTTAAGCGCTGGTGCACAAGACTGATAGGTTATGGGTTTGAATCCCACGAGGGGCGGGATCGTGGATGCGTACTGATGAAGTGTCCCATAATAGAACGAAACGACCGTTTAATGCTTTCAGGTTTTCCATGGTGATCTAGATTCCATTGACTATTGATCTCAACTATTGAAATTACTAAAATCTCCACAAAACCCTTTCTGATACAAATACTAATTACTTTTTTTTAAATTTGTTGAATAAACTTTAAAGTTTTACAATATACAAAGCAACATTTCCGTCATTAGAAGGCAATCAATAAGAGTTCTCTGATAGTGGCTGTATACGTGTAGCCATGTGAAAGCGTTTGAAAAGGGAGAAAGAAAGATGACTCTCCCCACCATCGACCGTACTAGAGCATTTTAAAAGAAAGAATTTGAATTCTTATGAATTGTTTCGACAATCAGTTAACATAAGTATAGAATTCCCTCTTAGATTATTCTTTAACCATTCAATTATATATATCATAAGACAATATAAATTTGAAAAACTTTTGTTTGAGAATGAAATAAAACAAACAAATTCACTTAGTATTGTTTACTTGAATCTTTTCATTGATATTTAGGACTGTAATTTATCAGCCTCTTATTAGCATATGTGAAGACTGTGAGGATTGCCTCGATATTACCTTAATTCACAAGCACTATAAGCAAAGATGGATAGTGACTATCAGTAGAATAAAAGATGCGCGACACTTCATCCTATGTGGGACTCGTCGATTGGATGTACCTTCATCTCACAATTGATGTTCACCCTGAGACTTCAACAAAGTACCGTTCACTTCAAATGCTATCACGTTATCCACTTAGCTACTGAGTTCTGATAGCCACTTGCGTATGCAATGGGGGTGAACTTCTAATTCACTTAGGTAAAGCTTTAAAAACAAGAACAAACTAAAAATTATGAGTAGTAGTAAAAGAATGGCTAAAGTATTTCTAACTTTAACAATGGATTATCGAAGAATTTATCTAGAATTTGTTATAACTTGTGGTCTTGTGCCCTATTAATATATTACGTAATGATACTGCCAGTTAGAAAACAGTGAATTATCGACCGAATCAATGACACTTAAAATCCGTGCGAGCAGTCTAGAGTCCTTATCGGTCCTTATCCCTACCTGTTAAAGTTCAGAACACCAATATCAGCCTTGGTGATATCAATCATATATTTCAAACATACTGGGTTTATATACAAACCAAACAGACCACATTGTACCATAAAATAGATCTAGCCAAAAGAGGCAATGAAAGTGAGAGACTGTAATTAATAGACTGAGTATAACTCAAGAACGGTAAATAATAGTCTATGGGTTAAAATAAAGCTTTTAATAAGGGGAACATGAATATTCATAGTTTAGCTACTTAGCAATTATACAATAAAAATATACGTATCGTATTGATCCATAAATAGTTCTCAAGAGTTACCATTCATAATTCTCGTCGGGATATAACAGAATCATTAAATATTAGATATAGAGTAGCATTTCGGTGTTAAACTTTAATTTCTACAAGGTACATTTCTTTACAACCCATTTTATCCTAATAAACAGGAATTAATCTATTAGTTTGACTTTATTCACAAGCATGAGTTTGTAAACGTTTATCGAGTTGGACGAACTATCGAAACAATAGAAATGTCGCTTATCAGTTTTACTTTCTTGACTAGATTATTAGATTTATGTACACATAAAGACTTCAAGAGGCATTTCCGGAAGTTCTAGTGAGAAGCAGTGACCAGTGGAGTTCAATGAGGTCCATTGTGAGATATCAACTCAATGAACACAATGGTGTACAGTGGTGCGATTTCGTGAATTGGTTGAAGTTAGATATTAACACCGTTGGATGCCGGCCAGATCAGTGGGATAATGGTTAAGCGCTCGCGCGCGAGACTGATAGGTCCTGGGGTTGAATCTCGCGAGGAGGCGGGATAGTGGATGCGCACTGTTGAGGAGTTCCATACTAGGACGAAACGGTCGTCCAGTGCTTCCAGATTTTTCATAGTGGTCTACCTTCAATTGACTCATGATTTCAACTAGTGAAATTTCTAAACTCTCCACAAAACCCGTTGTGACATAAATAGGTGTTAAAACTATCTCTGATCACCCTCAATCGGGCAGACTAATCAATAAAAATGTGGATTGAAAATAGTAGTTTAGTAGGGGATAAATTTTTACCTCCTTGAAGAAATAATGAAAACTAAATGACATATGCTAGGATAGAATACTCTGTAAAGCCATTCTCCCTTTATTAAGAATTTAGTAGTAGTACATGGAAGCTTTTTGTATGGCGTTTTAAATAAACTACACTTATACTCCTTGATAGTGGGTGGGAATTATTGAACTGACACCGCTCATTTTTTTTACTTACCATAGTAGAAAACTTACAAGGATGCAAAAAAAACTTAACAAACTCAGAACCAGAAGCTTGATAGGTAACCGCTGACTCCTACAAGAAATTATATAGGAGTGGAGCTCTGTCGTAGCTCAACACCATATCACGTGATCGGAAGCTCGGATCAACAAAGTAACCAAATGTATGTATATACTGTCAAAATTGTTCTCCAAAGTAACAATGTGGTGTCAAGTTCCGTAAATTAAATCATAAACATTAGCTTAGATAATTGTTTAAACGATGAATATTGGTTAAATCTTCTTTATCAAGCAATTAGATAGTGTTTTTAACACGATCATTTGAATCATAAGGATGTTGTCAACGCAAATCTTAAACCAAATGCATGTAATTTTAATCTTTTCAAGTAATTAAAGAAGTTTATTAAGGAATATCTGGCAAAAATATAATTTATGGACAAACCAATCAGATTTAAAATAGCAGGTCTTTTGGATTTTAGCGCGAAATTCATCCATCTATATAGCTAAATAGTTTGTTGGCATTATAGTCAATGTCAATTCATGATGAAAACTCTAACTTTTAGCACTTAATCCCAATTTGTCATACCAATTTGTAACACTCCTTTAATCCTAGAAGTAGGTGGGCACCTCCAAGATCACGTAAACATTGCTGTTATTTTACTGAATAGAGATTTTATTAAGAAATTAGTTTACTGGATGAATTATTGATATCTGTTTGTAAATCTTAAATTATTTAGATCATGAATCGATTGATGTTAGACCAACATGGAAAACCTGGAAGCACTGGACGGCCTTTTCGTCCTAATATGGGACTCCTCAACAGTGCGCATCCACGATCCCGCTCGCGGGATTCTAATCCAGGAACTTCAGTCTCGTGCGTGAACGCTTAACATCTAGACCACTGAGTCGGCATCCAACAGTGTTAATATCTAACCTCAACCAATCCACGAAATTATGCAACCATATTTCATTGTACTGAAGTAGATACCTGTCTCTATCTGACACAAATTAGCTCCACTGGTCACGATTTCTCATTACAATTCCACAACCCTATACTGATAATCTTAAATGAATCATTGTATATAAATGTTTCTTAAATTACAGAAGTACTTTTAGTAAGTACACATTCTTAAGTTAAAATATGTCATTGAATTCAATTGTAAACTCCAGTAACATAACATAAATATAGATTTTAAATTGCTAAGTTATTCTAATACATGATTTTAAAAGATGAACCTAAAACTATTCTACCGTTTACACTGAAGATTACTGAATGATCTAGAATTTCAAATAAAGATAACCTAGTGATATGTAATCTATCAGCTAAACAAAAAGGACATTAGTAATTGTAATATTTTAAGCCAAAATTTTAATAAAATGAATTGCATATGATCAAAAGTCACTTAAGTGTTTCATAAACCAGGTTTATATTTATTATCAGTATAGGTTTTTGGAGATGATCAAGTTATTGATTGAGATCTTGAACCGATTGATGTTAGACCATCATTGAAAACCTAAAAGAACTGGACGGTTGTTTCGTCCTATTGTAGAACTCCTCAACAGTATGCATTCATGATCCCGCTCGAGGGATTAGATCACCAATGTTTAATGATACGTTTACAGAAGAACATTAAATTGAGTAATGTAAAAGGTAATATAAGTAAGTGTATATACAGTAGTTCTTTATATTGAATAGATTCTTCTAAGATAATTTACTTGAATTTTATTTTAATGGATTAAATGGATTAGTTCTATTTATTTTTGCGAGAATAAATTAAACAGGGATACGGTTTGTTCTTAACTGTTAAACTTATCTCATGTACCTTGTGTGTAGTATTGATGTAAATGGAAAGGAAGAAGATATAACAGGTTATAAATTATCTCCTTGTATTGTGTAACTAGATCAGTTCAGTCACCCATTGGATAGTATGAAGATAACTTTTGGATGCATTTATTTTATACCAAACTGTGTTTGTAGATAGTCATACACGTAGCGATTTTCAGAAATATTTCTAAAAAATTGGAATTATTTTTAAACAGTGATTTGTGGTCTACAAGCAGCCTTTTAGTTTGGATCTCATAAATGATAAGTTTTAGTTTTCCTCTGATCTGTATAGTTTCATTTGGACGTAACTGCACTCCAGAGTTGATGATCAATTCAAGACTTAAACTTGGTATCACTGGCTTCAAACGTAGCAATCAGCACAAAAGAGATTGACCAACTGCAGTTCTGAACACCCATGAGCCAATGGCTCTCTGGATTCAGTCGCTAAGTGAATAATGCGAAAGGCTTTGGAAGTGAACGATATTGGGTTCTAGTCAGAAATTGAACATCAATTATGGAGTATATATGCATTCCATCTACCAGTCCTAAATAGGACAAAACAACCATTCTAGATTCCACTGCTAGCCACCATTTGTCATAATATGTTTAACATATTGATTTGAATGAAATAAAATTCATGAAAAGGAAGTAGGAATTTTGTGGGCCTCATCCATATCTATGTCATCACAATTCATCAGTCGGAGTCGATCAAAAAGATATAGTCTTTATCAATTTAGATGTTGTGGAGATTGTCAAGTTTTTGATTGAGATCATGAAACGATTGATGTTAGACTACCATTGAAAACCTGGAAGCACTGGACGGCCGTTTCGTCCTATTGTGGGACTCCTCAGCAGTGCGCATCCACGATCCGCTCGTGGGATTCGAACCCAGGGCCTTCAGTCTCGTGCGCAAACGCTTAACCTACTCGACCACTGAGCCGGCATCCAACGGTGTTAATGTTTAACCTGTGCTGAGAATTCTATATCGTACCAAAATATAATATTGAATAAAGCCATAAATAAATAAATACATAACCAATCCACGAAGTTGCGCGACCATGCCGCGAGCGGGATCGTGGATGCGCACTGTTGAGGAGTCCCACAGTAGGACGAAACGGCCGTCCAGTGCTTCCAGGTTTTCAATGGTGGTCTAACATCAATCGGTTCATGATCCCAAACAAGATATAGTCTTGTTAGATTAACTGGCTTTATGTATTTGAAGCCTCTTTCATAAACCTGGAAGTTTTTATATCATAATGTTTATCAATTGAAATTTAAAATTGAGAAAAAATGCTGTAAGACTATAATTTATGGAAGATATTTGAGCGACGTAAAACTGACCTTGAATGTCCACCTAATAACTAGGACCAAATGAGGGTTATAAACTAATGTGTGAGGAATTAGTATTATGATTTACAGTTGATGGTTAGAGTTTTCATCACGAAATGACATTAGCTATAATGTCAAAACTTTATTTATCCAAATGAATGAGTGAATTTTGCCCCAAAATCCAAGATCTATTATCATATACTTGATTGGTTCGTTCATACATTATAGTCTCGCCAAAAATATTCTTATTATGAACACTTTCAAAATATATATAACTTATAGTGTTTCTGAACATACTTTATCTGATAGGTCAAACTAATGATAAGGTGTTCAGATGGAACAATGATCAGATTCAATAAGTTAGTTACATTAATTGGATGCAGTAGTTTAATCTTATGTTATTGTAACATGAATTCATACATGAATTTATTAAACAAAGTGTCAGGAGCTACTCAGTTTAATTTACTGAAATTTGACAATTGATTGTTGTAATTAAAACATATAAAGCACAGTGTATTCAAACACATAACACGTTTTTGCCTATTTATAGCATACAACATTGAAACTCTTCAGTTAAATTTAAAATCAGGCAGTCAATCAACTACAACGTAGGACCAGGAACATATATGCATCGGTCCAAGTTGCCAAATCTCATTAGCACAATAACATGAACACTGAATTCATAGAAGAAGTTACTTCAATGGTAGTAATATATAAAAGAAAGATTGTGTATAAAGATATGATACAGGGAGAAAGAATTCATTGGTAGAAAGAAAGGTAAAAGAAAATTTGAATCTAACGGTTTAAGGGAAGACAAAGAGTATATACATCTACGCCAATGTGATAGATTCTGAGCCAAGAATCTCCAACTATTGGTTACGATAGTCACGTGGACCCCAACCAAGTAGTCTGCATATATCAACATGGCTCAGACTAGAAGTTAGCGACTTCAAGCACTGATGCCACGTTTTGGTTTGGCCGGCCCTAACTTAATTCCAACCATCCCCAACACCAGTTAGCATTGCGCATCGTGGTAATCGGTGTTCAGGCAAACGCAACACGTGGCCCAACTATCTCAGTCGATGAAGATTTACAACCTCGTCAACTGATTTACCATCATTCCCTAATACTCTACGTGTAACCTCATTATTACTTACCCGATGTTCCAAACAGATACGAGCAATATTTCTAAGACATCTGTGATCCAATACTAGTAACTTACGAGTATCTTTCACTCTTAATGATCACATTCCATAGCCATAAAGTAGAACAGAACGAACTGTCGCGAAGTATACTCGTCCCTTAATTGATAGACGGATATCTCACCTTGTTCATGGTATTGTATTTTAAATGCAAAATAAAAACTCATCAACAGTAGTATATCTAATACAAGAAAATAAGATCTTAATGCCTAACTTTATACAAGAGAAGCATTTTTAGAAACTATAACTTAACAGCTTATTAGATCTTTCTCATTAAATGGATAAATAAAGAATCTAGGAATTTACTTTAAATGATCATATACTCTGTATAAAACAATTTTTTTAATCTATGGATTACTTTTGATCAAAAATCAATAAGATTATGAAAGATCAAAAGCAGATCATATTAGTTGATCATAATCAGTCTAGAACATTAATTAAATGAACTACACATGTATTGATTGCTTATGATGTACTCAATTCAGTAATCATTATGAATTTTCGGCGAGACTATAATTTATGGACGAACCAATCAAGTATAAGATAACAGGTCTCGAATTTTGGCACGAAATTCACTCATCCATTTGGCTAAATAGAGTCTTGGCATTATTAAAGCTGATGTTAGTTCGTAATGAAAACCCTAAATCTAATTCCTAGCCCCAATCATCAACTGTAAATCATAATTCTAATTTCACATACTGGTTTATAACATTCAATTAGTCCTAGTAAGTAAGTAGACACTCTCAAGGTCACAGGTCGTCCATAAATTAAAGACTCACCGAATTTTCTTTATACTATAAAAGCTTAGTATATTGTATATATGGTACGGACCGGAGACATTTCAACATTTAAATGCTTTCTTCAAACAAACCTGATAAATCAAGATATAAAACTCCTCAGTTGTTACATAATGAATCATATTAAAATAGTTTAATGTAAATATTACAGTGGGGTCAATATACTTATCTATTTGCTAACATTTTGTTATATGTCTAAACACATAAATATTACTAGTTGAAATCATGAGTCAATTAAAGCTCGACCACAATGGAAAACCTGGAAGCACTAGGTGGCCGTTTCGTCCTAGTATGGGACTCTTCAGCAGTGCGCATCCAACTAGTGAAATTTCTAAAATCTCCATAAAACCCCTTCTGATAATAATCATCTGTTCACTAGTGAATGACTTCAAGAGGCATTTCCGGAAGTTCTAGTGAGAAGCAGTGACCAGTGGAGTTCAATGAGGTCCATTGTGAGATATCAACTCAATGAACACAATGGTGTACAGTGGTGCAATTTCGTGGATTGGTTGAAGTTAGACATTAACACCGTTGAATGCCGGCCAGATCAGTGGGATAATGGTTAGGCGATCGCGCGCGAGACTGATAGGTCCTGGGGTCGAATCTCGCGAGGAGGCGGGATAGTGGATGCGCACTGTTGAGGCGTTCCATACTAGGACGAAACCGTCGTCCAGTGCTTCCAGGATTTTCATAGTGGTCTACCTTCAATTGACTCATGATTTCAACTAGTGGAATTTTTAAAGTCTCCACAAAACCCCTTCTAACATAAATATTAGTAAAAATGGGCACTAAAATATATATACACTACACAAAAATCAGATTGCACATATATAGAGAAAGAAAGGTGAGCACAAAAACAGTTAAAACAATTAATAAAAGTAATTCAATGAGATTTAAAAATAATGAGAGCAACGGTCCAGTTATAAAAAAAGTACAGCCAGAAAGAATTATTTAGGTTGAAGAAGTTACTCTCACATATATGAAGAAAACAAAAGAATCTTAGAGTAAGAATGTCACTGGCTTCTATTTCGAGCTATTTCTGATAACGTTTCAAGCCACTGTGCTTCAACATCTCTACAACCACAACCACGACATAGTGAAGGAGCGAAAGATGCCAATCCGGTACAACTTTGTTTCGTACCACGACACCATGTCACACACTGACCGCCTCCCCGCCTTTTCCAACTACTTACAGCCTCAGCAAATAACACATAAAGTGGAATTCATTGCAACGACATTTGCAGTATATATCCAAACCACCGAGTTCATTGTTTCAAGATGGTGACACCAGTTGAATTATCGTCACTCTACCCGAACACATGTGGCCAAGCTTCAACATAACTAATAAACTGTTGGCAATGGATGTCAGCAATCTGTCAAGGACAATGATGATCAAACACAAGGATTCACGTAACATCCTCAACTCAGACAGATCAAGTTTCACAAATATAGACCAAGACACTCTCACAGATGCATTGTAAATCCGACGTTTTACAGTCAGACCAATACCAAGAAAGTGCAAATGATGACCCAGATTGGCGTAGGCTGCCATGGCTTTCACTGCACGTAAATTAATCTCATCACGTCACCGCCAGAACTTAAAAGGCTACCCAGACACACGAAATTCCAGACAGCTTCTAAGTGATCATTTTAAACAGTGGGTGGAGGCACAAGATGACTCGAGTCTTGTAAAAGTCCTTTGCAGTTAGAAGGTACAAAGCACATGCCATACCTATGGTCACTAGTCGCCAACTGATTAAGTGAAGATTGCATAGCTTGGGTATCATCGCCCAGTAAGACAATATCATCCTAATACTTAAGGTCGAACAGTCTTTCTCCAGGTAACAGACCCGCTCAGTCAATAACTATATCCATACGAGCTGTTTCTCGAATGACATTGATAACGAAGTTGAAGAGAAATAGAGAGATTGGGAAACTCCATCTGTCTAACCCCACTGCTTCAATTAAACAATAGAGAGAGGTGATTGTAGTCCCTCATTCCCCCTGTCCGAATGACTTGTTGTTGCTGTTTTCCGCAAGTGATCAATCTCTTTTCCAACATATACATCCAGAGTAGATTTCTTTGATATTGCTATGTAGTCAAAGGTACAGAATGAACAATCAATTGCAGTCCTTGACAATAATAACGGAAAGATCCAAACACGTACAGATAAAACATGTATCTGTTGTACAAATCAATGGTTATCTGGATTCAGTAACTAAGTGGATAACGTGAAGGATGTTTCGAGCAAAAAAAATGGATTCGGGTTCTAGTGTAAGTATTAATACTGGGTAAATCCAGTCAACGAGTCCCATATAGGACGAAATGTGCGTCATGGATTCCAATGCTAGCCACTAATCGTTATTAAAACACTTTTATATTAGCTAGAATAACACGTTGCGGTAGAAGGGAATAATAATTTATGCAAAGTGCGCGTCAGCATTTACGCGGCTACCTAGATACATGAACCTCTTGAAAACTCCTAACTGCTTATTACTAAGAGTGAGTGGAGACACAGAGTACTGAGAGTCTTGTAAAAGCACTCTGTACTTGGAAGGTGAAAAATAAATGCCATATCTATGAACACTTAAGGAGGAACCAACAATGTAATACAATGAGAAGATAAAATGTTATTGAGGTGCATTTCTTAAAGATATGAATACATTTTATGCTACATATACATAGCAGGATTTTTTGAGCAGTGCGTAAGTGTTCCTTTTCACTAGAATAATCAATAGGAGCTCATATGATAGAATGAAGTAGAAAAAAGTGCATCAGTACTTTATTTGGCGTATGCTTATATGTTTTTCGTCAAATAAACTGGGAAATGTTCAAAGAATATTGGTTCTTCCGGGGGAAATTTCACCTGTCTACACTCCCAACGAACAACACTCCGAGAAACCGATCATCTAAAATTATGAAGATTCAATTTCCATTGTTGTAAATACTTGATTTCTGTTTATCATATCCGACTAATTACACAGTCGAGCAATATATTCCTGTAAGTTTGAAAATTTTTGGATAGAAGAAACAGAAACCAATTCACTCAACTCAGTTTTCATCAAAATTAGATAAGATCTCAAATGAGTAGCAGAATATAGCCTAGCAGTTTAGCGTGTCAACAAACATTTCGAAATCGACCGGTTGCTAAATTCATCTTATTCTGAAGGCAGATTAAAAACAAGTGTGTGCTGGTAGTGTAGATTTGATGCACGGAGAAAAATATTACTATTATAAAAGGCTACATGGGTCACAGTTATAACCTTTAAGTATATTCTATTTTTCATCAATCTGAGTAGTGCTTATGATTGCATTTAGTGCTAAACCGGATGTCCCATATACTTTGACAGAAAAAAACCCAACGAAAAGCATTAGCCTTGAATTCTTTTTAATGAAAACTCGGCTTTAAAACTAGGTTACACAAAATTTGATGTGCCCAATTCTGATATACGCATGAGAAGACATAAAGTCTGAGCTAGTGATAAACAACAGTTTCATCTGTAGCATTATTCCTATCGCCCCAAAACCGTTGATCACATAAGTAGACCTAGAGTCAATATATGTGAGGGATTATGATGCTTTATGAACAAAGCGATTCTCAACAACTTATTTCGTGAAGCATGAGGGGTTCTTATGCGTCATCATTCAGGCTATTGTGCATCGGTCATGCTTTGGTGGTTCTAAAACTGATAAAACGAGTCCCTTGGTTTATACGAGACTTATTAAAACGAAATTACAAGTACATTCTTCCTCTTTAATGAAATTAAACCGTGTTTAATTAACATAATTTAGTATATCTTTACATTGTGAATCAAGTTCTAGAAGGTTTTGGGATTTTGCGACTTTATATAAACAGATATGATCCAGAATCAGAGCAAGTCATTATGGTGATGTATTTTTTCACCTAAAAGTCTTTTTAAAAAAAAGAGTCCTGCAAATTTCTTTCATTTTGAATTTTGTTATTGTTTAATCCTTATCTATTTTCATCCCCCTGAAAGTGGTATAACACTGTTAAATATGATGCCTCCATATTTCCATTATTTTGTTCTGAGTTTTTGTCTTTAAGTAGACAGTAATGAACAAATTTCGATAAATCATACAGCTCAACATTTTATTAGTTTTTCAAAATTTAATTGAATTGACTAAGTAATTTGGGTATGGACCATACTCCAAATGTCAGGACTAATAATAATACCCAGTTACTCAAACTAGAATAAGTAGGGAGGTGTTCGAACCTGTAACAGTGACTGACAGCTGAACCCCTTAATCACTAAACCACGGCTCCACGTTTAAAAACTGTAATGACGACTAATAATTGCGAAACAGCCGATAAAGAGAACGTATTCCAATCTACGAATTATGCATTATTCCCACAAGAATTAATTGGAAGTATTGATTAAGAAAAAACGTGTGTAGGTAACACTGCTTACAGTTTGTGAGATTCTAACTTTTGGTTTTCAGCGCGCTTGCAACAAACCGGAAGGTAAGATGTATAATTAGAAGGTAGAAAAAAGTGTGTATGTACGAATCTGGAAGATATAAGAACAAGAGGAAAGAGTGACTCAACAACTCGATAAGGTAATGAGATGTAAATAAATTCAATAATAAGAGCGATCAAGATCAGTTAATGAATCAAGAGTAAAAAAACTTTTGATCGAAACCTGGGATGCACATATGGTGGGTCTTAAACTTTTCTTTTGGAATTTTATGACTTGAGAGGGTATATAAACCTTTGGACATTTCATAAACCTTGATGCATTGAAAAACTAAGTTCAGCATATAATCTCTTTGAGATCGGCTGTCCAAATCAGATGATCTTCCAATTACTTGGGTATTCACAGATGGTAATCTAGCTACAAAATGACACTGGTCCCAGTGAATTCTAAAGCTCATTGATAATTGATAGATTTTGAGTGTACGTTGTAGCGGCAAATAAATTCCGAGAAAATGTATCATAAGTCTTCAAGATTGATAAATACCTCATTAGATTGACTGGAGATACCGTAGCTGAAAACGTGCGGTCACGTGTCTGCATCAAATCATGAGTGGGTACGCCGTGCTACGTATCACTTGCAACTACTAGCCAGCTTAGATCAAATGATACTCAACTCAACGACAACACTTCCAAATATATCTTTGAACGCATTCATTCCTGAATTTTAATTTAGTCTGGTTGGTATCCTTCGACTACAAAGGTGTTACGGATAAAGACGTCGCTGAACCCTCAACATCTAGGGCATCTTAGGCGGTGAGCCCAGAGTGCTTTAACACACCAAAGGATAAAGTGTGGATCTACTCCTTGTCGTAACATCATATATCCTCCTTAATTTTCGTTTTTACATGTCCTGATATGATTTTTGCATCCTCGGACCTTTTTTCACCCATTTATATATTTTATCTTCATTATGAGACAGACACCCAAAGTGTAAAACATTAAGACTCATACGTCCCACCTTCATCTTTCAACTCATGCTATTCTGGCCTGATAATAGTAAAGCCTGGTTCTGCCACGCAGGAGCTGATTTCCACGAGCTCAGCGTTGTGGACCCACGTGTGCGATTCCTCGCAGTGCTGAAGACTGCCGCGCAATTTTAACAGATACGTCACACTTAGTATGTTTACTAGTGATGTTTCGAAAACTTACGATACTTTAACAAAAGCTACCCCTAAATTTGGAGACCTAACTGACCGACAAACGTTAGACCAACTCTTTCACAACATTGAGCTGCAACATGACTCAGCGACAGAAATGTTGCTACGAACGCGAAAGACCATTGGTCGACGGACCTTCGATGAGGGCCAGTTTAGATATTTCTCCTTATCTAAGCTTCCTTAAAAGGTGTAGGCAGTTCCTGTTTCATACAAAAATAATGCCGTAGACTAAATGGGTGCATCTGCCGATTGTGTTCTGGAGATCACCAGAACCACCAGCATCGAGATTTTTTCTGCGAAGAGAAGCCTTAAATGGCACAAAATGACATTGCAGATCTTTGTGTTAGTTTCACTAATTATTTTCATATTCATCATAACAGCAAACACTCCGAAATTCTCCAAAGAAGCCTGTCACAAAGGCAACCTGTATCTAGACCACAAGAAACAACCCTGCTGGTGTTGATACCGCAAAACTCATGGTAATTCTTTCAGGAATTGCACAAAATCCTGTAGTTCCCCAAACTCTAAACTGTCCGTCACGAAAACTTCCGAAAAGCTTATCCGCCGGCATGCGTTAACGGCAACCGTAGCCTGAAGACATGGACATCTGTCGTAAATCACTTGTATGATGACGAGAGTTGACTATCTTATCGACTATGGCGTAGGAGTGAGAGTTCTTCCCGCGAATACTAATGACCATCTACAAGAACCGGCCTTTAATTAACAGACGATGAGTGAAAAACTAATCGCCACAAATCGTAAGAGATATGTTTATCTCAACGTGGGTTTATGCGAATCCATTCACTGGACTTTCGTTGTGGCAGACGTTTTTATAACAACCATCTGTAAAGATCTGCCATAACACTATAGCCTACTCACTGATCCAGACAAACGGAGGTTAGTAGATGGAAATATTATATTACATTCGTGGAACTTCGTTTTCTGATTGTAGATCATACCCAGTCGTTGTAAAGCGTATAATCGATCCATACTTCCAAGGGACGCTCGATAAGGATCTCCAATTAATAAAAAAACGCGGACAAAACTACCGTGTGGAACCAGCAACATTACTCACTTCATCTCGTCTACGGGACCACCTGCATTTTCGAAAACGCGCTAACTAGCTCCTGAACAGCTAAGATTGACTAAAAACGAAGTCAAGTACTTGATGGACCAGTAAATTATCCGGCCATCGAGCAGCCAATGAACAGCAACAATTGGCGTCCAACTAGTGATTATCGGAAATTTAGTACGAAAACTACTTCCGATCGTTACTCTTTGTCACATATCCACGGCCAAACAGCTATTTCAAAAATTACGAGTGTTTTCTTAAAAAGCGACCCGGTTAAATCTTATAAATAAACTTCTATGGTTGTAGACGACATTCCTAAAACTGACTAAGAGGATTTTAGTGAACCTGCATCGGAACGTTAATAAGATATGTCAATATGTATTGACGTATCCTAATCACAAAAACCCTAAAATGTACCCAAAAGAAGAAGGTTGTGGTCTTCATGAATATATATTAGGTGTAATATGATATCCCGAACAAGCATTAACACTAAAAATTGCAATGCCAGTATAAAAATAAGAGAACGATGAAAATGGTGACAGAAAGTAATCTACATTTGAATGACAAAATAATAATAAACATTATTTTAACAACAGCCAAATCATGAATTTTACTTGAAAGCTCCTCTTGAAGTAACCACTACAAACGCAGTTCACTCGATTATTAAATATCCCCTCGAACAGTTGTAATTGACGGCGTGAAGAGAAGTCTAAAATCTAATATTATCAATAAGGAATAATCTGTGCCAGTACCATCAAGAAGCGCGCTAAACGCCAAAAGTAACGTAGGTATCAAATAATCACCAGATTAGGTTACTAATAAATGTTTCAGTTTCATTTCGAAAAGATAGGATGGTGTGAAGTCTGTATTAGTCTTACAGGTAATCAAACTTTCTTATGAAAATGTTGACAAATACAGCTTCAATCATGTGTTGAGCTAATGAGATAAAAAACCACGTTTCAAAAAGGGCAGTGATCTAGTACTTGTTGTGACTACCTCTGTTTTTGTATACTTCTTGAATCAAAAAATCACTAAATTAAGACAGTCATATCGTTACTGACCACCAAACATGATGTTGGGGAGATACCGATGAGATTATAATTTATGGTCGCCCTGGTATGGCCGAGAGTGGGGAGAGTCCGCTCACCTTCTCGAAATGCTCTCACACGGCCACGCGTATACAGCCCCTGCCAGGGAAGTCCTACTCACTGCCTTCTCGTAACACAGGTGTTGTTATCGAAAATGAGAGGACGAAAAGCAAATGTCCGGCGCTTTAACCGGATCCCAAATCAATGGTGCACATGGGCTCCAGTATCCTGAGGGAACAAATGGCGTATGAATCAATAGTTGGTCACCGGCTACCATGGGACTGCATCTCCTCACGATCCTCCACTGCCTTGTGGATCAGATCTTCAGGTCAAAGGCTCGGGGTGTGGTCCCCTAAGAAAACCACCTGCTTCGGTTTGGGCACCCGGGCAGTATCACAGCCCTCACACAAACCAATTGAGATTTGTGTGGCGCATATGTATTTGGTGCCTTCTTGTACCGATATCTATGTGTTAAAATAATAATAATAAATGTGAGCGACGCCGAAGTGACCTTGGGAGTGTCTACCCACTTACTAGGGATAAATGAGTTATAAAGCAGTTTGAAGAATAAAAATTATGATTCAGAGTTTATGGTTAGGGTTGAGAATTAGAGTTACGGTTTTTCATTGCGAACTGACATCAACCAGAATGCCAAGACGCTATTTGGCAAAGACTTGTAATACAATATCTGATTGGCTCGTCCATAAGTCGTACTCTTGCCGAAAATTCCTCGTCAAAACTAATTAGGAGTGAAGTGCCACTTCATATTGGCATGGGTAGTCACACATCATCTGCGGACAAAACCGTCAACGTTCTAAATACTCCAAGTGTGCCTGTCCTGAGTGATGAAAAATGGACGTCAAGCCATTGGTAAACTTCCATTCTGAGTCACAAAATACACTACCAATGTCTGATATTAGGACAGAACTCCACCCTGGTGTGATTGAGAAAAATTTAATTTCATCGAATATTATTGTGAGTATATCACAAAATTAGATACGCGCTTGATTTCGAAAAGTTTAAGGAACATATCCGTAGAATCTTACAGGAAAACACTAAAGGAGTTCCGGTGAAAAAATTGCTAAGAATAAGTACGTAGACGGATGGCGGTTTTGAACCACGATCATATAGATTCCTTAGGGCAATCTTAGTGTCGTAGAAGCACGTGATCTGTTAGGTTGCACTCGTAGTCACAACAGTACCGACATTCGAGTAAGACCTGATATGTCTCTTGAAGATGGAATAGATAGAAAGACGGAACCAGCTGAAGTAGTAAACAGTCGACAATAAGGTGAGAAAAATTTCTGCCGATGGACTGGAAAGAACGACACCTCATCAAGATTCCAAAGAAAGGAGATCTGAGCAAGTGTGAAAACTACAGAGGCATTACACTACTGTCAATACCGGGTAAAGTCTTCAACAGAGTGTTACTGAACAGGATGAAAGACGCAGTAGACACTCAACCTCGAGATCAACAAGCTGGATTCCGTAAGGACCGGTCGTGCACAGACCAGATTGCGACACTACGGATCATCGTCGAACAATCAATTGAGTGGAACTCGTCACTCTACATCAACTTCATTGATTATGAGAAGGCATTTGACAGTGTAGGTAGGAGGACGTTATGGAAACTTCTTCGACACTAAGGAGTTCCTGAGAAGATTGTCAACATTATCCGGAACTCATACGATGGACTACAGTGCAAAGTAGTGCATGGAGGACAGCTGACAGATGCATTCCAAGTAAGGACCGGAGTCAGACATGGCTGTCTACTCCCTCCCTTCCTCTTTCTTCTGGTGGTCGACCGGATCATGAAGACTTCGACATGTGGAGGGAAACACTGCATACAATGGACAGTTCAGTACCAATTAGACGATTTAGACTTCGCAGATTACCTAGCCCTTCTATCGCATACACACAAAGAAATGCAGATAAAGACAGCCAGAGTAGCAGCAGTCTCTGCACCAGTAGGCCTCAAAATACACAAAGGGCGAAACCAAGGTCCTCAAATACAACACGAATAACAGCAATCTAATCACTCTTGATGGCGAAACTCTGGAAGACGTGGAATCCTTCACATACCTGGGAAGCATCTTCGATAAACAAGGAGGTTCAGATGCAGACGTCAAGGCGAGGATTGGCAAAGCTAGAGCGGCATTCCTTCAACTGAAGAACATATGGAACTCAAAACAACTTTCAATCAATATCAAGGTCAGAATCTTCAATACGAACGTCCAGGCAGTTCTACTGTACGGAGCTGAAATTCGCGGAACTAATACAACCATCACCAGGAAGGTACAAGTATTTATAAATAGATGTCTACGCAAGATACTCAACATCCATTGACCGGATGCCATCAGTAACAGTCTACTGTGGGAGAGAACAAACCAGCTTCCATTCGAACAAAAAATTAGGAAAAGAATGGAAATGGATAGGATATACATTACTCAAATCATCACACTGTATCACGAGACAAGCTCTAACTTGGAATTCTGAAATCAAACGGAAAAAATGGAAGGCCAAAGAACACATTATGTTTGGAAATGGAAGCAGATATGAAAAGGATGAATAAGAACTGGAAAGCGCCAGAAAGGATTGCTCAGGACAGGGTTGGATGAAGAATGCCGGTGAGTGGCATATACTCCTTCACGATGAGTAATAAGCGTAGGTAAATAGGTATTGGAAGTGAACGCTACCATGGCCTGTGTGAATAGGTTGCTCTCTGTAGGATTTTTATATGCCAATGCTAGTAGTCTAAAAAGTTAATTCTATGAATTAAGAGCACCAGTGGATAGATTAAGACCACTCATTTTTGCTGTGACAGAAACTTGGTAAGTCCATGATTTCGACATTAATCCAGAATTATTCGAATACCACTTCCTAAGAAGCCATAGACATTGATGTAAGGAAGTGTGCTGTTGAGACAGATTTGTCAGTTGACACTATCTCATCAATTGAAGAAGCATGGCCTATCTTTGAAGGCAAGTTTAGTCTAGTTGCGCCCTCGTTTATACTATGCCTGGTATCACGTATTATCCACCATGAATGACTAAACAGGTCAATAAATTTCTTAGACGCAGGAAAAAATATTAGAATATGTTCATCTCTACTGTCTTAGAACAGTACAGACTCAGCTGCCGTAAGACTAGGAATGCTCGTAAATTGTTTATAAGTAAAACTAGACAGTAGTATGAAAAAGATGGGTTCGGGATTATAAAAGTGGTCCGAAATAGTTACTCTCGTACCTAAAAAAGCAAACTCAGAGAAGTGACGGAGTTTTATCACTTAAGGTGCGAGAAAATCCGCCAATACTAGCAAGAGATATTCTCGAAAAAGCTGTAGATATGTTGGAATGTTTCAGTTAAGTGTTTTCTATCAGTAATAAGGAACGGCCAACGATTAATTGTGATTGTGGCGGCTTGTTGATGGACCCTGTAATTATTGTGAAAGGCACCGTCTTAAGACCAATTCGTCATCTCAAACCTGATAAGTTCAGTGATCCTGATGATACTCATCCTGGGATTATGAAAGCCCTATTGGATGGATTTTCTCAATCTATAGCCATACTGCCTGAAATGCCTAATAGAAAAGATAATTTGGATGGCTGTTATAAAATATGTGATATAATCTTTTATCCAGGGAACCATATGATTTTCGGAAAGGCCTATCATGTTTGACAAACATGCCCGTTGCAAGAGAAGATTGGGCTGCGACATAAGATCGAAATATTCCTGTGGATGTGATTTTCGTAGTCCAACGTGAAGCCTTTGACAAGGTCTCCCATTCAAGTCTTAAATCAGAACCGGAAAATTTTGGGGTACATTACGAGGTTATATACTGAGTAAGCGACCTTCTCTATGATAGGAGACAGAGGGTAGTGTTTAAAATAACTCACATCGTGGGAAACTGTAAAAAGTGGAGTTCTCCAATGCTCAGTCCTCGGTTTTCTTCCCTTTTTACTTTATCTAAATGATTCGCCAACTGTAGAAGAGTTATCTACTCTACTTTTTGCCGATGACATAAAGGTTTGGAGACCTATGCACAGTATGCCAAATAGGATAGCATAACAGGATGACCTCAGATCATTGGTGGCACGGATGGACAGATGGTCACTAGAAGTGAACCTTGGCAAGAGTGTGGTGATGCAACTTAATGACAATGATGATTCGGGTCACTACACAATATGTGGATTAGTGTTACACAAAGTAAGATTTAGGAGTCATAATAAGTAGCGATTTCAAAACTACTAGTAACCGTAAGGCTGCTGCTGCAAAAGGCTACAGGATATTACGGGTTATTCGTAGGTCTTTTCAGTATTTGGATGAAGAAATGCTTAGATTATTATACCTGACTTTCATTATAACATTTGGAATATGAGATTCATGCAGCGAGTCTTTGTTTCAAGTATGAAGTAAATATGCTGGAAAGAGACAAACGACGAGGGACTAAGATTGTATAGGGTCTATATGGTCTATCTTATGAAGGATAACTGAGATATCTTAATCTAATTCCGTTATCTTACTGCAGAACACTGGATGATCTAATATTGGCTTGTCGTATACTGAACTATGACTTGGTACTAATATGTCTTATCTTTTCCTTCCGTCTAGGACTCATCATTTGAAAGAACATTCGAAGGAAGTTGAAAAACTAAGATCAGCTTGTCTACATGTGAAGTTTTGTTTTCCTCACCGAGTAGTGAATTACTGGAATTCTCTACCATAACACGTAATATCAGCACCTGTTGATATATTCAAAACGAGATTGGACATCCACCGTGTTAAAAACTGCAAGAATTAATATAGGTGGACATACTTCCTGTCCTATTCCTTTAACTGAAGACTGAAACCCAACGGAGACTTGACAACCCCACAGCAATTAAATTACCTAATGGCCACCCCTTCTCTGGCCTTTCAAGGTCGTTTAAACAAGACGGCGGGCGGCTTTCGGTAAACTTGTGTTTTTTGCCGTGCCACGTAACCGACGTGTCAACGAAGATGCCGCGCTACCCGCCTGATCGGTAATCTCATCTAATCTGTAGTATTAACTGTCTTCTTATTTGACAATAACTAAGTCTGTCTAGTAATTTTACAACAGTTGTTCGTGGTATTTTAAGTAAACAGGCTTCTATTTTACACAAATTGCAAGACTGATTGCTTTGTAATCGTTCATTTTTTCAACGATGAATATCTTGATAATCTTATATCCTTTTCTAGTTGGTTTGATTATACCTCATTGGGCGTCCCGGTTAAAGGGACGCGTTTGCTTCCGATAAAACTACCTATACCATTAGAAAAGTCCAGCAATATTCCTTCTCATTTAAGGTAAGAGTGTACATGCTTCACTAAACACTGTACAGATTTACACTAGATGACCTTATTAATTGTGTTCAGTCATACAACCAGAAATTGACGTGTGTCATAGATTTGACATATGCTAAATATTATTCGCCAAAGGTAACTCCTTGTTATTTATTTCCCCAGTTCCTTCATGATAATAATATAAGTTACCATAAGATATATGTGGAAGGGCATGCAGTCCCAAACTCAAAAAATGTTGAACAGCAAGTTTTTATTAAGTTCAGAATCGACTTTTATAGGTTCATCAATATGGTTAACAAGGAACGTAAACAATCTCCAGGTTAGCTGTTATTTCTTTATGCAACTTTAAATTGTTTTCCTGTGATATATTCGATTTGCAATAAGTCGTTGTGTTTGGACTTAGTTTAAACCCAGTCTTACACAATATCATACTTTGTTCCTCTTTTTCGACTACAAAATATCTGCATCTTGTCTCAAAATTTTCCTACTTGTCGGTACTAATAACGTCTAAGTTTTGTTACTTTTTGCTGTGCCTGCCAATGCCTATCCCTCCATTTTGTTTTGGGAAAGTCTACAATAAGTCAGTCACTCAAATGTTTCGAAAAGCCTCATTCACCACATGTATGATTGCAGGACAATCATTCTGCGGTGAAACTATAATTTATAGATGACCTTTGAACAACAATAGTATGACTGACTGAGTCTCACTGTTGGGTGTTAATGTTTGAAGTTTTGCTTAATCCCGGCGCTTCCAATTATTCAAATATAAAGGTATTAACATTTGTCTGTTAACCGGATTGCCTGTTTATTAAGTTGTGTTGCAAGTGTTGGATTTTAGTTTACTAAGTAAATATTTCGTGGTCAATTTTTCCTCATCTATTTACAGCTCGCTTGGTGACTATCTGTCATCATTCGTGTGAATACGTGCCTGAAACATTCGCTGGATTACTCATCTTACACGCTCATAGTTTCACGTCGCGAAGTTCTGATACCGTAGCTTTTCTGATCGACCAGTCTGATATACTTTCTCCCCATATTATTTCCATAATAATAAGTGTACTTTGAAAACCTGTTTCTATCATTTCATGTGATTTAAACCACTCCTGTTAAACGTATCATTTTCCATAGCTGTTATGAATACTCAACTACTTATCTACATTTTCGAGTGTATTTTCACAAATCTGAGTGCTATTAATGTACTAATTTTTGTGTTTTTAGATGGCATAATTGCTGTACACTGCACACATGGCGTAAACCGAACGGGTTACTTAATATGCAGGTAATGTTCGCTACCATACTACATATTAGTCTCAAGATATCTTATCGATTTTATGAATATGAATCCTAAAGATGCTCTTAGAGGTAAGTGCTTATGTCATGGGAAGCACAGTTCACTGTTTTGTAGAGTTCGAATGGGCACGTGGTCATCCTGTTGAAAGAGAAAATTATGTTGAAGATTTGTTGAATTCTGTCAGTAAATTAGAGGTCACAAACGTTGAAAACAGTAGAAGTGCGTGAATAAATGTACTTTATTGTCAGTATTTTATTTAATGCGCTAAAAGTAATATCCATGCACACAAAACCTTTATGATACTCCTAAAGCTACTACTTGTTTTGTTGTGAGATAAGGTATTAAATAGCTATTTTCTGTATTCATTGCCTTTCATAAAACACGATGCAAAAGAACTTGGTATTATTGTAAGAGAATAAAATCATTACTGTGGCTAGTAAAAATACTTCCTAGAAATGCAAAATAATATTTTTGATGAACACTATTTAATCATTGACTGCCGAGGCTCCGAATAGTGTAGATAGTTGCTACAATAGATAATAATTACGAGTACACTAAATCCGACCAAAAATTGTCGTATACTTTATCTGGGCTCTAGTATACCAAAGAAACAAACGGCATATGAACCAATCTTTGGTCACCGGCTACCACGGGACTGCATCTCCTAACGTTTCTGCACTGTCTTGTGGTTCACAACTTGAGGTCGAAGGCTCCAAGTGTAGTCCTTCAAGAAAACCACTTGCTTCCGTTCGGCACGCGAGCAGTATCATAGCCCACACACAAATCAAGTGACTTGTGTGGCACTTATGTATTCGGCGCCCCTTTTTACCAATATTTGTGTTCAAATAAATACTTATCTGGCAGACCTCAGTTCAATCGTTTCATACACGTTAAAAATATGTTCATTTTACTTTCATAAAGGCACAAGCTTATTTAAAGAGTTCATTCACTCCCACCAAATGTAAATGACGGTTATACACATTTACGACTACATGTGCTCACTTTATGTTACAGATCATAAAAGCCCAAACATTGCAGTAATGTCAATAAATAGTTAGTCGAATCAGGGTTTCAAGCTTGAAATAATTTAAAAGCAAACTTTTAACAATGATTAAAATGAAAACTCACTCTTGTAAAATTTTGTCTACGGGTGTTAATGATGAGTTTTATTACCACTTCAGTGACCACAAATTATTGATCTTTCTTGTTCAAATATGTATTATTTCACCAAAGCATTCAAGGAACAATCTTTGCTGATAGATTTTTCAGAACTGTCCAAAAATTCAAATGAAACAGATTCACATTTCTATTTGCTAGTTTGTGAGGCTTGTTCATAAATAGTTAGAAATATACTGTCTAAAACAATCAGACAGTTGACAGACGCTTGGAATCCATTGTGGATAAGCAAATGACGTATGAACCTGTTGGGGACAATAGATCACCCAAAACTCACATTTTGTAATTTTATTTTATCGATTAAATGTTTAAATATTTGAAGTGGACTTTGACATATAACAGAACCTATTGTTGGTTACCGACTACCATGGGTCTGCATCTCCTAACGTTACTCCACTGCCTTGTGGATTAGACCTTTATATCAAAGGCTCGATGTGTGACCTTCTACGATGTCTACACGGTGGCCTAGAGGCTATGAGTTATCTGTTCAACCTTTAGTTCGGTAGCTGATAGGACCCATAACAAGACGAAACAACTGTTCATTGCTTTCTTGTTTTCACTGAATATCAGTCACATCGCCTAACCATTACGCTTGATCCCGTATATGTTAAGAGACGTACTCTGATAAAAATCACTTTGACGTTCAACAGACATCAGATAAATTTTACTAAGAAGAATGTGTCAATTTCTATCGAAAAGAGTGAATCGACCAATAATATTTGACCTAAATATCCACTTATTAAGAATCATTTAATCCCAGATTGATTATTACTCTGGTAATCTTTATTTAACTGCCAATCCCGAAATTATACCAGTTGCATAAACATAGTTAACCCTTGTTACTGAATCGTTTCGTTGTGTCTCTGCTACCGTAAAGTATGTGTGCGCTTATTACCCCTTTTGTAATTGGCTATCTTTCGTTTTTGTACTAATTGTTGTGATTTATATTTTATAAACGGACTATAATTGTTTGCAATATACATAGTTACCTGTTTTGACTATAGCCCTGCTTAGACTGTGCGACGTATTCAAGAAATTCACCAGTAGGTATTTACTTCTAACAGAATGTTCGGCAGTGACTTTGGAACCAACCTTTACAAAAACACTTACTACTTGTTTCCACTACCTTTGTTAACTTATGTTGCATCCGCTTTTCGTCCTCTTAATTTCGTTAGTAAAATGGATAATAGGATAAAGGAAGCAGCGTTCAAAGACTGACTCCATTTTCTTGATATGGGTGTTGAACAGATAAAAAAGACATGGTACGAAGATGTTTCATAACTTATCACATCTCAGGAACGCTTATATGCTCGAAGGCACGCCGTTCACTGTAGAAGAGTGACGAAAAACTGATTCAATCACATGTTGAATTTAACATTTGTCCGGCGATGAAAAAGTTTCTTGACATCCGCACAGCATACAGTCGATCAAAATGATTGACATTCAACCGGCGTTTATCAGTGGCTCTATGTGAACATCCTTTCCTGAAAGGCATCAGGCGTATTGTTTTGGAACAGAATAAAAACCGCCTGAATATGTTTTGAGAGCTTTGTTAGGGAGAGACACATTGAAGGCTCGTTTTACAGTGACACCTTTCATGTGCAGCCACGTGTTTGTTCCCAAAATTTTGGGCTCAGTCAGGTCTTTACGTTAAATAATAATCAGTTTCAGGTTTCGTAGGGTTCTGAGAAATCGCTAGTAAACATACTTATTGAGTCCGCGTGGTATCGATTCTTTGTTACCGTGCGGGAGTTCTATCCGTTATGGATTGATGGGTGAAGGGTCCTAGTCCTTATAACTTTAAGTGTACTTAGACAGCGAAATGCGCAAATATCCAAAACAAATTTGAGACTAGAGAAAACTCAAGCATATACAAAAATGTATGTAATGTTACGACAGTCTTACAGCAGACTCATAATATACCGGTTAGTTTACCGAATCACAGATGTTCATCAACCTAAAGGCTTAGGACACGCGGAATAGGAAAAATTTCCCCCAACATTCTTTATATGTAATGATCTGTAAATCAATAAAATCAGAAGTCTATAAGGACGAAGTGTGAACGTATATTTGAATGACACGTCGATGTGTTGCATTGTGTGGCATCTAAGGTAATGAGTTATCGTTTAACTTCTTTCTAGACCTACTGATGGAAATAACGTTTTCGTCGACTGAATTTTCAAGCACTGATCTCCTTCCAGGAGGCCCATTTACCAGCTTAGAATACGCAGATGACATAGTCCTGTATACACTCTCTGTCTTCCCTTAAACTAAGAGATTAAAATCGCTTCATATCTTTCTTTCGACGTACTAAATCTTTCTTCCTGTTCTATATCTTTATATGCAGTCTTTCTTTTATATATTACCACCATTGACTTAACCACTCCTATGCATCCGGTTTCCATCTTGTTGTACTAATGCGGTATGGCAGCTTAGACCGATGCATATAAGTGCCTGGTCCTACGTTGTAGGTGACTGAGTGAATGTGCTGCATGGAGCTGCTTAACATCATCTGGTAAGAATCCTTGACCGAGTGCATTCGAGCAGTGGTATTTCTGGTCAAATTCACACTTACAGATATTTACTACCACTAGTGGCTGAAGCCGATTTTGAATGCACTGCTATAGAACCTGTTTCCTGCTCAACACTTCCAGTTCCATGTACATTCTGTTAGCTGCTATTTTATTTACTTATTGAACTTGATACTGATAACAAAGTCTAATTATTTGTTTTACGATTAATTTGTTTTTCAGAATTGCATTGAGTTCTGAAGGTCCCCATACCTTTTCAGATATGCAACTTATGGCTTCTGTCAACTAATTGAAAGGCTCAAAACTTTCTAATAATCAAGTTTATGCAGATGAGCGAATTTCTGAATATGGAAGATTATGCGAGGAAACAATCTACAAGTTCACGAAAACTGTGTTTTATATTGACTACGTTCATGTTTATTGATTTAATGGATTATTTAAATATAAATATAACAACTGCACTCAGTCTTTTGCACTGTAAATCTTGTTGGTATGTAGAATTATAATCCAAAACGGTGAATTTGTCACGACGTGATTGCCTCATCTGTAAGATATGTGGGAGCGATATCACTGACACATCGTACCGTGACAATTAGCAATGATAATCAGTACTTCTCAAGAATACGTTTTTGGGCTGGGAATAGAATAATATGTTTAATGTGAATTGTAATGAGTTACACACATTGACTACGTCTGTAAGGCTAAGCTATGCCATCCGATTGAATGTCCCCACGTCTACCATTAACATGTCGAATATACATCTTTTCTGTCATTATATGCTTGGGTTCGGAGTCTGTGGTTAGGAAACAATGCCACTACAAGCATCCATCCGAATAAACAACGCAACATTCAGCGAGACTTCTACACTGGCGCAGCACTACAAATTTTCGTAACGAAACGGGTACTTATAAATCAAATACTTAGTTGTCTTTAATTTTCACAAACAGTTACCCGTTGTAGTGTCTGTCATTATGTTAAGCCCAAATACCTTATTATTTTAACTTCCGGACAGCCCATTCTATTTGAGTCACATTCTGACCTTGTTAATTATTCGCTTATCAATATCTTGACTGCTTTATATGAGCGCGTAGGCGTATGCACACTTCTTATCCCGTTACTCATCACATGTCTGTAATTTATTTTTGTGGGCTTATAAATATTGATTAACTCTTTGTTAAGCGGGGAGTTGGCTTACCAGCCATCTCCACCGCTCGTCAATTTTGCTTCGCTTTCTCATCTTCGCATCGTTCCTCCGTTTGTTCGTCTAATCAACAATTATGCAAAATATATGCATTCAAAACTCCATTCTCGTTATTTGACTTATTTGATTCCGTTATTAACCATCGCGATTTAAGTTAATGATTATATACGAGGATAGACGATAGCAACCAATCATTACGATCAAATTGGAGTCAGATCACGGGCCACTAAAATGGTGATCACGCCACCACAAGCTAACACAACGGGCTACTAAACCGTTAAGATTGTCTGTATATCTCCCCATGAAACTACGAAGGAGAAAGTGAAAACTGGGTAAAAGTTTATTGGTCCGTCTATTACTACTGGTCAAGGAAGAGCAACATTTGATGCGGAAAAAACAGTTTAGAAGTTGGATATATAAAGTTAAAAATATTACTATGAAGAAATTTTTATAGTAAACAATTCCTGTCACGTCTCCACACTGTTAGATTCTGATCCATATATTATATCGTAAAGAATGCTACACAAAGACAAGCGTTAGAGAAACTACTGCTGATTCTTAAGTAATAATTGCCTTCGTTTAATCTGTACCTACTGTTTGCTTCGTCTGGGTAGTGAAATTGTTGTGTTATTATGGAAGGTGTGTGTGTTATCTATATTCCATTGAATGCGATGCAAAGAATATGATGAACAGTTTACATTTCGTAATTGATCGAGCTGTAAAAGTTCGTCTTATGTATGCCAGTAGGATATGATGACAAGGACGGCACGCCACAATTTATTCACCATTCACGTTACGTCTGCTCACAATTCTTTTTGCTTCCAGGCAAACAGAACAGGATGCGCACGACCAAAATTATCCGGTAATACCAACAAATATCTACAAAGCAGTTTACTTTCAGCGTGAATGTAATCAGTCTGAGAAGGGAAAAAATTATTCTACCCTACTTTTTGGAATCTCTTTAGCACATTAACAAATTCAGTTCAGCTTTCGGAACGCCTGTTCAGTATTATAAATTGAAACGCCTCGCTTACGTAGACTAAAATATCTCTTTGACATGAAAAATTACAAACAGCACTGGATAATTATTAAAAATCCGTTATTCGTTGCAACAATAACTTACTAACTGAAGAAAGTATTACCAACATTTCCGACTTACTGGTCATTCGATATTTCGTCATAATACTTGAGTAAAACCGACCCACACAAAGTTCATGTATCTAGATCTGCTAAGTTATTCTTATTCTTGTCACGTTGTTTTCTGGATTTTATCACATTTCAAACAAAGACGATGAGGTTTATTAAAGAAATTTGTATCGCAAATCAACCCAATCTCACTATCTTGGGGAAATTTCGGGGTTTTCTCTGAAGTCAAGAAAATATGTCAGTTTTCCCCAAAATTCGGGGAAATCTCCCGGTGTTATAAATTTATATGGAAATATTGTGGAAAACAAAATTTCCACAAACATTTTGGGGATCTCCCCATACCTGGGGAAATTTTGAGATTTTTGTGCCATTTTCCGAAAATTTTCAATAGTGGTTTCCCTACAACAGGGAGATTGGGAAGTTACGAAGCAACAATCGATCTACCGTTTGCAACACTAGAGAGAGGGAGCTATAACAATATTCTACGCAATCATTTTGTGGTATTCTTGCAGCAAAAGACCACTTAAATATGACATCTAATATTCGCACGTTTCAAAAAGCGCAGTGATTCAGTGCTTGTTGTGATTATCTTTACTACTGTATACTTGTTGCACCAAAAAGCATTCTTGGTCTAATTTAACTTGAAGTATTTCCTCTAAGGTTTGAAATCTCGCTAAACTCCGTCTTGTGATATCTCCTCTCATTGACTCTGATTTTTGTGTTCATATTGTGTTTTAAAACTTTTTTGTCTGGTTACAATGGTTGGTAGTACTTATAAATGTGCACAACCAATTTGTTTATTCCCTGTGGAGGAACGAATCCAATGAGTGTAAAAGTTTCCATAAAATTTGTACCCGTTTAAGTCCCACCGCATAAAAAAGAAGCTCGAAATTTAATTCGCATTGACTTTGTATGTTTTGCTGTACAAATGCTTTGTTGACTGATCCAGAAGGCTATGAGCCTATTAGCTTTGGCGGTGAGAGTATAACTCATGGACGACCTTTGAGCAACCCTAAAGTGACCTTGAATGTCCACCTATTAACTAGGACCAAATGAAGATAATAAACCACTGTGAAGGATTAGAATTATGATTTCTTGTTAGGGTTAGGAATTAGATTTAGGGTTTTTATCATGAACTGAAATCAGCTATAATGCTAAAACTCAATTTAGCCAAATGGATGAGTGAATTTCGTGCCAAAATCTGAGACCTGTTATCTTATACCTGGTTGGATCGTCCACAAATTATAGTCTCGCTCAGAAAACTTCAATCCATATATGTCTGTGTGACGGAACATGTTGTTAAATTACAGCTCTTTATGGTCAAGTGAAATGTCACGAACCAATGGTAACGATGATGATTTATTATACAAAATACCTCTTCAAATCGTCTTTGCGACGCTAAATTTGTTTAACTTCCTACCAAGTAATCCAATTACACGCAAAACTAGATAGTTTTTTGAAAACGAAGCCTGTTCATGACACTATAAAATCAATAAAAATAAAAACAATATGAAATAGCTTTGACAGAAAATGGAGATAGCCATTTATGTTTCAGAATACTGTCCTCTGTACTATACTTTA
This sequence comes from Schistosoma spindalis, assembly GCA_946903255.1. NCBI lineage: Eukaryota > Metazoa > Platyhelminthes > Trematoda > Strigeidida > Schistosomatidae > Schistosoma > Schistosoma spindalis. Next base: position 4,039,731 of record OX336418.1, on the reverse strand, counting down.
AAACTACACATAACGATATACTTTCAGCTACTTTTTGAACCTGCGTTTATACAGTTCTTTGTGCACTCATACCTTACATTTGTTTTCTTTAACCTATTACAATTCTCTTGCTTAAAAGGACCTTAATGATAGAAATTCGGACTATGTGCTCATACATTCACTATTTCACCATAAATGACTCACTTTCAATAGGTATGAACATTGTGGGTTTTGCTTCTGGTTCTTTCTTTTGCTTAGGCAAAAGTGGGTAATTACCCACTTTTACAGCTTCCTCAATATATGCCACTGATAACGCAAACCGAATGGGTGACTTTGTCCTGCAGCATCATTAATGCTTCAGATGTTCGAGAGGGATATAAGGTCACGGTTTATAGAAGCTCTCGAATTCACGTGAATTTACTATAGGCTATCAGTTGCTCGACGCAACGTGTAGCACGTACTATCAGCGTTTACTGGCAAGCAGGAGCAATCTGAAACGCAACACAACAATCAGAACCGGTAAATGCCACTAGAGTGAGAACACGGCGTACTGGCACAACAGAGATATATTTCAAAAATTGAATTACGCGGTTCGAGTACAAAAGGGAAAGTTTATTACAAACTGGGTTTACTCATTGTCCTGCAGGTCTAGCTTGCGCAAGGCTTGTTCCCCTTCTTCTAGTACGTTTACATTCTGTTCCCCTAAAATGAAGAAAACAATTTCGCATCAGTGAAGTCACATGTAATGATTTTAAATACCATTACACTACCCCCTCTCTCCATGGGGCACTGTCCTGAGTGCCTGGTGCTGGACATGGGTATGCTACCCCTCCTTCCGGTGGCACCACATAATGGCTGACTGCAGTCGGGGGGGTTACAAACGGGGTGTCTAAGTGCACCGCTGTTCTGTCTGGCTTCAATTGGTTGTAGTATGCTGTTATAACATCGTCTTGGGGCCGTTGGAGGTTACGTAGGACGACCGTAGTGGGAGGCCGTGTAAACACAACTTCATAAGGTCCTTGCCAAGGTTGGTGAAAATTGCTGCATGTCCCTATCGAGGCCAAAGGGCGGTGCAGCCAAACACGATCACCAGGTTTATACACGGACCCGTTCGCCTTGCGGTCGTACACATCATTTTGGTGTTTGCTAGCATTTTGTAGGTTGATCTTCACTAGGCGGTATGCGTCCGCCAGGCGGCTGCGAATGTTACGGATGTATGATACATGATCTTGAGCCTCGCATGGTAACAACGGTATTTGTAGCTCAACAGGTAGGCGCAATTCATGTCCAAAGAGTAAGGTCGCAGGTGAAAATCCCATGGATCCGTGTACTGATGAGCGGTAAGCTAACAGACATTGGGGTATAACATCATCCCAACATTCCGTCGACGACTTACTGATAAACGATTGTAGGAGGGTTTTGATAGTCGTGTTTGTTCTTTCCAATAAGCCGTTACCACCTGGGTGGTATGCAGTAGTGTGTTTTACGAATTCCCAATAATCGGAATACCTGGGCGACGAGATGGCTTTCAAAAGCTGAACCTTGGTCAGAATGGAGCACCGTACCGGGATACCCAATGATCAATAAAAGCTCGAGTGACTGTGAGGGCATTTTGTTGTGGTATAGGAACAACTTCACACCATTTGCTAAAATAGTCCACCATAACCAGTATATAGCGGTTTCCGTTCTTTGACGTTGTGAGTGGTCCCATAATATCGATGCCAACTCGCTGATGTGGACCCCTTCTGTCATCATTGGAACTAAGGGTGCACGGGGTATTTGTCGGGGTGACTTAATTGCATAGCACGTGCTAAAAGTTTTGCAGAATCCCGCTACATCTTCATGGATGGATGTCCACCAAAACCTCTGGCAGATTGCATGTTCGGTCTTCCGTTTTCCCGAGTGTCCAAGTTCTCGGTGTACCCGCTCCATAATATTCTGGACTTGTACACGTGGTACTATAACCAGTGGTTGTTTTGATTCTCTGACTATAAATAACATGTCTCCATACAATCTCAGGCTGCTCCACTTGGCACAAAGACGGACCGTTGCCAAGGAATGATCCTTCAACTCTGCCGTAGATGGTTTATTATTCCCATGTAGTTACCTTTGATAAATGAATTGCAGATCAGGGTCTGTTGCTTGGAAAGTTGGCCAGTCGATCTCGGGGGCCGTGCTAAGGACAGCACTAATGGTATTAGGAGGATAGGGTATACGAAACAGAGAATCAAAGTTTGTGTGTCCGCTTCCAGGTCGGTATTCACTAGTAAAATCAAACACCTGCAACCTCTCCTGCCAGTGTACTACCCGACCTTCTGGTTCACGGAACGAACGAAGCCATTGTAGTGCACGGTAGTCTGTGCGTACACGAAAGGGGCGTCCTAGGAGGTAGTGACGAAAAAGTTGCAAGACTTTTACCAAAGCTAGCGTCTCTCGGCGCGTCGTAGAATACCTTGTCTTTCTCTTATCTAACCGCCGACTAGCGTACTCTATGACCCGCTCCTGTCCAACATATGCTATTTGAGACAAGACTGCTCCAACAGCTGATGAGCTAGCATCTGTATCAAGTATGAACTCACCCGCTTTAGCCGAAGTATCCGGAAAAGCCAGTATGGGTGGAGCAGCAATACATGACTTCAAGGTGCTAAATGCCTGTTGACATTCTGTGGTCCACAACAAGTTTGGTCCTTTATGCGTCAGGCGGTGTAAAGGTGTTGCCCGGGGTTGCGAAGTCTCGTACAAAACGTCTATAGTAAGAAGTGAGTCCCAGGAAGCTGCGAACATCCTCGGCAGATTTCGGTTGTGGCCAGTTAATAATGACGCTCGTTTTTTCCTTATCAGATGCTACTCCCTATTTCGTAATGCGATGTCACAAAAAGAGCACTTCTTTTTGCAAGAATCGATATTTAGATGGTTTCACTTTTAAGTTGTGCTGCCTAATATGTTGTAGGACTGCCCTCAAACTGTCATTATGCTGTTCTGGTGTGCTGCCATACACAATAATATCATAACGGTAAAGTAAGCACTTATGTGGTACGAGGCCATGTAGAACTGTCTGCATTAATCATTGGAAGGTGGCTGGAGCATAAGTTAGCCCAAAATGCATCAGTTGAAATTCATAAAGTCCAATCGGTACGTTGAATGCAGACTTCTTTCTGTCCTGGGGTCGTACTTCCACTTGCCAGTACCCGGATGCTAGGTCTGAAGTCGAGAACCAACGAGCGCCTTCACGGTGTCCAATGTAGCGTCTATACGTGGAAGTGGGAAGAAGTCCCGTTTGGTTATAGCATTAAGTCGGCGGTAGTCTACGCATAGTCGTAGGGAAGCGTTTTTCTTTTTCACTAAAACGATAGGCGAGGCCCATGGTGATGAAGATGGTGCAATGATCTTTTTCTCTAGCATATCCTTTATCATTGATTCTAATTGAGGCTGGTAATGTACTGGTACTCGGCGAGGTGTGATCACCTGTGAGGATAGAGTGCTGTACCGTGGTCGTCCGATTCCCAGAGATATTCTCAGAGAAAACAGAACTAAATTGTTGGAGCACATCAGTGGTTGCTCGACGGTCTTTTTCGCTTATTACTTTATTATCATGTACCTGACGTATAACTTCAGCAATTCCCACCTGAGCTACGGACTTAGCTGGCACTTCATGATGTTGTATGTGCACGACAACTCCGCCAATACTCGCTTCTGACTTATTCATATGTATAGAGACCTGGTATTTTAGCATGAAGTCGACCCCGAGAATCATATCCCAAGTCAGGGTAGGGCAAACCCAGAATTCATGTTGAAATGGCTTCTCGTCTATCATTAGTTCTAACCCTACCTTATAACACGCTTTCAAGGGTTCTCCGCTCGCGGTAATTAATGTAGAAGAGCATTGTTTACGCTGGGTGCTGAGGTTGAGTTTCTGGAAGAGGTCTTCCTTGATCAAAGATACGGAGGCTCCTGTATCTAATAGTATATTAATGTCAGTACTCTGCACTCTACCTTTAATAGTAACAGGGCAAAAACGTTTAACATAGCAGGACCATATATACAAACAACACTGCTTACCTCTGTTTTTCACGCTATTATGCCCACATTTCTTGGCATTTTTTCCGAAACGTTTGCAGTAAAAACACTCCGTTTGCTGATTCCGATAAGTCTTCCCTGGCGACCTTCCATTCCGTCTTGAACTTAGCTGTCCACGGCTGACACCTCGGTTGAATGAGTCGGTAACAGCTATTGTCGTCTGGGAACTGTCCAGCCCACTAGATTTTGTGGCTTGTTGCACATTGATCACTGATGCTGGTCGTGCATCTGGTAAATTCGCTAGTTTTTCAGCGGCCAGAAAACGTGGTGTTGTTCTTTTCAAGTCAGGTGTATCTTTTGGTGGGCTTCGAAGGATATGTCCTCTTAGAGTTCCAGGCATTAATCCTTCGACAAAACGTGAACGAACTAATTCCTTTCGTCCCATTACATCTAAACGTGAGAATGCCTGTGCGGCGATTTGCTGCAGGAAATAAAGATAGTCGATTGGGTTCGCGCTTACTTTTTGGTGACATAATAGGAACTGGATTTTCGCCTGTTGGGTGTTCACGGGCACAGAAAAACAGTCGTCTAGGATTCTCCAGTTTTGTGAGAGTGTTACTTGTCGCGAACCCATTGGCCGTAGCCCTTCGTATTACTTCATCGCTCAAATAAGAAACGAGGTAGTTGAAGTGTTCGGTCAGTGGAACTCTCTGTAGATACGCTGACTTTAAATTTCCAGACAGAGTAATCTGACGAACTTTCAAGTAGAGATGGTTGGCGAGGGGTTAATGCGGGTGCAGCCTTGATTGGAATCACAGGGGGTTCGTCTAAATTCTCGTCCCATTTTTCCGTAGACACCTCCAGTGGCATTTACCGGTTCTGATTGTTGTGTTGCGTTTCAGATTGCTCCTGCATGCCAGTAAACGCTGATCGTCCATGGTACAAGTGGTGATGGAGGTGCCTACGGAAAAATGGGACGAGAATTTAGACGAACCCCCTGTGATTCCAATCAAGGCTGCACCCGCATTAACCCCTCGCCAACCATCTCTACTTGAAAGTTCGTCAGATTACTCTGTCTGGAAATTTAAAGTCAGCGTATCTACAGAGAGTTCCACTGACCGAACACTTCAACTACCTCGTTTCTTATTTGAGCGATGAAGTAATACGAAGGGCTACGGCCAATGGGTTCGCGACAAGTAACACTCTCACAAAACTGGAGAATCCTAGACGACTGTTTTTCTGTGCCCGTGAACACCCAACAGGCGAAAATCCAGTTCCTATTATGTCACCAAAAAGTAAGCGCGAACCCAATCGACTATCTTTATTTCCTGCAGCAAATCGCCGCACAGGCATTCTCACGTTTAGATGTAATGGGACGAAAGGAATTAGTTCGTTCACGTTTTGTCGAAGGATTAATGCCTGGAACTCTAAGAGGACATATCCTTCGAAGCCCACCAAAAGATACACCTGACTTGAAAAGAACAACACCACGTTTTCTGGCCGCTGAAAAACTAGCGAATTTACCAGATGCACGACCAGCATCAGTGATCAATGTGCAACAAGCCACAAAATCTAGTGGGCTGGACAGTTCCCAGACGACAATAGCTGTTACCGACTCATTCAACCGAGGTGTCAGCCGTGGACAGCTAAGTTCAAGACGGAATGGAAGGTCGCCAGGGAAGACTTATCGGAATCAGCAAACGGAGTGTTTTTTACTGCAAACGTTTCGGAAAAAATGCCAAGAAATGTGGGCATAATAGCGTGAAAAACAGAGGTAAGCAGTGTTGTTTGTATATATGGTCCTGCTATGTTAAACGTTTTTGCCCTGTTACTATTAAAGGTAGAGTGCAGAGTACTGACATTAATATACTATTAGATACAGGAGCCTCCGTATCTTTGATCAAGGAAGACCTCTTCCAGAAACTCAACCTCAGCACCCAGCGTAAACAATGCTCTTCTACATTAATTACCGCGAGCGGAGAACCCTTGAAAGCGTGTTATAAGGTAGGGTTAGAACTAATGATAGACGAGAAGCCATTTCAACATGAATTCTGGGTTTGCCCTACCCTGACTTGGGATATGATTCTCGGGGTCGACTTCATGCTAAAATACCAGGTCTCTATACATATGAATAAGTCAGAAGCGAGTATTGGCGGAGTTGTCGTGCACATACAACATCATGAAGTGCCAGCTAAGTCCGTAGCTCAGGTGGGAATTGCTGAAGTTATACGTCAGGTACATGATAATAAAGTAATAAGCGAAAAAGACCGTCGAGCAACCACTGATGTGCTCCAACAATTTAGTTCTGTTTTCTCTGAGAATATCTCTGGGAATCGGACGACCACGGTACAGCACTCTATCCTCACAGGTGATCACACCTCGCCGAGTACCAGTACATTACCAGCCTCAATTAGAATCAATGATAAAGGATATGCTAGAGAAAAAGATCATTGCACCATCTTCATCACCATGGGCCTCGCCTATCGTTTTAGTGAAAAAGAAAAACGCTTCCCTACGACTATGCGTAGACTACCGCCGACTTAATGCTATAACCAAACGGGACTTCTTCCCACTTCCACGTATAGACGCTACATTGGACACCGTGAAGGCGCTCGTTGGTTCTCGACTTCAGACCTAGCATCCGGGTACTGGCAAGTGGAAGTACGACCCCAGGACAGAAAGATGACTGCATTCACTATTTCACCATAAATGACTCACTTTCAATAGGTATGAACATTGTGTGTTTTGCTTCTGGTCCTTTCTTTTGCTTAGGCAAAAGTGGGTAATTACCCACTTTTACAGCTTCCTCAATATATGCCACTGATAACGCAAACCGAATGGGTGACTTAGTCCTGCAGCATCATTAATGCTTCAGATGTTCGAGAGGGATATAAGGTCACGGTTTATAGAAGCTCTCGAATTCACGTGAATTTACTATAGGATATCAGTTGCTCGACGCAACGCAATCCCCATAAAGCGCGCCAAATGTCATATTGGTATTTCCTAAATGACTAATATTATTTTATTCATATGTGAGAAGTTTTTTCCCTCAAAATTTTACAATCAATGTATCATATAAAATGTCAAACATACTGAGTAACTCACCACAATGAAGGCTGCATCTTCTGTAACAAATTAATGTTACCTGTAGACTGGCATATCTCATGTAACAGACTGCTATTTGAGAATAAATTATTATTATTAAGCAATGAATGTTATTTATCGAATATCTTTGACTGTTGAGTTACTGTCTCCCCGAAATTGAGCTCTTGTATTAAATTTTCCAATATGTGACCAGTGTGGCTAATGCTGATAATGTCGCTAAAACCTAGAAAACATAATCATGAGGCTAGGCTCGTATCCTGCATAGAAAGTAACCAGTCATGACAGCTTTTGACACCAGAAATGAACAATCGTGCGGAATATTACGACATGTGTGACGCAAATATGATGTCGGTATTCTTTTGATACCGCGAGATCGCCAACAAATATATCTCGACTACAGCTATCATCTACCTTCTGATATTGGCCTACGGGGATCCTATTAGTTAATTGGCACGTAGTCTTCTTTTAGTGGTGTTAATAGTCAAACGCGACTCGACCATACGCTACAGGGTCAAGGAGAGCAAAAGCTTTGATCCTAGAATGCGTCTGGAACCTGACATTGCGTTGATGAGAGATGTATTTAACCAGTTAATGCCTCAAGATATTTCTGGGGTCACTTTGCCAAATGTTTATAAACTAGGTGGCCAGATTAACTTAAAAAAATAAAACCAGGCTGACAAAGATGTCATTTAAATATCTTAATGAAATGGAGATTATACTATAGTATGGACATAGACTGAATAGATAAGGCGTTTTAATCAGCGAACAATCATTGCTCGCTTGCCGCATAAGAAATCAAGAGCCTAAAAGTGGACTGAAAGTAAAGTAAGTCCCTGTTAACATAGACTTTTGAAGCAAATATTTTCGGGTTGTGATGTGTAGAAACAGAAGGATTCCGAAACTTAAAGCTATTTGAATGATCACCTGATTTAGTACACGAATTCTGGGAGCTAAACCAAAAAACACTAAGGTAGGTGTGTAAGTAGACTCTGTTGAGCAGGATGTAACCACCTTCATGGAAACTTGGGAATTTTTAGGTAATGGAATTCCTGATATCAGATATTTTACATCAGTAACAGTCTAAAATCACTGAAGCATAAAGAAGGAGAAGTAGCTTCGTCAATTGGGGCTACTGTCCACGTTTTACCATACATAACATTCTGTGGAATGTGAGAATTAGCTGGTTGCCGTTTGAAATGCAAAGAACAAAATCTACTGATTTGTTTTCTTTATTGCAGCCCCAACTGTGAGTCGAATCAATAATGTCCCATGGGCGGTAAGAGTAATCACACAGTCCTTGATTTAGATGTTGTTTTCAACAACGAAGCGCCAGTGTAGGCCAGGCCAAACTTTGAAAGAGCAAATACACAAACATTATGCTTTCTTATTCATCAGTTATTCAGAAAATAGAACCACAATCCCACAATGAGGAGGACTGGGAGATATTCAGAAGTTTTTATGTAAAAAATACCTCATCACACTTCGAGTGGACTACAGCAGGGAATTTGAGAAACTTTCTTCAAGTATTTAGTTAGGAGTTCTGTACAATACTCGGTATAACGACCGAACTACTAATATTCGGTTTGAACGCAGGACTGACGAACCAAAACGTATTCGAGTAGGCCAGACTACGCTCTTCTGTATAGACCACTAAGCGTTTTTGAGACACTCGTATTAAACTATATCAAAACACAAATTCTGTGCTCAATTTATACGGTTCTAATTTAACAAATAGAACAAATTCTATCAAAAGTACAATATACCTCAAACGGTACAGCCTGTGCTATACATTCAGAAGTTTCTCTAACGCAAAGTAGTGCGCTAAACAACAAAAGAAACAGTCAATATCAAAGGATTTGATACCTGAGAATCAACAAATATATTCCCAACAAACGGGATCAAATATCTATGTGCAGGGATTCCAGAAATCCTCCAAAGCAGACAGTCAAAAGGCTAACAGTCACACTGAAACACGCCGTGATCTTGAGCTTAGTAAAACACGACCTCACTGTCAATAGTCCGGCAACATGCAACAAAAAAAATAAGTAACAAAAAGATAAGTTTTTAATCAAAATCACATAATAAAAGCTCAAACGAGATCTGAACAAAATTTAAAATATATATGACAGGAAGAAGAAACAAATAAATGAAAATACTGTCCAACCAAAATGGCTGTGGAGGGATTTTCATCGTTCTCTTTCCGTTACACTCGGTATGGGAGAAATAAGGTAGGATAATTCGCGGTCGCCGGTTATTGATAGGAAATTTTTCAATACAAGGAAGCTCGAAATATTTGTGCTACGAAACTCAGCAAGAATATATAATCGTTCGAAGAAAACCTTACCAAAGAGTATGTACAACGATCGAAGCGCTTATAGTCATACATACACCAAAGCACTAAATGGAGAGACGGTATTCAAGGATCATGTGAAAACAGTAGTACAGCAGTGAACGAAGAATGGGTGGGGATAACCAACTTATTTTTATACACAATTGCACGGTGCTTTTTTATAATATGAAAACCATACATCAAATACATTATCCACACATCCTTCAGTTGTTTTTTTACATACTAAATGATTCCTTCCATTCTTTTGTTGTTCCGATCGCTCTCTATTCGCTTTAAATCAATTTTCTGGTGGTGGGCTATAAATCGGCTCCTCTTCCACTCGAAGTTTTCGTTCACATATTCCTACCACTCCTCATGGGGGAGAATTAGATCCATCAAACTCAGTCTTGAGCAGTTCCTTCCCAGTCCGTTTCTAGTTGGCATTTATTCTTTCGATATCTTCTTCCGATTTCGAACGCAACGCGTTCCGTGGTCTTCCGATCTTCCTTCTGCCTCCAAGATTCCAAGTTAGCACTTGCCTTACGATACAACCTGAAGATTTTCGAAGTGTAAATCTTATACACAACCAGCGTAAATTCATAGTTTCCTCAGCAAAAGCCTAATGCGGGAGATAATAACAAGGCTTTTGCTGATCGTATGCGGTCAATGGATCTGGAGTAATTTGTGTAGAAAAGTACTCGTACATTTTTGATGAGGACTGTAGTAGTTCCTCACGTTTCAGCTCCGTACGGTAGAACTGTCTTGACGTTCGTATTAAATATTCTCAATTTGACAGTGTTCAACAAATGTTTTGATTTCCATGTGTTCTTCAACTATAAAAATGCTGTCCTTGCTTTTTCAGTTGCCATTACGTCTGCATCGGATCCTCCTTGCTTATCAGTGATGCCGTCCAAGTATATGAGAGTTTCCGTCTCTTCCAGACCCCCATGTTGTATTCGAAGATATTGATTTTTACCTTGTATGTGTTGAGGCCTGTAGTGACATGGATCTTAACGATAATCCTCAAAGCTGAACACGAGGTAACAAACAAACGCCAAGAAGACATCAGTAATTTTGGATGCGTCAACATTAACGCGAAATTCAATTCATCGGATGGTACGTTTCGGCCTTGAAGGAGTGGTCATTCCTATGAAACATCACTTTTATTCATATAAAATATATTGTTTTATATCCAAACTAAGTATGTTCTTCATCATACGCTGACGAAATTGAGCTTCGAATCGGTCTCCGTAATTGCATTTCGTGACCTATTTCTGTTGTTCAAGTATAGTGTTTTCATCTCTTCGCATTACGTTTGTGAAACGTTGACTTCTATCTTCATTCAAAGCTAGCACACTACACATGACTAAGAATTAATTCCCTGAATGAGTCATATGACGATTAGATTGGTTTCTTTGGGAAAATATGATTCCCCGCAATGTTATAGTCTCCTTCTAGTAAGATCTCGAACCACTTCATGTATTCCTCAAAGTCCTCACCAGTTGCCTAATCAACCATGTCTGACTACAATCCTCACTTGGAATGCGTCTGTCAGCTGTCCTCTATGCATCACTTTGCAGTGCAGTCTGTCGTATGAATTCCGTATGATGTTGACGATCCTCTCAGGCGCATCATAGTGTCGAAGAAGGTTCCGTAATGTTCTTTTCAGGACCTGCTTCGCAACTCTCCAATGAATTGTTATCTTCATAATCTTGAGTACACATTCGGTTAGGAGGAGGTAGTGATGTAGTGAAATTTAAGACATCCTGGCAAGTCATTCAATATTTTTACACTCTACATGATGTAGTAGTAGTCCTTTGAGATTTGCATAAGGATGTGGAATAGTCTTTTCTGGAAATGCCAAAGTTTTCAATGAATGTAAGTAGTTGAGCCATAATATTAACATTCTCAATATCTTCACTGGTCATAGTCCATATTTCGAACCTTTCTGTATATGTCTCAAAAGCATCGAAATTTGGATGTATGTCCAATTGTTCGTCACAGGTTTTTGACTCCAATGTTATGATTAGAATCCAATTTTATTCGCAGGATTTCATAGCTGGTCAAATTAAACATAAGTAATATTTCCTTCAAATTGCTCGATAGTAATTTTATATCTGGAGTGTCATCATCTCATCCGTTTTTTTAGAACAGAGAATTTACAATTACACGTTATAAAATTATTCACTGGTTGTGAATTAATTACGTATTAATTGATGAATTGATAACTCCGCCTGTAGTCCATTTCGGGGGTCTACTATCGGTCCCAAGCCCGGATAAAGAGGAGGGTCGGGTATGGAGCTAGCGACCCCATCCCGTAGAAAACTAACTCGCTGAAAAAAACGCCAACCAAAAAAATTATTCAAACTATTTAAACTCTACCCTAGGAGTCAGAAGATCTTCATTTAGAAGAGTTATGATGCCTCATGATGAAAGCCGAGTTCCCTCGGAAGTCACGAGGTTGATGCTCCTTCTGAAAACTAGAGCAACTATTTATTTAGGTACATGGAATGCTCGTACAATGTGGGAGACTGGGAGAGTTTTCCAAATTGCTGCAGAAATGAGGAGATACAACCTAGAGGTGCTTATGATCAGTGAAACACATTGGACGCAAGTTGAACAACAACGACTAGCTTCAGGGAAGCTGCTGTTATACTCCGGACATGAACAAGAAAATGCCCCACATACACAAGGAGTTGCATTGATGCTGTCCAAACAAGCACAAAATGCAATTATAGGATGGGAATCTCATGAAACAAGGATCATCAAAGCCTCCTTCAAAACAAAGAAAATGGGGATTACAATGAACGTCATCCAATGCTACGCGCCTACCAACGACTACAATGAAGACGCTAAAGATCAATTCTCCGATATTCTGCAGTCAATCGTCGAGAAGTGCCCAACAAAAGACCTGACTATTCTGATGGGAGACCTAAATGCCAAGGTTGGAATTAACAACACCGGATATGAAGAGATCATGGGACGACACGGACTGGGAGAAAGGAACGAAAATGGTGAGAGATTTGCAAATCTATGTGCCTTCAATAAACTGGTCATAAGCGGGACTATATTCCCGCATAAACGCATACACAAAACCACATGGACTTCACCGGATCACACCACACAGAACCAAATCAACCATATCTGCATCAACAAAATGTTCTGGAGGACGATGGAGGACGTGAGAACTAAGAGGGGAGCTGATATAACATCAGATCATCACTTGCTGGTCGCCAAGATGAAATTGAAACTCAGGAGGCACTGGACGACGGGGCGGACCATATCACAAAATTTTAATACGGCTCTTCTTCGGGATAATGACAAATTCAACAAATTCAAGATAACCCTCAGCAATAAGTTCCAGGCCTTTCATGATCTACTCAATCGAGTGGGAACTACTATGGAGAGCAACTGGAAAGAGATAAAAGAGGCAACCACTTTAACATGTCATGAGGTTCAAAAGAAGCACCATCACAAGGATTGGATCACAATCGATACACTGGATAAGATTCAAGAAAGGGATAACAAGAAGACAGCAATCAATGCCAGTCGAACAAGAGCAGAAAAAGCCAAGGCACAGGCTGAATACACAGAAGTAAACAAGCAAGTGAAGAGGAGCATCAGATCTGACAAACGTAAATATGTGGAAGATTTAGCAATGACGGCGGAAAAGGCTGCAAGAGAAGGAAACACGAGACAACTGTATGAAACAACAAAGAAACTCTCTGGAAATCACCGTAAACCAGAACGACCAGTGAAAAACAAGGAAGGCAAGATAATCACCAACATTGAAGAACAACGAAACAGGTGGGTAGAACACTTCAAAGAACTCTTGAATCGACCAGCCCCACTGAACCCACCCAACATTGAAGCAACACTCACGAACCTCCTAATCGATGTTGGCCCACCAACAATTGAAGGGATAAGCATGGCTATCAGACAAATTAAGAGTGGCAAAGCAGCAGGACCAGACAACATTCCAGCAGAGGCACTGAAAGCAGAAGTAGCGGCAACTGCAAGGATACTCCAAACTCTCTTTAGAAAGATCTGGGATGAGGAACAGGTACCAAAAGACTGGAAAGAAGGACTTCTGGTCAAAATACCAAAGAAAGGCGATTTCAGCAACTGTGACAACTACAGGGGAATCACTCTTCTTTCAATACCAGGAAAAGTCTTCAACAGGGTATTGTTAAACAGGATGAAGGACTCCGTAGACACCCAACTTCGAGACCAACAGGCAGGATTCCGTAAGGATAGATCGTGCACAGACCAAATCGCAACTCTACGGATCATTGTGGAACAATCAATTGAATGGAATTCATCACTCTATATCAACTTCATCGACTACGAAAAAGCATTTGATAGCGTGGACAGAGCAACCCTATGGAAGATTCTTCGACACTACGGCGTGCCTCAGAAGATAGTCAATATCATACGGAATTCCTATGATGGATTAAACTGCAAAATCGTGCATGGAGGACAGTTGACAAAGTCGTTCGAAGTAAAGACCGGTGTCAGGCAAGGTTGCTTACTCTCACTCTTTCTCTTTCTGCTGGTGATCGACTGTATCATGAAGACGTCAACATCTGAAGGGAAGCACGGGATACGGTGGATAGCTAGGATGCAATTGGATGATCTAGACTTCGCAGATGATCTGACTCTTCTATCGCATACGCAACAACAAATGCAGGAGAAGTCGACCAGTGTAGCAGCAGCCTCATCAGCAATAGGTCTCATTATACACAAAGAGAAAAGCAAGATTCTCCGATACAACACAGCATGCACCAATCCAATCACAATTGACGGAGAAGGTTTGGAAGATGCACAGACTTTTACAAATTTGGGCAGCATCATCGATGAACACCGTGGATCTGATGCAGATGTGAAGGCACGAAACGGCAAAGCAAGAGCAGCATATTTACAACTGAAGAATATCTGGAACTCAAAACAATTGGTAACCAACACCAAGGTCAGAATTTTCAATACAAATGTGAAGACAGTTCTACCACGAAAGTCATCATTCAGAAGATACAGGTGTTTATTAACAGTTGTCTACACAAAATACTTCGGATCCGTTGACTAGAGACTGTTAGCAACAACCTACTGTGGGAGAGAACAAATCAGATATCAGTGGAGGAAGATATCAGTGAGAAGCACTGGAAGTGGATAGGACACACACTGAGGAAAGCACCGAACCGCGTCATAAGACGAGCCCTCACATGGAATCCTCAAGGCCGAAGGAGGAGAGGAAGACCAAAGAACACATTACCCCGTGTAATGGAGATAGACATGAAAAAATTGAACAAGAACTGGATGGAACTAGAAAAGAAAGCCCAGGACAGAATGGGTTGGAGAATGCTGGTCGGCGGCCTATGCTCCATTGGTAGTAACAGGCGTAAGTAAGTAAGTAAGTGATCAAGTGGTTCAAATGGTTGTGGACGGAATAGAAGAAGCTTTCGCTTAACAGGCTTCCGTGTCTAGTAGCAGGGGATCATCAATACCTACAAGCAAGAACCTATATATATTATCGACAAAAGAAAAAAAGAAATTGGTAAATCATAGGAAGATACTATCCTTAGTCCTTAAGAATAGATCAAGTTGCCTCTTAAAGGACTCCTGGGAAGTTGCTTGGACTAGCTCAGCCGGTAGCGAATTCCAGCATTTGACAACTCTTAAGGAGTAAAAGTTGTGCCTGCAGTCCGTTCTACTATGTTGTGTCTCTAATTTCTGGGTGTTACCCCTTAGCTTAGTGTTGGGACTAAGCTTAAGTAGGTGTTTAAGAGGATGTCCAGGTGTGTTAAGGATACTGTAAGCCATTAAAAGGTCATCTCTAAGACGCCTATACTTTAATGGGTAAAGGTCAAGTGATTGGAGGCGCTCATCGTAAGGTTTGAATTTGAGTCCGTGAACTGATTTCGTGGCTCGCTGTTGGATACGCTCCAGAGTGTCCTTATCCTTTTGGAGTGTAGGAGGGAATACTATGTTCCGTACTCTAAATGGGGAAGAATGAAACTATTGAAGATTATGTGGAAAGTTCTCCCGTCAAACTGACCAAAAATGCGCTTCAATGTTACCAGTGCAAGGTTTGCTCGAAAGGCATTTCTGTCACACTTGGCGTAAGACTTTAAGTCGTAGGGCACCAGAACTCCTAAATCTTTTTCGACTCAGGATACTACTAGAGAGGAGTTTCCTAAGTTGTAACTGTAATCCGCGACGTGTCGCAGATGGACTACTTTACACTTTGAAGTGTTAAAGGTAAGTCCGTTATCGTCTGCCCAACTTTGAAGTCGAGTCAGATCCTCCTGAAGTGCCTGTATGTCCTCTTGGTTGCGTATCTCTCTCCAAAGTTTCACGTCATCGGCAAAGAGCAATATGTCTGACGTTACCTGTTGAGGAAGATCATTTATATAAATCAGGAAGAGGAGAGATCCTAGTACTGAGCCTTGGGGGACCCCACCAGGACGTTCCATAGCCTGTGACAAATTGAAGTTTACCCTCACCTTAAGATGTCGATTTTTCATATATGAACAGAGCCAATCAATTAGGGGTGGGTTGATGCCCAATTGTCTGAGCTTATTGATAGAACATATGTGGTTAACCCTATCAAAAGCTTTAGAGAAATCAAAGTAAATGATGTCCACCTTCCCCTTGTGATCAAGGATGCTTGTCCATCTGTCCACTGCAGTCAGCAGGTTCGTCATACAGGGGTAACCCTTCCTGAAATCATGCTGCTGGTGTGAGAAGAAATTTGGGGAGAGCAGATAGTCGTGTATACCATCGTATAACAGGGACTCCATGATTTTTGAAGGTATAGAGAGAAGGGCCACCGGTCGGTAACCTGAAGGTTCGCTGCGTCGACCTCCTTTGTAGATTGGTGTGATATGAGCCAGCTTCCAAATACCCGGTAGTTTGCCTTGACTTAGCGAGTGTGAGAACATCACACTAAGCGGTGTTGCCAGGATTGAAGCTGCTTCCCTCAGTATAGCAGAGTGGACCATGTCTGGACCAGGAGAAGTGTCTGTTCTTGGGTATTGTAGTTTACGGAACACCAAGTCAGCGCTCGGTTTCACTACGGAAAGTCCTGTGCAGTCGCCGATGAAGCTTTCATCAGTATAGTTGATGTGGGTTGGTTGAGATGTCAGGGAGTATTGCTCAGCCAGAAGGTTAGCGGCGTCACCATCGTTATCGGTCGGGCCGTTAGGAACTAGCAATTGAGAAACTCCAGTTTTGACTTGACGAAGAGAGGCTGCGTAACGGTGTAAGCTTTTCGGATTGGAAATAAATTTATCCATTAGCTTTAACTGGTTCTGAAGCCTGTCTTCTCTTATAGCCTTCATACATATGTTCCTTATATGTTTGTATTGCCTGTACTCGCCGTTGTTGTTGGTTCGTTTGTATTCTGCCCAACAGTGCCTTTTACGGCTTAGCAAACGAAGAGTGCGGTTTTTGATGATTGTAGGTTGTATGTGGATTTGAGGACCGTTTAAGGAACTGACTGCTTTGTAGCACATAAGAGCGTGTGCAGTAAGAAGTTCCAATCAGCATCCACATCAAGTTGATGGTGAACATCCCAATCCACCTGTTGTAGATAGTCTTGTTAAGCTGACGCATTCAACCGTCTGAAATTCTAGCGCCTGTTGTTGTTGGGATATTTTAGCTCAGTTTTGCTGACAAAACTAAAGGGAAGCCGGAATTGAGAAATTCTTCGTTTGTAAAAACAGTCTAAGAGCGACCGTGTCTGACTGTTCCTCCAGCGAGTAGCCAACTTCCTATTTTCGTAAAATCCCAAATCCTCAATAGGGTTGAAGAACCGAGCTTCAATTGAATTTTCACCTCCAGTATACTTATGTTCCGCGAAGTTGATTCTAGGGAGATTGAAGTCCCCTAGAATCAGGATATGAGTGAAGGCGAGACGCGTAGAGCGGGATAGTCCTTCTAGCATGCGACTGTCATACTCGATGTCGGCAGTGGGCTTCCTATATATGACTCCGAAGATTCATCTACAACCACACTTAAAATAAACTCGAGTCAACAGAAGAAACCCTTTCTTTAAGACAAGAGCAGTCTTTTCAAGTCGTTTTTCCTCCAGAATCTGAAAATGATTGAATGTTGAAAGCTTAAATCGTAAGAATGTTTTAGTGAATTACGGTCAAGGGTTATAATTGAGTTACTTGTTGCGGCGTGAAATGTCTAGACTTTTTGCTCGTGTATTGCTTGGTGCTCGTTTAACATTCGCTAGTAAAGGGACCCAGATTTTAAGTAAACCAAGTGCTATTAGACATCTAACTACTTCAACTGGGTTCTGTTCATCTCAAGGTAAGATTTCCGGTTGTGTACACGATTGTGCCTTAGTTGACCGTCAGCTGAACCAGTTTCTGACGAATGAGATTAAACAAGAGAAGGCAAATGCTTTTTTCTGCAATCCCCCTGAAGGGTTCCAAGTAGTAGAAACCAATGGATGTGAAATCGTTATACGCAAAGAATATCAAGACGGAGTGTAAACAATATTTATCTTAAATATATTAGATTTAGTTTTGTTGATGTGGAGATTAATTTGGCTGGTAGTGTTTCTCCTAATATTTCTGAGGATGAAATGAGTACTCCGGATAGGATTGAGGATGATACCCCCTTGGAGGCTCATCCTGATTTGCGTATCAAACTCTCAAAACCTAGTGGTCGAAGTCTGATTTTCAACTGCAGTCTTCCGGGACATGATGCTGAAAAACAACTTTCCGAAGACGAGTCAAATGATCTTCGTGAGTTATTTTTTTGTGTAGTCAGTGTTTGGTAATGTATCTAGAAAAGTACGAGATTTGTTATATACAAACTCCGTAGGGGCGCGGTTCTGATTGCAAGATGAGATTCTGTTTAAGCTAGGCATTCTATGTTCTTCAACATGGGGTTGTAATTAGCTTCATAAGAGAAGGTAGCTAGGGTGTGTTTGCTGTAAAGCCGTTCAGAAAACATATCCAGCAGTATATCTAAGTAGTTGGATTTCGATCTCGCTAGTGATTTAGTTAGATAAGGTTGTCTTGTGGATGAGTGGTTTAGATATGTGTATAACGTTCAGCACACTTAAAATAGCTTATTATGGCTTACATCCAGTGATTTTGTCTGATATAACAAGAGACTTGACCCAATTTAAAGAACATGCATCCTAAGTCATACTGAATTCAGGTCATACCAACACCACACCTGTACAGCAGACTGATTTTCCATGTGAATTAGCTTGTTGGAAACTGATAACGAGGTTTTCCTCCTCACTTATTTTAATATTATGAGCTGACCAGCAGAGAGGTCTGATCTTGTCGTCGTAATGCTGAATCAATAGTAAGCTGCAACTGCCTAGTAGTTCTAGTAATTTATGTTTTGGGATTCGTCCTAAATCTATATAAATGTGACGAACTACAAATGAATTAGGACTAGCTGTAATCTTGATTAAAATGGTCGTATCGTTTTATAGTGACTATCAGACTTAAGGTATCCGTCGATTGTCTACGTGGAACAAATGTTTTTGCATAGTATAGGTATACGTGTTGACAATAATCCTTCGTTCTATATTCTAATGTGATTCTTCTTTTTACAGCTACGTACTCCGTGGATTCAGTTGAAATTGAACGCATCCCGGGCTATTTCGTGTATACTGATTTATTCGATGATGTAAGTAACGCTCAATAGTACTGTTTAACATCTTTTGACAAGTTTGATGACATTTTACTTTTATCCTAGGATATGTATAATCATACAATGCAATTACTGGTAGAACGAGGGCTGAACGCAGACTTTCAACGAGAATTGCAAAACTTCTGTACTTCAGAAGAGCACAAGTTATATTTGAAATTTTTGGACGAATTCCAGAACTATTGTAAAGATTAATTCTCGAAAAACCGCACCAACGTAGCTACAATTGTTTAAATAATTGCATTTGACTTTAAACAATTTTATTTCAATAATTACAAAATATTGTACAAAATAGTTTATCTTGAGTTCCTATGTATTCAACAACTGTTCGCCTGCTTGTGCTATCGCACTACCTAAACAAAGATATGTCTCGTAATTGTTGCTTTCTGCCTGGCTAAATGTGTCGTCCGGTTTTGTACTTGACTTTTTGAGGAAGTCGCCCAAACTGTGTTTGAAGGTAGATAGATTTTGAGTAAACCTGAAATTAAAATTAATAGAGTTCATTAGCACCTTGTATATCCTGTCAAATTTTTTTCTAAGAGGTGCATAAAAATTTGATGTAGCCAACGTTGATAACTAGTGTAAAAAGTAAGCTCTTCTATGATAAATTAAACGGCAAAACTCGACATACAGCTGCAACAAGCCAACCAGTGAGAGCAACCTATAATTCTCCACAATAGAAAATGTGGTATTGTTATATGACATTAGCATGACATGTTTCAGAGCGAAGCGACGAGAATGGGGATCTTTCGACTTTTCAGTGTTATGGTAACTTCGAGGATTAGTCGGAAAGCTCCAAAATATGCTTATACTTGTCTCAACACAGTGCATATTTGGCTATTAGGTGGGAGACAGAATTCTCAAACGATGTTAAGGAACTTTGATGGCACGAGAAATCTCTACACTGCGTGTGTGTGTGTGTGTGAAAGAAATAACTATATGTCGACGCTTCAGATGGAGATTGGACTTCACGAACAGTTCGTAGATCTGCGCGTGACTAGCTGTGATTAGAAAAGTATTTTTAGCGCTTCTGGAATAGGTTTACAACAATGAAGCATTCAAAAGGTTATCCGACGGCGACCGCTGCCTTGAAGTGGTCAGGATTGTCTATTACGGTGACTCAAACGAGCTATATTTGCTAGGACACATGCTCCCTCAGGACTCACCATGCCCGCATGGTGGTTTGGAGAACGCAAGATCCGAAGGTATGGTGAGACTACTGACTGTAGAAATGTGTGACAACAGTGAGATGTAGCCCTCAGACAATCTGCAATGATGCTATCTCAACGAAAGGAAGTAGTCAGACAAGGTCGAAGTTTGAGGTGTCACGCCTTATTCAACGGATTTGTCTCCGGCGGTAAGGTCTTTTGAAGTGCAGAGCGAAGTGATATATACCCTGAGGCCGACTTGACAGACAAGCATCTGTCGAAACAAGAGTGATATCTACTAGTGACTTAAAACAGTGGATTTCAGCGGCGTCTACTGAACCGATAGATGTTCGGGAGCTTATGTCATCTACCCCTGAACACGACGAAGAGTGGACGCAGCTTAACTGTCCAGAATTATTAAAGAAACAGGTATTAAGTATCCGACTGGGCGAGATTATTATTCACTCAATCTAGATTGGACTGATTGGTAGAACAATTTAGGGAACATTCCAACTGGCCTTTAGCCATACTTCAGTAGCTGACCATCTCCAAGCAACCTGAGTGGCAAGTCAATATGATTCCTACAAATCTTAGTGGCGTTGGAAACTCTAAAACAAGACAGAGCAGCAAAGCTGGATGGACTCAACCTTGAGACTTTTAAAGATGGTGGTCCAGTTTTATCAGTTTGGTTAACTGAAATTTTAGGTAAAATCTGAGAACTGAACGTAATCCCATCTGACTGATCTCGATCGCCGATGGTCTCAGTTTATAAGAAAAAGGCAAAATCCTTTTGTGACATCTTCATAGGGGTCAGTTTAACTAGTATCGTGTCAAAATATTATTCTCAGTAATACTTTCAAGTCTAACTGGAACTAGTGACAAGCTAACCCGGGGGAATCAGGCTGGTTTCAGACCTGAAAGTGAATGCATAGACCAAATACTCACCATTCGGGAGGCTTTGGAACAAATATACTTTCCGACGTCCGGAAAAATTTGTATTCCTTGGTCGATCAGCGAAGTAATGAATCGTTATGGACTGAAACGGTTAGGACGTGTAACACGGATGCCCATCAAGCGATTAACTCGACGCGCAATGGTGGCTGATGGGGGAGCAGGTTGGAAGAAAGTTAGAGGTGGCTAAACTGTGATGTAACGTCAGTGCGTGAAGTCGTATAGAGTTGGACTAAGCCATTTAAGGTGTACACTAAATGGTCGAGGTCCGCCTAACCAGTTATTGAGTGAATAACATGGCTCAAAATCGCTTGTAATAATATATCTGCATCCATTCTCTGTCTTCTTCCAGATTTTACGTTTCTGAGTTCCTCATAAGTTTTCTGTATTCTACTAATTTATATTTTCTTGAGTCGTATCTTCGATTCTTAATCTTTTCTATTATCAGTAATTGTTACAACCTATACTATTCTGGGACATCCTAATAATTTTACCTGTCCGTGCTAATTAGGTGTAGCAACATAAACCGATGTATATGCGTATCAGGTTTTACGTTGAAGCTGAATGGCAAGGGCGAAATATTGTTGTAAACTTTGTATCAAAGATACGGTAACTGCTAGCTGTTGACTATTAATCTCATGACTCACTGCTGAACCATCTGACAAAATTATTTGCTGTGCTACATATTTAGTGGTTAAACAATTGGAAATGAAACAATTAACTGTGCTATCACGAGCCTATTCACGAAATGAACTTACGTGTGCTAGTCAGAAATGAGCATTGAAGAAAATACAAAATTAGTTACCGGATACTGAAAATAGTTCGTAATGAGAAACGTCAAAAATATGTACTTGTTTGTAAAATGAACGAATGAGACTGTTTTTTTTTTATCTGGTAAAGAGTATTTCATTTGGAAAGACAAATGTAAACCTTTTATATTGTCACTAAACTTACGTGTCACGATTCTTAACAGTCAAGTTACATTCAACGTCCTCCATTAATTTATCGAAGAGTTTGGTTACCGACTCTTGTCTTTCTTCTGGTAGTTCTTTAATTACACGATTTTTTAATTCAGTATAGTACTACAAAAAAATATGGGAAAGGGATATAGTAGGAGTTATTTTAAACAAATGATACTAAATAATAAAAAGAGACAAGTGTAATCAATGTGTTAAAGCGGAACGAAAATAAGCTTCTATTTAACTTATTAACTGTGATTACACTGCTTATAATTCCTATTTTATTGCTAATCGACTATTCGCAGCCAATTTTGACTCCTCTATGTATGATTTCGTGTTTACGCCTTACAATGAGATGCAGTCCAGTATGTTTGAATATAAACTCATATATGTTTGAAATATAATAATAGCAGCTGGCTGATGACTTTAAACTCAAGACAGGGTTATAAAGAAAAACGTGCGAGCAACAGACCATTAGCAGTTTAGCAGCGTCAAATCAAGGTCAAAAATGCTGTTCAGGCATATAACTGGTCACAGTTCGGGGACATTAGACCTTAGAATAAGTAGTAGACCTGGAATAGACAAAATTGGAATTGTGATTGGTGACTTTAGCACATGATATGGGTTAATCTTCTAAGACACAACACAATGAACTACATTAACAGTAGGTAGGATCGAACTATTGAATGTCATGGCAGAATCAGTATTTTTAACTTTTAAAGGTAAATCCAAGGTACAAAGCCGAACAATCTTGAGGTGTTAACTGATTTGGCTAATGTAGTCAAATGATTTGTTATGTTAGGAATTACGACATGATTTTAGGATTGTTCCATTATAGCTGATATCAGTTCGTCATAAGCACTCAAACACCTAACTTTAAATTCTTGTTGCATAGGCGAAACTGGACAATGCTTGTTTTCGGAATGGGTACTGGCCCCCAAATGCCCTGGTCCGGCCGAGAGTGGGTAGAGTCCTCTCTCTCCCTCCAAATGCTCTCACATGGCCACGTGCATACAACCACTGACAGGAAGGTCCTACTTATTGTCTTCTCGTGGCAAGGGTGTTGTTTACGAAATTGGGAGGACGAAAAGCAAATGTCTGGCGCTTTAACCGGATTAGCGGATACAGAGGATCCACCTAGGGAAGTTGGAAAACTCTTATTCCAAACCAATGATGCACATGAGCTTCAGGATTATGGGGGGACAAATGAAGTATGAACCTACTGTTGGTCACCAGCTACAATGGGACCGCATCTCTCGAAGTTGCTCCACTGTTTTATGGATTAGACCTTTAGGTCGAATGGTGTGGTCCTTAAGAAAACCACCTGTTTCGGTTTGGGCACCCGGATAGTATCCCAGCCCTTCCACAAACTAATGATCACTGTTACTGGTCTCATTGTTATTGTGTGGTGCATATGTAGTTGGTGCCCGCTTGTACCAATGTTTACGTGTTCAAACAAATAAATAAGGATTGGGTAGTAGATAATCTGATATGTACCTGTTGTGTCTTATATTAGTATGCTTTGCATTTACTGGATTGTTGATTAATCCACGTGATGTGGTAAGCCAGTCAGAAGTAGCCTAATAAGAAGGTCAATTGATGGCAATCAGAAATGATCTAAAGGACAAGTGCATTTCATTGACTAAGAAATGGATCAATTTCTTAGGGGTCAGAGTGGTATATATAAAAATAAGTATTTATGCATTTTACTCGGTAGCTCAATATACTTTCTAGTTCACTATTGTATTCGCGTTCAAATAATCAGTTGAGGGGGAGGGGTTAGCACGTAACACAGCATGTGTCAGTATCGTTTTTCGGACACCGCCGGTCACAGTTAATCGGGCGAATTATGCATTCTTGATTTGAGTTGCGTTGACTCATGGTAGATTAGTTCCTCACTGGTTACTTGGTATAAAGAAAGTAAAATCGTTCATTGTTCATTCTAAGCAAACTAGCGTCTCAATAGTGTTCAAGAAGAGTCAAACGTTATTTCACTCTTATTATTGATTCTTAAAACTTTTGATATTTGTACTATAACTTTTCTTTTTACCTCATTGATTCGACCACATGACCAAAGAAAACACTTCACGCTGAGAAATGGAGACAGATATGAGAAAAATGAACAGAACTGGGAAGGAAGGCTCAGGACAGAGTGGGTTGGAGAATGCTGGTCGGAGGCCTATGCTCCATTGGGAGTAACAGGCGTAAGTAAGTAAGATTCGACTATACATACACTTTAAGTTAAACACTATTAGAAAATATCATATCGATTGACAAATAATCATGCGACTTATTTATTTCGCTATCTCAGAAACGAACTACGCCTGGAGCCCCTCTTTAGGGCTACTGCCGGTCCCAAGCCCGGATAAAGGAGGAGGGTCGTGCATGGGGTTAGCGATCCTATCCCGTAGAAAACTAAATAGCTAAAAAAGCGTTAACCAGTAAAACTATTCAATTATTCATCTTAGAAACGTATCATCTCCTTAGTTGTGTACAAGCATGAATGATCTAGTCTAAGGACTAGCATATTATTATTCACTGGATAATGTGTCTCAACTTCATTCACTGAAATGGAATTGTAAAGATCTATCGGTTACAAAAAAAGATATTTTATTTATTTATTTATTTGAACACAAATATGGGTACAAGAGGACACCAATTATATATGCGCTACACAAAATTTTATTTGTGTGTGGGCTGTGATACTGCCCGGGTGCCCAAACCGAAGCAGGTGGTTTTCTTAGGAGGGCCACACACGGAGCCTTTGACCCAAAGGTCTGACCCACAAGGCAGTGGAGCATCGTAAGGAAATGCAGTCCCATGGTAGCCGGTGAACAACGATTGGTTCATACGCCATTTGTTCCTTCAGGATACTGGAGCGCATGTGCACCACTGACTTGTGATCCGATTAAAGCGCCGGACATTCGCTTTTCGTCCTCTCATTTTCGTAAACAACACCCGTGGTGCGAGAATGCAGTGAGTAGTAGGTCTTCCCTGGCAGAAGCTGTACACGCGGGGCCATGTGAGAGCATTTCGAGAGGGAGGACGGGCCCGCCCAACTCTCGGCCATACCATGGCATTTGGGGGCAAAAAAGATAATCACAACAACACTTCATAAATAGAAAAAAAGATAGACCAATAATTAAATTATTCAATAAACTATTACATACTTGTTGATTTAATAAAATTAAAGGTAATAACGGTCTAGACATAGACCATTGACAACGACATTCTTCTTGTATTACTGAACTAAGTAATGTAATAAGTATACGTCGAAGTAGATTAACACCTGAAATCATTTCTACATTTTGTGAATTTGTAGTTGTTGGTATGAATAAATTTAATAGATTTGATATTGCTGTTGTAGCACGTGTAGACCATACAGCATGATTAGATGCACCTCCTTGATCTAATATTATATGTGGTACTAATAAATGACTAGTAGCATTATTATTATTATTATTATTACCATTATCATTATTATTACTATTATGATTGTCTTCATTCACTAAATTCGAATTGTTTACATCAATTAGATATAGTGAATTATTGTTGTTATAGTTATTACCATTAGTTGTACGATTTGAACGTTGTTCACGTTGAATAATTTTAAATAAGTGAGTTGAAAAATAATCTAAACATACACAACAAACTTCACTGATACCAGAATCTAGGGAAAAAAAGGAATAATACAAAAATTGGTTATAAAGTTGACATTAAGTCAGCATTTATAATATTGTACAAAAGCCTTCAAAGATGTATACTAAGATTTATTAAAGCCTTGGATATATGGAAAGTGAAACCCCCTTTATGTATTCCAGCTCCCATTGTCTTCTGTATATAACTGTCTGACATCTGACACAGTTGAACTCCACTGGTCATGGATTTTTACCAGAACTGCAGAAATTTCCCCTTGATGCTAGTAAATAGTGAATTCATAATAATCATTAGTATGTGATTGTGGAAATCATTGGATCTCGTAGAAATTGTGAATTGGAGTTCTAGTGAGAAACAGTGACAAGTGAAGTTCAATCATGTCAGATTTGAAGCAGTTACTCACCGAAAATAATAGATGGTCGCGCAATATCGTGGATTGATTGAAGTTAGACATTAACACCGTTGTATGCTGGATAAGTAGCTTAGAGGTTAAGCGTTCACACGCGAGATCGAAGGTACTGGATTCAACTGCCATGTGTGGGATCGTGGATGTGTACTGTTGAGGAGTTGCATATTATGATAAAATGGCAATTCAGTGCTTCCACTTTCCAATATGGTCTAACTTAGATCGGTTTAACATTTCAACGTAATCCAACCAAATTAATTGATAAAAATTTATTACCTCATCAGCTGCGTCATTTTACTACCCAAATCTTTAAACCTGACAAGAACACTTCATTATTTGCTGTTTTACAATGCTTTTCATAATGAATACAATCAAAAGACACCTGCCTTACATTTAACCCATAATGCAGACAAGTGGGAAGACATAAACAAACTCACGGTATCCATATTTAACATACAATCTTAAATATCACATACATTGTATATAGATTAACAATGATTAAATATAGCTTACCCACCTAATGAAATTATATTATTTGCTATAGTTTCTAAAAAATGCAATAAAATTGGTGTACCCAATGAAGCAACAAAGATAATATGTTCATTGAGCATATGTTCCAATAATCCAAAATGACACAATGCTAATTTTGGATGATCCTTTAAAAAACAAAAAAAGGGAATAGTAAAACAATACATTATGTAAAAATAAATAAATAATGATATAACAAAGTATTATATCATGATTAATAAGGGTTTGTAATTATTCTGTTGTTGGGCGAGACTCGGATTTATGAACTAACTTCGAACGAATCTTAAGTGACATTGACAATTATTAGCTAATCAGAAGACAGTTAGTAGTAGTGACCAGGGGAGTTCAACCAGGTCTGTTGTGAGATAGTAACTCACTGAAGACGATGGTGGATGTGTCGCTCAATTTCGTAGATTAGTTGAAGTTTGACATTAACACCATTGGATGACGACTCAGTGGTCTAGTGGTTAAGTGCTCGCACGCGAAACCCGTAGATCCTGGGTTCGAATCTCGCAAGGGGCGAGATCGTGGATGCGCAATTCTGAGGAGTCACACAATAGAACGAAACGGCCGTCCAGTGCTTCCAGGTTTTCCATGCGGGTCTAGCTTCAACTGACTCATGATCTTAACAATTGATACATAAAAAACTAATAAATTAAAGTGGATATTATTCTTTTACAGGATTCAAAAACTTATTAAGGTTTGATAGAGGTTCAGAGGTTCTGAAATCATAGTGCACACGGTACAGAAACTCATCCATATGGCGCCATAACAGTCGACCTCGGGAGCAGTGATACGGTCTTAAAAACTCCTTTAGTCTGAACTACATGGCTTCAATATTATTAGTGTGAACGCCGGTTGTAGGGTTGACAAAATGGTGCTTGTGCACTTCGACATTATGCACATACCCGAGTATATGTAGGCATCTATACGCTCTCCAATCATCTGTATATATCGTAGTACCCGTTTGCACGTACTCCTGTATAATTGTGCTTGTTTGCAGGTTTCTGACCCTTTGAAAATGTCCCTTTTGCGTTGATCGATCATAAATTCTAAGTACCTGTGAGATATATTTACGGAAGTGCTACTTACCCAGTCTTCCTTAATATCCCGTCCTCTGTTATATTTCCACTTCTGAACTACTGTTTCACCTATTTCAGCAATATTCCCAACTCCATACGACTCGTGTAAACGTGTCATTTTAAATGCACATATATCCCGGCAATACTCATACCACTGGACAGCTGAAGTCTTGGTAACGTCTGCAAATGCTGCAGCCAGTGTTACTGGTGTTTTTATTATACGATTTGCAACAATTATCATGATTTGTTTCAGTATCAATCGCGATCGAGCGAAGAAAGTACCCGTTTGAGCAGACTTCTTTCTCCAACATAAAGAACATCAAAAAACAATGTCGTCACGACAGTCTGAACACAGTACTGCAGTCATTTCATTACCGCAATCACAAATAAAGGAACTTCTTAGTATTCACATCTGTTAAAGTTGCTCAGTAATCATGTCTTCTCTAAAATCCGCTGTAAACCGATCGTATGTGAGCATCATGTACTGAAATTGGTGCCGTGACCATGAAATCTTTCAAACGCTTCTGATTGGCTCGTCCATAAATTAGAATCTCGCCGTGAAATCATATATCAGTAAGTATTGGACAGTTGTCTGATACAAGGGGTAACACGCGTAAGTAAGTAAAGTAATCATGTAGAGCTAAAAGTGGAGATACTTAAAGCTAAATACTAACAAAAACTGGCTTTACATAGATATCCTTGAAATAATAATTTTAGACTAGTACAACTTTGATATTAAGATTTAGTTAATAGTCAGAGCAATCATATACTACGATTGAAGAATATCTGCAACTCAAAACAACTGTCTGTCAACCAACACCAAAGTCAGAATTTTCAATACAAATGTCAAGACAGTTCTACTGTATAGGGCGGAAACTTGGAGAACTATGAAAACCATCATTCACAAGATACAAGTGTTTATTAACAGTTTTTTATGCAAAATACTTCAGATCCGTTAGTCAGACACTACAGTATCAGCAACAACCTATTGTGGGAGAGAACAAACCAGATTCCAAAGGAGGAAGAAATCAAGAAGAAGTGTTGGAAATGGATAGGACACACATTGAGGAAAGCACCGAACTGCATCACAAGGTAAGCCTTCACATGGAATCCTTAAAGCCAAACGAGAAGAGGAATACCAAAGAACACATTACATCAAGAAATGAAAACAGACATGAGAAAAATAAACAACAATTGGATAGAACTAGAAAAGAATGCCCATGACAGAATGGGTTATAGAACGCTGGTCGGCGACCTATGTGCTCCAATGAGAGTAACAGGCATAAGTAAGTAATAGTTAGAATTTATCGAAGAGACTGATAAAATAATGAGGCTATATGTAACAAAATATATCAAATAAAGTGGAAAACATAATATATTGAAACATTGAAAAACAAACACACACACACACACACAACAACAACAACAATAACAATAAGAGAATCTTACATGTAATTCAGTATTACTTAAAGATAATAATAGTTGGATACTCATTTCCATTACTCTTTCCAATGAATCATCATGAAACATACTGAATACACCGAAATTAACCAAATTACCAGAAAGACATATTTTTAATAAATTCAATGATGTCATAATTGGTTTTAATTTAATTTCATATAATGAATTTTTAGGGATTTGACATGTATTAGAGATTAATTGAAGACCTTTTATATGGAAAAAAAATTGAGAATAAGATAAAGAAAAAAAAACAAAACAAAAATAAAGTTTACT
Organism: Schistosoma spindalis; assembly: GCA_946903255.1. Classification (NCBI taxonomy): domain Eukaryota; kingdom Metazoa; phylum Platyhelminthes; class Trematoda; order Strigeidida; family Schistosomatidae; genus Schistosoma; species Schistosoma spindalis. Next base: position 4,010,155 of record OX336418.1, on the reverse strand, counting down.
TTAAATGAAAAATACTTGGATAGAAGCGTGAAGCCCCTCCGGGGACTACTGCCGGTCTCAAGCCTGGATAAAGGAGGAGGGTTGGATATGGGGGTTTGCGACCCTATCCTGTAGAAAACTAACTCGCTAAAAAAAAATGCTAACCAGAAAAAATTATTCAAACCATTTAAACTTTACCCTAGGAGTCAGAAGATCTTCAGTTAGAAGAGTTATGATGCCTCATGATGAAAGCCGAGTTCCCTCGGAAGTCACGAGGTTGATGCTCCTTCTGAAAACTAGAGCAACTATTTATTTAGGTACATGGAATGCTCGCACAATGTGGGAGACCGGGAGAGTCTTCTGAATTGCTGTAAGAGCGATTTTATCTAGACAAGTTGTGGTTTCGTCTAAATATGATACTTATCATCAGTGGTGCTTATCGATGGAAACTGTTGGAAATCAGATGTCAACAGGTAACATTTTCATTGTATTGTACAAGAATCCTATATTAGAATAAAGTAATTATTCATTTGATGATATTCATTATCCTAGAAATGAATTGTCTTTATAAACTTCTAATGGTAATTATTATGACATTTTTCTGTTGATATGTTAGACATTTACTGTGTTTAAAAAGAAATATGTAGATAATGAAGTTCATTCCGTTGTATTTTATGGCAGTGAAACGTGACCGGTAAGAGTAGAGGATATTCGTAGGTTACTAGTATTCGATCATAGATGTCTTCGAAGCATTGCTCGTATATCCTGGGACCATCGAGTAAGTAACGCAGTTGTTAGGAAACGGGTACTAGGTAAGGATGGCAAATCAATTGATGAAGTAGTGAAACTTCATTAGTTGAGATGGCTGGGACACGTGTTACGTATGCCCAACAACCGATTGCTCCGACGCGCGATGTTTTATAGTGTAGGATTAAGTTGGAAGAAAGTTAGGGGCGGACAGATCAAAACATGTCACAAATATATAAAGTCACAGACAAGTGGACTGAGCCATGTTGGTAGGTGTAGATCACCTAGTTGGGATCCTACAGACGATAGCAACCGATGTTTAGAGACCCTAAATGACATAACTCAAAATAGTTTGCAATGGAGAAGGTGTATCCACTCTTTGTGTTATCCCAAATTCTAATCTCCTGAATTCTTCATGTCCCCTCATTTTTTTCTCTTTCCAAATTTATTTCACTGGATTATATTCTTTGAATAACATCTTCAAACCCTAATCATTCCGATTACTGTTAATACTCTTACTATCTCTACCACTACGGGATTTGAATCGACAACTGCATCTCTGTGCTAATGTGGTATGGCAACTCGAACTGATGTACGTAGGTCCGTAGGAAGTTCTACGACGTTATTGACTGACTGAAAAAATTTCCTATATCTGATGCTTAGGAATATTTGATGCTGATAAATAAAGAAAAGTTCTTAAACCTTAAAAGATATACATTAACATTGTCAAGTATCTTGATTAAACAATGAAGTAATTGATAAGCTACTTTAAACAATAATGATTTATGTAATTTTTTTCATATATAAAACCAAAGAAAATTATGATATTGTGAATGTTTGTAACTCATTCTCTGTTTAATATGTATATACAGTTTATTTTTAATTAATCATTGAGTAACTTTTGTTTCCATGGTCATTTCATTGCTGTTTTCAACACATCTAACAAAGTCTCATTTATTCATGAAAAGTTTTTTTAAAACCTTTTTACAAGGTAAGGCAACCCTGCAGATAAGACTAAATGAAAATCTAGATATAAAAAAAAACACATAAGTAATACAAGCAAAGATGGATAGTAATTAACAGTGGAATCCAGCACACGTGTCTCGTCTCAGATAGATCTATACAATCGCATCCCAAAGTTGATGTTCAGTCTGAGACTCAAACCCAGTACCGTTCGCTTCAAACGCCATCGCATTATCCACTTAGCTACTGAGTCCTGATAATCACCAGCTTTGTATTGTTTATTTGAATCTTCCCATTGATATTTAGCACTGCAATTGATCAGTCTCTTATTGGCACATATATGCATCCTATGCGAATTGCTTTAATTCATAAGTATTATAAGCAAAGATGGACGGTAGTGGATTCCAGACCTAGAGTGAACATCAATTCTAGGATGTATGTATATCCATCATCTTTATTTATAATCCTTGTGAATTAAGGCAATATCGAAGCATGTACATATACCAACAAGAGATTGATCAATTGTAATCCTATAAATCAATGGGAAGTCAGTCAGTCAGTTACAACGTAGGACTAGGCACATATATGCATCGATCCACGTTGCTACATCTCATTAGCACAGTAAGATGAACACCGGATTCATAGAAGCAATCAAATCAATGGTGCAATATATAAAGGAAAGGTTGCATGTAAGGATATAGTACAGGAAGAAAGAATTAGTTCGTAGAAACAAAGATATAAAGCAATTTTAGTCTCATAGTTTAAAGGAAGACAGAGAGTCTATACACCTACACCATTGTGATCGATTCTGAGCCATATCACACAGTCTACAACCATTGGTTACAATAGTCACGCAGACCTCAACCAAGTAGTCTGCATCTATCAACATGGCTCAGACTAGACGTTAGTTAGTGACTTCAAGCACTGATGCCACGTTTTGGTTTGGCTGCCCCTAACTTTCTTCCAACCATCCCCAACACCAGTAAGCATTGCACGTTATGGTAATCGGTGTTCAGGCATACGCAACACGTGGCCCAATCATCTCAGTCGATCAAGATCTAAAACCTCATCAACTGATTTACCGTCATTCCCTAATACCCTGCGTCTAACCTCACTATTACTTACCCGGTGATCCCAGCAGATACCCGCAATATTTCTAAGACATCTGTCGTCAAATACTAGTAGCTTACAAGTATCTTCTACTCTTAATGACCACGTTTAGCAGTCGTAAAGTAGAACAGAACGAACTGCCGCGCAGTACACACATCCCTTAATTGATAGAGAAATCTTTCACCTTCGCCATAGATGACATAAGTCGACAAAAACCAAACGCACTTTTCGAATCCGTGCTAAGATTTCGTCAGACACCAACCCATTAGGGTTAATCAAACTTCCAAGATAAATGAAATTGTTAATTGTTGTCATCATTTATCTTTGTGTAATATCATTTTACAATTGAAAAGAAAAGAAAAATTGGCGAGACTCTAATTTAGGGACGACCTTTGAACGAATTTTGAGTGACCTTGAGAATGTTAGCCAATCAGAAGACAGCCAGTATAACGTAGAAATATATTAGAAGAAACTAATGGATTACAGTGAATATACTTATTTCACGTGATTTAAAAACTTATCAAGGTTTGCTAAAGTTTCAGATGTTTTGAAATCATATTGCATACGGTATAAAAAGTCATAAATTCCAAGTACCTGTCGAGTATATTCACGGAAATGCTACTTACACAATCCTACTTTATACTACGTCCCCTGTTGTATTTTCGCTTTCTCACTGCCGTTTCATCTGTCTGCACGATACATCCTACTCCTCCGAATGATTGGTGTATACGTGTTATTTTAGTTGCACATATGTCACGGCAGTACTTATACCACTGGACTGCTGAAGTTTCATAAACAACTGCAAACGCCGCATCCAGTGTTACTGGTGTATTTATTACCCAATTTGAAACTATTATCATAATCTGATTCAGTTTCAGTAGCAATCGAGCAAAGAAAGTCCTCGTTTTAGCAGACTTTCTCCTCCAACATGAAGGACAACGCAATATAATCTCACCACGGTGGTTTGCACACTTTACTGCGGTCATATGATAACCGCAGTCTCACGTACAAGAACTTTTTAGTAATCCCATCCCTTGTAGCCTCTCAATAATCACCTCTTCTCTAAAATCCGCTGTAAACCGATCATATGTGAGCATCAGGTGTTAAACTTGGCTCCGTGACCTTGAAACGGCTCACACGCTTCTGATTGGCTCGTCCCTAAATTAGAGTCTCGCCGAAAAATTAATAACAACAAATAAATAAATAAATAAATAAAAAAAGAGAGAAAAATCATTACAAAATAACATACCAAAATTACATAAAAGTTTACTAACATATGTAAATAATAAATAACCCGTTGGAATAGTTATATCATATAATAAACGTCCATTACGATTATTTATTAATTCTGTAATTGTTTTTAATATTGGTATTGTAATTGTATAATCATATGGCCAAAGTTCTAATACACGATTAAATAATAATAAACCATTTGGATAAATCCAATTCATTAACATTTGATATGATGTTTTATTATTTAAACTATATAATATACCACGTATATCTCGTGCTAAACCAATAATTGATATTTTCATTAATTTTTCATTGAAATTAGATGAATCTTATAAATATAATTGATGAAGGGAAGAAAACAAAAATAGAGAAAAGAAAAAAAAAGAATAATTAAAATTAAATAAATAAATAATTAGAGGATATTTATTTACTTTGAAGAAACAAGTTAGATTGAGTTACGAAATATTACTCATACATAGTGATATAACAATTAACTCAGGCAGAGTATGAAAAATAAAAATTCTACAAATTCTATAAAAAAGATCTTGATGCTCTTGTATTAGTATTACGATTCATACGAGATAATGGGTTTTAAGAGTTCTTTAAACTCTAAGGTTTCACAGTCTGGACTATTTCGTTTACTACCCTAAATATGTGTTCTATGCAGTATAAGCTATATTGCTATGTAGAGTTGAAGGTCTCATATGAGACTGGAGGTTCGTCATTACTTTAGCAAGTTTTGATGAATATTCATGCACAAAATTAGTTTTCTGGTTAAACGTTTTCATTCATACTGGTGGTTACTTTTCAATGTTCTCAAGGGCCATTGTAAGGCATGTTGCCATTGCTGACATTAATGAGTTTGACTGCCGTGTAAGCGGAATAGGTCGACTTTGGCTAGTGTGTGCTGTGCATAATTGATTCACGCGACCATTGATAAATAATTATACATGTGACGTGAATATGTATATGAATGTTGCAAATGATCCACCAGGATTCTTGGTACCTGTGTGGTTGTGCCACAGGATTGAGCTGTACTTTACAAATTGTAGGATTAAAGCCTATGCCTCCAAATGCCCTGGTACGGCCGAGAGTGGGGAGAGTCCACTCTCCCTCTCGAAATGCTCTCACATGGCCACGCGTATATAGCCTCTGACAGGGAGGACCTACTACTCACTGCATTCTCGCACCACGGGTGTTGTTTACGAAAATGAGAGGACGAAAAGCAAATGTCCGGCGCTTTAACCGGATCCCAAACCAATAGTGCACATGGGTTCCAGTATCCTGCGGGAAAAACCTTTGATCGCTGGCTTCCATGGGACTGCATCTCCTTACGATGCTTCACTGCCTTGTGGATCAGACGTTCAGGTCGAAGGCTCCAGGCGTGGTCCCCTAAGAAAACCACCTGCTTCGGTTCGGGCACCCGGGCAGTATCACAGCCCTCACACAAATCAGTTCAGATTTGTGTGGCGCATATATATTTGGTGCCTCCTTGTACCAATATCTATGTGTTAAAATAAAATAAAATAATAAAATAAATTAAAGCCTATATAGTGTCTGGTTCTTTTGTGAAGCGGAATTGAGCTGTACTGCTCGGATTATAAAGTTTAAGCCTGGATGGTGTCTGGTTCTCCTGGAAACGGGATTAACCGTATTATTTGGGCTACAAATTTTAAGCCTGGGAGGTGTCTGTCTCCGGTTAAACGGGATTGAGCCATAATGTTTAGGGTTATCACGTAAAAGTCTGGATGTTGTCTGGTTCTCCTGAAAACCAATGTAAAAGTACCCTGGCCTACAAGGGTATATTTATATATAACTAAGGGATATCTACAAATCTATTATTTTTTATTTATAAAGATTTATTTTTTAGCGCTTACTTGATGTGATATCTAAAGCTTCAATAGTTTTATAGTTTAGTAAAGTGTGTTATAGATGAGTAATTCTTGAGGAATCTTTACATTAGAATTAAACAGTTATTCATATTCATTGTTTTCTGGTTTTCAATGTTTATCTAACAAGAGTTAGTTGATAATATGAAACTTGGAAGCCTAGATTATGCTTCTTTGTAAATTAACAGAGAATTGTATATCGAATGATTATGACTTATATAAATATGATGTCTTCAATAAAGGTAGGTAACATACAATTGATAAGATTTATAAAACAGAAAAGAGCTATTCAATTCTCCTAGTTATTTTTGAAGAAAAAATTAAATTAAGTTTTTTGAATAGTGAGTTGTAATAGATTTAAGAATATTCTTGCTTCGGTTTGGGTAGCCGGATAGTATTTCAGCTCTCACATTAATCGAATGACGAAGTGTGGTACATATATATTTGGTATCCATTTGTACCAATGTTTATATATTTACTTACTTACGCCTGTTACTCCTCGTGAAGGAGCATAGTTCGCCCACCAGCATTCTCCATCCAACCTTGTCCTGGGCAATCCTTTCCAGTTCTTATTCATCCTTTTCATATCCACTTCTATTTCCCGACGTAGTGTGTTCTTTGGCCTTTCTCTTTTCCACTTTCATTCAGGATTCCATATCAGGGCTTGGCTCGTGATGCAGTTTGATGATTTGAGTAATGTATGTTCTATCCATTTCCATCGTATTTTCCTAATTTTCTCTTCAGTTGGAAGCTGGTTTGTCTTCTCCCACAGAAGGCTGTTACTGATGATATCCGGCCAATGAATGTTGATTATCTTGCGTAGACAGCTATTTATAAATACTTGTACCTTCTTGATGATGGTTTTTGTAGTTCTCGAAGTTTCAGCTCCATACAGTAGAACTGCCTTGACGTTGGTATTAAAGATTATGACTTTGATATTGGTTGATAGACAGTTGTTTTGAGTTCCATATGTTCTTCAATTTTAGGAATGCAGCCCTTGCTTTATCAATCCTCGCCCTAACGTCTGCATCTGATCCTCATTGTTTAAATAACAATAATAATAGTAATAATTTCAGAATACCTCCTCTAACATTTGATTTTCATCAATGGTTACAAATATGACTATGCTATTCATTATAATGTACTAAGTCATAATAGATACTGACATGTTCAACGAATGTGATCTTATTGTTATTATTATTGAGGGGCTTGTATTCTTTCCAATCCTCATATTCAACTTACTGATAAAATCATATTCAAAATATCTAATCAACAAGCCAATAATACAATCAGAAATTGACTGAATTACATATAAGTGAATGAGTAACTCGTCTAAACAAATGGTTAATAGAGATACTCTTTTATATATATATATATCATAGTGGAAAGTAGTCAACTAGATGTACTCTTGGATCCAAAAGTTGATGTTTACTTGAACTCAATCCCATTTATTCTATACACCATCGTATCATTCACTTAACTACCATGTAAAGATATATTTAATTTCAATAAAAAGTATACAAAAAAAAAAAAGAAAACAAAGAAACATTTAGTTATTTGTTTTTTTTCTTCTTTTCTTTTGTTTTTCAATTAAAAATTACTAACCTCCAAATAATAATGCTATAATTAATTGATTTGTAACTCTTGTTAATGGAGATACAAAATTTAGAAATTTTTCATCATCTTCACCTAAATCAACCATTAATAAACGTGAAATTGAAGCATAAAATGTTGTACGTAATCGTGAAATTGTTGATGATTGAGATAGTTCCATTGTTGTATTAGATGATAGAAAAGGAAAATATTCAGGCTAGTAATTGGTTGTTTGTTTGTTTTGAAAAGAAAAATAAAAAAGAGTATAATCAGGGAGAGTTTTGTGAATATTCTAGTAATTTGAATGGTTGAATTCATGAGTCAATTGAAACTAGATCACTATAAAAAAACCTGGAAGCATTTGACAGCCGTTTCGTCTTAGTATAAAACTTTTCAGCAGTGCGTATTCACGATCTCGCCCCCTGCGAGATTCGAACTTAGGACCAATCGGTTTCACACGTGAATACTTGATCTTTAGATTACTGAACTGGCATCCAACGATGTTTCCAGGTTTTTCATGATGGTCTAGCTCCGATTAACTCATAAATTCAACTTTTTTTTAGAAAAACGAGTGTTTTTATTTTTTTAAACAAAAATGTATAATAATCACATTACATTTATTATTAAAATTGCTCAATGATAATAACTTATATTATACTGTTTATTACTAAGAGAAATATCTAGATCCCGTTAACTAATTAACCGTGGATAAGTAAACGTAATGACAGAAAGTGAGCCATGTTGGTAGATGTAGACCACCTAGTTGGGATCCTACAGACGATAGCATCCGATGTTTAGAGACCCTGAATGACATAACTCAAAATAGTTTGCAATGGAGAAGGTGTATCCACTCTTTGTGTTATCCCAAATTCTAATCTCCTGAATTCTTCATGTCCCCTTCATTTTTTTCTCTTTCCAAATTTATTTCACTGGATTATATTCTTTGAATAGCATCTTTAAACCCTAATCTTTCCAATTACTGTTTATACTCTTACTATTTCTACCACTACGGGATTTGAATCGACAACTGCATCTCTGTGCTAATGTGGTATGGCAACCCGAACGGATGTACGTACGTATGAAGTTGTACGTTGTTACTAACTGACTGACTGACTGATATAAGTTCAAGGAACTGAATAGTGTATTCAAATATACTTTAAATGAGAAAATAAGAAAATATAAAGAGAGATCAGGAAAAACAAACAAACAACCTAAACCGTCAAGATATAAAAGTATTCTTTCAAACAATATTCATTACAAACGCGGTTTAATAAAGAGCTTATTCAATAGAATCAATCGTATTTGTACTAGTGATACTATTGAAGTCGAGATGAAGCTCTTGACTGATACGTTAGTGAATAATGGTTACTCTTTGAAGTTCATAAACTGCTGGAAAGGTTGCAATACGATTAGACTATGACGCTTCTAGCACTCAAAAAGCGAGTTTATATTACGTTACCATTCAGAGACGATACAAATAGTTTCATGCTGAAACGGAGACTTAAATTGGCTATCAACCGGATATTTTATGCAGCCCAACTTGTCATTATTGAAAAGACAAGGTCTAAGTTTCATCAAAAGCCCAAACAGCACGAAAGTGATCGTGTCTATCATGTATGTGTGGAAACACGTACATAAGGAGGAGCAATCGTGATTTGCAATTAAGGGTGGGTGAACACATACCAAAATGGTTACAGAAACAAATTTATTTTATTTATTTATTTTAACATATAAGTATAGGTACAGGGAGGCACCAAGTACATATGCGCCACACAGATCTCAATTGATTTGTGTGAGGGCTGTGATACTGCTCGGGTGCCCGGACCGAAGCAGGTGGTTTATTAGGGGGCCACACTCCGAGCCTTTGACCTGGACGTCTGACCCACAAGGCAGTGGAGCATCGTAAGGAGATCCCGTCCCATGGTAGCCGGTGACCAACGATTGGTTCATACTCCATTTGTTCCTTCAGGATACTGGAGTCCATGTGCACCAATGGTTTGGGGTCCGGTTAAAGAGCCGGACATTTGCTTTTCGTCCTCTCATTTTCGTAAACAACACCCCCGCCACGAGAAGGCAGTGAGTAGGACTTCCCTGGCAGAGGCTATATACGCATGGCCATGTGAGACCATTTCGAGAGGGAGAGCGGACTCTCCCCAATCTCGGCCGTACCAGGGCATTTGGGGTCAATCGTGATTTGCAATTAAGGGTGGGTGAACACATACCAAAATGGTTGCAGAAACAAATGGATTCCAATGGTCAAATAAGATAACATGATAGAAAGATATCATCCTCCATTGCAAAACATTTGATTGAGACTGGTCATAATGTTGACATTCGATCAGTATTTGTAGTGTTGTACAAAAGACTTCAAGGACGTATATTAAAGTTTATTGAAGCCTTGGCTATACGAAAATTAATATCCCCTTTATGCGTTCAAAAACAATTTGTCCTTACACTTAACCTTATTCAGAGTGATTATCACATTGTTTGTATGTACTTTATTTTTCTTTGTCATGGTTTACCTTTAACCTGTTTAGTTGACCTTTTACTTTTCATATATGAATGTTCTTAACAAGTATATGGGTGATCAGATTGTTCGAAATGTATTGCGTAAATATATCACATAATACTGATAAACTTCGTCTTCTCATTGCATTATCGAAATATTTATTATTCCAAATATTGAACGACTAATTATTTAGTAACCAAATTAAAATTACTATTACTTCTTTGAGCAATGTATAGTAATGTAATGCTAAGTTATATGTGTCTGCATTCCAAGCAATATTAAATCAGTTCATATATTGAAGGGGATTGATCAACTCTAAAGAACATAAATCTGTTATATCCCAATGAAGAACAAAATTATGAGTTACTTCTGGGAACTATTTATACATTGTTATTACATACATATATTCTTATTATATAACTAATGAATAACTAGATTATGTATATTGTGTATAGACTGATGACAGACTCTCCTAATCACAACTACTTTTTGAACTGATCTTCTGTAAATGTTAATTTCCTATTTGATGGTATGATGCAATCTGATTTACTTTTATATAAACTAAATATATCTGAAATAAATAATTCATATAATGAGAGCAGATATTGATGTTCTGGACTCAACAGGAAGAATTAGGCAAGAAAAAGGGACCAATAAGGATACTATACTCGACAACTGCTCATATCATTCAATATGTCATAGATTTGGCACAGTGTTCTGATTAGCGATCATATCACATGATCTATTAACCGATCACAAATCACAACACAATCAAAAAAAATTAAAAAAAAACCCACTTTTTCTTCATTATATACACTTACTGTATGATTGATAAGCATAAATTGTATATTATCTAATCGTAATAATTTACGCATAGCACTAAACCCAACTGATAATTCTGATAATAAATTTAATGTTCTTTGTAATACTGGTTCACAATTACTCCAATATTTTAAATTTGTTAAAATTTTATTTATAAATACATCAAGGATCATCATTTCATCTGATATACCTAATTTATCTGATAAACATTGATAGAACTAGATAAATAGAAAATAAAGAAGAATAAGTATATAAATAGTAATATCAGAAGGGGTGTTTTTGTGGATATTATAGCAATTTCAATTGTTGAGATCATGAATCAATTGAAGCTAGATCATCATGGAAAACTTGGAAGCACTGGATGGTCGTTTCGTCCTATCGTGGGACTCTTTAGCTGTGTGCATCCACGAGCCTGTCTCTCAAGGTTCGAAACGAGAACCTATCAGTCTTGCATGTGAACGCTTAACTTCTAGACCACTAAGCCTGTATCCAACGGTGTTAATGTTTAACTTTCACTAATCCACGAAACTGAACGACACATCCACTATTGTTATCAGTAAGTTACTATCTTACAACAGACTCGATTTATTTTAAGGAATGAACGTATAAAAATAAACTTATCATTTAAAGTAGAACAAATCATGAATACAAATGCATTATTATGATCGTGTTAGCACATGTCTTTAACTATAGATTAAGTTTATCCTGTATGTCTGAACTTATGCGTCTAAAACTACCAAACCAGTTTAGACTGTCATTCAATGATATCTTGTTTTCGTTTGATCATCCTGCAGAGTTCCTGCAAGGGTAAACATAGAACACAAGTAGAAGTCAAAAGTGTTATTCAAGACGATAATGATGAATGCATTTCCGTTAAAAGGCCTAACTAAGTGAAAAGAACAATACTAAAATAAATCATCAGTAATTGATACCAATATTTCAGTAAAATTCTAGCCTTTCCTGTATTTTCAGTACTTCGGTGGAAGGATTATAGATGAATACTGCTGATGAGTCATTTACTACGACGACACAGTCGTCCAATGTTTTGCTTCTTTCAATGGTTATCTAACTTAGATAGGTTCATGATTTCAATGAACCTTTCAGTTTAAATGGTCTTTTGTTTAGGAACAGTATATCAATTCATATTGCGAGTTCATGTATTCAGTTTTGATCTATATTTTATAGGTGCAAATTGGTAAAGTTTAATATCAGTGAGATTAAGTTGATTGATATTTAGCTATGGGTCATGACAACAATTAATAAATCGATAGTGATCGACTCTGATGTATATTAAAGTTGATAACAATGGTAGCTTGGTAACAGTATCATTCCAGATATAGAAAGAGTGATGAATAGACAAGTTAGAAGAGCAATTAAACAATAAATAAGTACATAAGTGATTAATGATTACAGGAAAAGATAAGCATAACAGGATTAAATTGTCTCTACTACATGATCAGTTACAAAAATTCACATCTTTTAGAAATAATCACTTTACGAAATACATATTTATGAACTTCAATTACAGCCATGATTTTTGTGTGTGAGAACTAGTAAAATTGTAATCAACGGTACTCATAAGATTGCTTGTAAATAGTCTGTTGTGGGACGTGACCTCGAAGTTTTCAGACATAATGAAGAATTTCAGTACAGAGAAAGCACAGTGTCCGTAGAACACTTGGAGATCAGATGAGAAGGCAGAAAACATGAGAAGATACAAATGGACGATACATTCTTTCTACCCATTGCTTACTATTACAATAGTATTCATCTAAATTAGATTGCGCAGTTCAGGTCTATGAACTAGTGGGTGAAAATCGAGTGACTAAATCATTAAACCAGAGCTTACAGAAATACTGTTTTTTTTAATCTACGAAGTTGAAGAAAACGTACTGTATATTTATGGAAAACAGACAATGAGAACAAATTGCCAGTTACTTAGCTAAACAACTTTACTATTTAGAAAGCTACAGTAATGAGCATAAAGGTTAATTTTATTTTATATTTTATTTTAACACATAGATATTGGTACAAGGAGGCACCAAATATATATGCGCCACACAAATCTCATTTGATATGTGTGAGGGCTGTGATACTGCCCGGGTGCCCAAACCGAAGCAGGTGGTTTTCTTAGCGGACCACACTCCGAGCCTTTGACCTGAAGGTCTGACCCATAGGGCACTGGAGCATCGTAAGGAAATGCAGTCCCATGGTAGCCGGTGAACAACGATTGGTTCATACGCCATTTGTTCCTTCAGGATACTGGAGTCCATGTGCACCATTGGTTTGGGATCCGGTTAAAGCCGGTGCCGGACATTCGCTTTTCGTCCTCTCATTTTTGTAAACAACAGTAGTGCCACGAGAATGCAGTGAGTAGTAGGTCCTCCCTGTCAGAGGCTATATACGCGTGGCCATGTGAGAGCATTTCGAGAGGGTGGGCGGACTCTCCCCACTCTCGGCCGTACCAGGGCATTAGGGGGAGAACATAAAAGTGGTAGTAATTATGATGTACTATTCTAAAAAGTAATATCAAAATTATGCAGAAATTTTTGTCAAGTAGTAATGTGAAATGTACTAATAAAAGCCTAGAGTTATAGGTGATTCAATATACAAAAAAACGACAAAATCATAAGTTATCTAAGATCTTACCTTAGACAATCTGCCAACATTTTCACCAACATATACTCGCCGAAGTTGTTCAAAGAAACTTAACACAGCTAATTCTAATCGTATCATACTTGGTGATTGGGTTGTTAGCATAGTATTATTGCAATTAGATACTGTTGATGGAATATTTGATGTGATAAAATTTGTAATTAAACGAGTCAATTGTATGACACGACAAACTAATTCACCATCACATTCATCTGCATTAGCATAATTTACACGACCACCAATTAATGCACCTTTTACGTTTATTTCATAGAGTTAAAATGGAATAAGAAATGAAATGTTAATAATAGGAAGATATGAAAAGAGGATATAAGTAACGAAAAAAAAAAACAACCTTGAAATGATATACACATATATGTACTTACCAACCATATAAACAAGCCATGCCAGACGATGTTCTTCTAAGCGTAAAACTTGTTCGAGATGAGAATCATTTACGGACAAATTATTAGAAGTAAGAATATTGAAAGCTTTTTCTAAACTACTAGCATATTCATCAAATAACAGAATGATAGTATTACAAGTTTTACCATATACACAACGTCCAATAGTTCCAAACTGTAAATATGAAAAAGTAGAAAATAAAGGGAAATCAAACACACAAAATAAAATGAAACATCGACTTATCTATTAAACTGTAAAATAAAACTTTGTATATTGGTTGATATTCGTTTCTTGAGTCAAGGAATACTAAGTTTTGATTAGAACAATATGTAGAAGAACAATAACTTCACATGTGAGGTAGTTATCCATCGAAGACAACCGATGGTCGCTTAATATCGTGGATTGATTGTAGTTAGACACTAACATCATTGGATGCCGGCTCAGTGTTCTAGAGGATAAGCTTTCGTGCACGAGATTGAAGGTTTTGGGTCTGAATCCAGTGTACAGGATTGTGGGTGAGCACTGCGGAAAAGTTCTATACTAGGACGAAACGGACATCCAGTGCTTTCGGGTTTTAATGGTGTTCTAACACTAATCAACTCATAATCTTAATTAAAGCTCATCAAAGTCCACAAATCTATACTGATAATTTCAAAAAAAGTCTGAACAAATGTTATATCCCGATGAGAATAATGAATGTTAACTTTTGGGATTCATTTACGGACCAATATTATATGTAACTAAACTACTCATATTTGTATTCCTTTTATTATGAGCTTTATTTTGACCCACGAACTATTGATATACGAATTGCCATTCTTGAGTTATGCCCTGTCTATTAATTACTACCTCCCACACTCACAGCCACATTTTATGGTACAACCTGGTGCGTTTGGTTGGTATATAAACCTAAAATGTTTGAAATAAATGATTCATATTGCAGAGGCGGAGATCGGTGTTCTGGACTTAACAGGCAGGGTTAACCGGGAAACAGGACCGATAAGGACTCTAGACTGTTCGTACGGGTTTTATGCGTTATTGATCCGGTCAATAATTCACTGTTTTTGAATTGACATTATCATTAGGTTATACATTAATAGGACACAGGGTACAAGTTAAAACAATTGGCGACGGGGTGAAAAAC
The DNA here is from genome assembly GCA_946903255.1 of Schistosoma spindalis. Classification (NCBI taxonomy): domain Eukaryota; kingdom Metazoa; phylum Platyhelminthes; class Trematoda; order Strigeidida; family Schistosomatidae; genus Schistosoma; species Schistosoma spindalis. Next base: position 3,995,109 of record OX336418.1, on the reverse strand, counting down.
AAAGAACCAAGAGCACAGAACCACAAGTTATAACACTTCAATTAAAACTAGACCACCATGAAAAACTTGGAAGCACTGGACGGCCGTTTCCTCCTAGTATGAGACTTCTCAGCAGTACACATCCACGATTCCGCCCCCCCCCAACCGCGAGATTCGAACCCAGGATCAATCAGTCTCACACATGAATGCTTAATCTTTAAACCATTGAGCCGGCCGGCAACTACCAGTGTTAGTGTCTACCTTGAACCAATCTAAATACTTCAATGGCTAAGTTAAACTTTTTTTTTAAAATAACATATTGAACTTACTTGATCTAATTGTTGTGAAAGTGTGATCCAATCATCAAGTAAACATTCATTATCTGTAGATAATGAATCATTTATTAATTTAGAATTATTAGTAATAATAGAATTACAATTATAATTGTTATTATTATTATGATTATTATTATGATTCTGATTATGACTATTATCATTATAGAATGTATCATTTGTAGAATGATTTATAGATTTTGATAAAGTAATAAATTCTTTAGATTTCTTTTCAGAACGTATAGATTCACGACTAATATGAATAGTAGTATGATTCATATATTTTGTTATAGAATTTAAACGTGTTTCAATATAGGCATGAATTATTTGTGGTGTAAATATATCTAACATATGTGTATCAGTTGAATGAACATATGGTATACTTGCAACTAAACGTTGCCATAATGTTAATAAATAATGTAAACTATTTTGATTAGATTCATCAATAGATCCCTTAAAAAATAAATAAATAAATAAATTAGAAGAGTTAAAATGAATTATTTATTTATTTATTATTATTATTGGATTAAAATAAATGTTTAACTAATGACTGACTTCAACAGGCATTTCCTGGAATTCTAGTAAGAAGCCATGACCAGTAGAGTTCAATCAGGTCTATTGTGAGATATCAACTCATTGAAGACAATGGTGTACGGTGACGCAATTTCGTAGATTAGTTGAAGTTAAACTTTAACACCGTTGGATGCCTGCCAGCTCGATGGGATAATGTTTAAGCGCTTGCGAGCGAGACTGACACTTCCTGGGTTCGAATCTCGCGGTGGGGGGAGGGATCGTGGATGCGCACTGCTGAGGAGTCCCATGGGTTCCTGTATCCTGAAGGAAAAAAATTGGCGAATGAATCAATCGTTGGTCACCGGCTACCATGGGACTGCATCTCCTTACGATGCTCCACTGCTTTGTGGATCAGATCTATGTGTTAAAATAAATAGATGAGGAGTCCCATACTAGGACGAAACGGCCATCCAGTGCTGCCAGGTTTTCCATAGTGGTCTAGCTTCACTTGACTCATGATTTGAACTATTGAAATTCCTAAAAGAAAATCTCCACAAAACCCCTTCTGATAACTATTTATTTATTATTGGATTAAAATGAACGTTTAAAGGAAAGACTATAATTGATGGACGAACCAATTAAATATAAAAAAATAAAAGGTCTCGAATTTTGGTGTGAAATTCACTTATCTATTTCTATAAATAGAGTTTTGTGATTATAGCTGATGTTAGTTCATGATGAAAAATCCGTAAATCTAATTCCTAACCTTAATCACCAACTGGAAATTATAATTCCTCACACAGGTCCTGGGTTTGAATCTTGCGGGGGGCGAGATTTTTATATGTTACTAATCCACTGTGTGATGTTGTGGTAACCAATAAACTGGTTATCTCTTCCAATTTTTCATTCTATACATGTGGTGTCGCTAACAAAAGAGAGGCGGCGAAGATGTAGTTTTGTAAATTCCGTTGCGCGGCCAGAAGAGGAGTAGTGGCGAGACTAAAATTGATGGACGAGCCAATCAGGTATAAGATAAAAGGTCTCAAATTTTGGTGTGAAATTCATTCATCCATTTGTATAAATAGAGTTTTATGATAATAGCTGATGTTAGTTCATTATGAAAAAAGCGTAAATCTAGTTCCTAACCTTAATCATCAACTGCCAATTATAATTATAATTCTTCACACAGATTTACAACATTCATTTGGTCCTGGTTATTAGGTGGACACTCTCAAGGTTAGTCTAGCGTCGATCAAAGGTCGTTCATAAATAATAGTCTCACCGGGAATAGCTAGTTAGTGCGGTTTGTTTCAGGAAGCAGACATTGAGTGGAGTATTGCTTCAGAGGCGGTGTTGAATGTAGCAGTCACGTTTGACGAGAAGAAGAAGTGGGACATCCGATTGCTGGGAGGACATCAGAAGCACTTTTCTTTATCTTATTTGGAAAGACAAATAATATAGAATAATAGGATTATGAGGAAACAAAACTAGACAGAAATGGTAGGTAGGATGGGTTTTAGTATTTTATTTTTGAAAGAATGATTAGTAAGGATTTATAAAAAATTAAAGTTTCTGCTACAAATCACTGAATGAACTACTATACTTCTTTGAATGAAGAAAACAGACAAAAATAACGTAATGTGGTCCATACTACTTATGCTGATACATAAGTAGTATGTTTCACCAATTGGAAATGCTATGCTTGTCAAAAGAGAATTGAATTGAAGAAATCAGAAAATAGTTGTAGTAATAATAGAATTGCAAGAATCATGAAGTATATACAGGACAACTGATGGAAGGTGTACAAATGATGTATTTAATGTACGGTTTTGATATTTTACCAAGTCACTTTGTAATTTTTCAGCAAATAATAAATTGGTTTACTTCATCGAAGTTCTCGTTCACTACAGTTAGACATTGAACAGTTGTATATTTGTTTTTTTATATATGAACTTCATTGAATGGCGAATAACAACAGAAAGATGTAAATGAATGGAAATAGTGAAGTAGACAGTGGAAAGGCAAAAGAAAATAAAAAAGCAAGCAACTAAAATACCAAGAGAAATAAACCCGGAAGTTTATTTATCAAAGTCTGTGTCATTGAGTAGTAAGTTACAGTTGCTATCTGTTGTAATCACTTTTATTACAACCCTGGTACTCTTCATTGCTTAGTATTTTTAGTACATTATACTTCACTCGACTATTCCCTAAATGATAACACAGTTGAACTGGAACGTAAGTGAATGGGACTAAGAGTCCCAATGAGAAAACTGTCAGTATACTTATAATTTTGCACGAGGAAATTCTGTAGTCTTCACCAATTATCCACTAACGTCGATTGTCGAAAAAATGGCCAATCAACGTGATCCAATACAATCTTGTACAGAAAGTAATTTGATCCAACCTATATCCCGCAAACACTATCCTAGTTGTTAGTAATCATGATGATGCGGAATAGATTTTGATAGATGAAGAATACAGTTGTTGTTTCTATTTGAAATCGGTATTACGATCTGTACATACTCTAGAAACAAAAAATCTACTTGGATTTAATATTCAACTGGAGTATGAAATAATTATAGTTTCATAAAACAGAAATGCTCGAAAGTATAACTATGTAAACTACTACATTAATGCAAGAACGAAAAGGAATAAGTGGCATTTTTATAGGTTCACTTATATTGGAAAATGATTGCACTAAAAAGTTCCCAAAAGAAGATTATAAGAAAAGAGTTATTGGCAAACCATATGAAAACTGGATTCTGATTGATGACTTTTGATTCAGAATACACGTCTCTGGTATTTGTTCAATGGTCAAAACGTCTTCAATCATCATCTATAGTAGCACTACAATATCTCCCGATAGTTCTGGCACAAGGAATATTTAGTGTGCAACAGGATTTATTTTCGCTTGGATGTCAAGTACAATCAAAAGTAAATGAAAGATATCGGTTCCTCTGACGTTTATTTTTAAAAAAAACTTATTTAGATATTTTCCAAGAATAGAGGAAAAACGGTTGCTTGTTCAAGAAGAGAAGGGATGAGGTATATTCGCCTCCCCCCGTACTAAAAATGCTAGAAAAAAATTTAAGCGTCCATACATAATCGATTTTTGTTTAAGGGAAATTGCTCGAAAGTGATTTTAAGACAGAACCATCAATTAAATGAATGAATAACAAATTTGAAAACCAAAGCCGTTATTAATCAATAAAATTAATATAATTCAGTTACCTAGCAGATAGCAAATAATTAATCAAGAGTGAGAATTATGTTCACAAAGCAAAAAAATGAGTTTACAAGTCTACTCATAACAACACTTCATCTGATAACCAACTAGTATTGTGATCTTTAGTAGTCTCTGATATTAAGTTATGCACTACTGTGTTATGAAAGATACAAACCCCCGAATAGCCCGGTACAGTCGAGGATGAGGAGAGTCAGCTCCCCCTTCTCCAAATGCTCTTACATGGCCAGGCGTATACAGCCACTGACGGGGAAGTCCTAATCACTGCATTCTCGTGGTAGGAGTGTTGTTCAGGAAATTGACAGGATGAAAAGCGAATATCTGGCGCTTTAACAGGGTTGGTGGGTGCAGAGCATTCACTTATGTGAGTTGGAAAATGCTGATTCTAAATCAATGGTGCATATGAGCTCCAGGATCCTACGACGAAGCAAACGGCTTATGAAACAATTATTGATCATTGACTACCCTGGGACTATACCTGTCTTGTGGATTAGACCTTTATGTATAAGCCTCAAAAAGTGGCCCCGTAAGAAAATCAACAGTTTCGGTTTGGGGGATCAAAAAGTATTCCAGCTCTCACACAAACCAAATGATTTGTGTAGCTCATATATATTTGTTGCCACTTTGTGCCAATGTTTATGTGTTTAAATAAATAAAAGATACAATGTAAACAGAGAGCGAGAGCGAGAGAGAGAAAATGTCTTTACAATTTATCAACTTACTTTTAAACTATTCACAGTGAATATAGTTAGTAATTCAATAAATGAAGAATAATTATCAAGTGTAACTAATTCATTTAATTGATAATTACATTTAAGTCTAGAAAGAAGAAGACAAAATTCATGATAAGCTTCTGGATTATTGATTAGATTACAATCTTGACTGTTCATACTACTGTTATGATTATTATTAGTAGGAGTATTAGAAAGTGTATTATGCGGAGAACCAATAACAGTAGTATTAGTATTAGTAGTAGTAGCTGTTGTTGTTGATGATGATGATGTTGTAGTTATATTACTAACAGATAATAATATATCACGACAACCAGATACAATTTGTGAAAGAAATATTGATCTTTCAGCATTTGTAAATAATGAACGTCGTATACTTGATATTTGAACTAAACAAGAAAGTGCCTAAGTAAAAAACAAAGTAAAAATAAACAAATTATCAATAAATTAGTATAATTTCATGAAAATATAATTAAAATCTGATAAGAAAAACTTATCAGAAGGGGTTCTGTAAAGATTTTTAGAAATTTCAATAGTTGAAATCATGAAAATCATGGAAAAAAAAACCATCTTCACACTAGTGACTGATTTCAAGAGGTATTTCCTGAAGTTCTAGCGAGAGACCGTGATCAGTGGAGTTCAACCAAGTCAGTTGTGAGATATCAATTCATTGAAGACAATGGTGTACGGTGGTGGAATTTCGTGGATTGGTTGAAGTTAGACATTAACACCGTTAGATGCCGGCTCAATAGTTAAGCGCTCGCGCGCGAGACAAATCTGTCGTGGGTTCGATTCTCGCGGGGGACGGGATCGTGGATGAACAATGTTGAGGAGTCCCACAATACGACGAAACGGTCGTCTAGTGCTTCCAGGTTTTCCATGGTTATCTAGATTCAATCGACTCATGATTTTAACTATTGAAAAATGTTTTTGTTTATTGTCAGTATTACTAATTAATTACATTGAATTACATATGAACTTGTATGAACTTTGAAAGAAAGAATATTTTTGTAGAGTTCCATATTGCTGCAATGGATGACTATTTACAAGTTTTTTCTTGTTTTTATTGACGCCTGACAATAAGAAGAGTTTTGGAAAGTAATGTGATTTTGAGTTTAAATAGAACATTTATGTTTTAATATTTATATTGATGAAAGTGACTTATTAGTTTTATTTATATAACAACAACAACAACAACAACTACTACTACTACTACTACACACATACACACAAATTAACATTCAATGAAGTAATTGAATGAAAACGTGTTAGAAAGTCCAATATGAAGCAATCGCCTTGTACCTAATGGTACTTTTACTCCCAAATGGTACAGCCGAGAATGGAGATAGTCAGCTCTCTCACTCTCCAAATGCTCTCATATGGCCACGTGCATACAACAACTGCCAGGGAAGTCGTACTTACTGCCTTCTTGCGGTGTGGGTGTTGTTTACGAAAAGTAAATGTCCGGCACTTTGACAGCGTTGGTGGACACGAAGGATGCACCTAGGGGAGTTGGAAAACCATGATTCTAAAACAACGGTGCACACGTGCTTCGGTTTGAGCATGCGGACTTTGTCCCAGTTACTTTAAATGGTTTGAATTATATATTCTGGTTAGCGTTTTCTTTAGCGAGTTAGTTTTCTACAGGATGAAATCGCTAACGGCATGCCCGACCCTCCTCCTTTACCCGAGCTTGGGAATTTATTTATTTATTTATTTTAACACATAAGTATAGGTACAGGGAGGCACCAAATATATATGCGCCACACAATTCTCATTTAATTTGTGTGAGGGCTGTGATACTGCCCGGGTGTCCAAACCGAAGCAGGTGGTTTTCTTAGGGGGCCACACCCCGAGCCTTCGACCTGGACGTCTGACCCACAAGGCAGTGGAGCATCGTGAGGAGATGCAGTCCCATGGTAGCCGGTGACCAACGATTGGTTCATACGCCATTTGTTCCCACAGGATACTGGAGCCCATGTGCACCATTGATTTGTGATCCGGTCAAAGCGCCGGACATTCGCTTTTCGTCCTCTCATTTTTGTTAACAACACCCCCGCCACCAGAAGGCAGTGAGTAGGACTTCCCTGGCAGAGGCTATATACGCATGGTCATGTGAGAGCATTTCGAGAGGGAGAGCGGACTCTCCCCACTCTCGCCCGTACCAGGGCATTTGGGGGCACCCGAGCTTGGGAAATGAAGTAACTATGGAATAGCTACAGGCGGAGTTGGGTTTTGCCCCAACCCTCACACAAATTGAATGATTTATGTGACGCATATATATCTGGTGCTTCCTTGTACCAATCTTCATGTGTTTAAATAATAATATAATAACGTAATGTGTAGTGATATCATCAGGTAAGAATCCTAAATAAATGATAAGGTATATATATATATATATATATATATATATATATAAGCTGGATTTACAGGTATGTAGATCTTATGTGGAAGGTAAGAAAACTTAGATAGGTACAGAAGTGCTCTGAAATTTTGAAAAAAACACTGAAATAAAGTATGAAGTAGTATTTTAATACAAATACAAATGTTATGACAAGATTGTTCATTGCTAACCTGCTTATTTCAGTTGGATGGTTTTAAATGAAACTATATAGTAGTGGGTTAGTGTTTGAAAAACTACATATTTAACCATTTGGTCACAGGTTCGAATCCTGTGTCAGCTATATTAGTTTTGGTAACCCAATAGATTTTATATAAAATGTGATTCAAAGATGAGCATATGTATCGATACTTGACAAACGAGTCACATAATTTGACCTGAGAACAGGATTTTAAGTAATTAACATGGATGATTTTACCAAGTGAGGTATATCACTCATTTATCCTGATGGTAAACTAGTTACTTTTGATATTTGTAACTTCATCTGCATGAGAAAAGAAATCTCCTCTTCCAATAATTTCTATTAACGTCCACTCACGAAGTAGCATTAAGGCACTTAAATTTGTTCGTAAAACTAACACCCATGAAAATCGAATATCCATGGAGTTTACATAGAATCGCTATTCTTTATCAAGTACTATTCATGTTATTTGTTTCATTTTAACACATAGATATTGGTACAAGAAGGCACCAAATACATATGCGCCACACGAATCTCAACTGATTTGTGTGAGGGCTGTGATACTGCCCGGGTGCCAAAACCGAAGCAGGTGGTTTTCTTAGGAGGCCACACCTGGAGCCTTCGACCTAAAGGTCTGATCCACAAGGCAGTGGAGCATCGTGAGGAGATGCAGTCCCATGGAAGCCAGCGATCAAAGGTTTTTCCCGCAGGATACTGGAGCCCATGTGCACCATTGGTTTGGGATCCGGTTAAAGCGCCGGACATTCGCTTTTCGTCCTCTCATTTTCGTAAACAACACCCCCGCCACGAGAAGGCAGTGAGTAGGACTTCCCTGGCAGAGGCCATACACGCGTGGCCATGTGAGAGCATTTCAAGAGGGAGAGCGAACTCTCCCCACTCTCGGCCGTACCAGGGAATTTGGAGGCAAGTACTATTCAAGGTTTTGGTTATGTTTTGGGATATCAAATACAGCCTGAACCTAACATTTAGTAGTTAAAAAAACGCCGTACAGTGCTCCACAAAGGACTTTAAACGAAGTTAGATTCAGCCTACCTTTGAAGGGTAGAGGACTTAATGTTTGAAACGCATGTTAATCAACCTATAGCTTGCAGTTTCGAAACACACTCGAACTATCTCAGTGTTGATATCCAGGTAAAATTGCTGTTTTTTGTTTATTTTATTTTAACACATATTGGTACAAGGAGACACCAAATACATATGCGCCACACAGATCTCATTTGATATGTGTGAGGGCTGTGATACTGCCCGAGTACCCGAACCGAAGCAGGAGGTAACATTGTTAACGCTTACACACTTGAAACTTGGCTAGAAACTGCGTAGATCAGCATGTACTCAGTAAATTTTTTTCTGCATTATTTTTTAGAAATGATTCACTCTACAAAAAACCTAGGCTACGCCTATTATTTCACGATTATAATTATTACTGACAAGACTACACCTTATTTTCAAGCGAGATTTCAGTTTGGCAATCAAGGGGTGTGTATAATAAACAGCAGTTTGTTGTGTATCGCATTAAGGCGGTGAAACACGGACTATGAAATTAAGGGATATGGATAGGCTGGCAGGATTCAATTAATGGTAACTTAGAGCATTACTCACGAACAGAACAAACATCAAGTCAGTAAAGTTAAGGTTACGCGTAGGATATCAGATAAGGATGCCCAATGGATTGATGAGATCATAAGCATTTGCCGATTGATGTGATTAGGGTATCAATTATTTTTACATAAGTACCATCTATTCTGACGTCCATTCCTATTTGAAATGAGAATGCTTGGGAGAAGTTAGGGATAATAAGATTGATGAAATCATTAACTACTATTCACAACCATGTTGATAGGTGAACATCCTTGTTATAGCAAGCAAAATAACGCTAATTATTAGTTAGACACTATGAAACAGTAGCACTCATTTTTACTCTTCGTTTAAATACTAAGTACAGCGTAAATCCCAACTACTTATACTTCGATTTCATTTGATCCTTTTGAATTGTATTTTATTTTTAGATTTCCATTGTAATTGATATAATTTCCACTCCATTGTTACGCATTATGCACATTTCCTCTCTCACCATGCCCATATTACATGTGAACTCATACACAATTGTACCAGATGGTATAATGCAAAAAGTACTGAAGTTCTTAAATCATAAAACATTAAAATCAATTGCAAATTAGTATTAGTATGGGGATTTGTGAAGATCGTAGTATTTTAAAAGTTGAACTCCTCATATTGATATTAATCATATGCTCACTAGTGACTAGCTTGAAGATGAATGTCCTGGAATACTAATGAGAAGCCGTGACCAGTGGAGTTCAATCCGTGTCGGGTGGAGACAGTTATTCACTTCAGACAATGAATGAAGGGTAGTGTAAGACTATGAATCGGTTGAAGTTAGACATTAAAACTGTTGAATACCGACTCACTGTACTGGAGATTAAGCATTCACAAGCGAGACCGAAGGTCATAGGTTTTAGTCTCATATGTGGGATAGTGGATACGCACTAACGACAAGTCACATACTAGGATGAAACGGCCATCCAGTGATCGCAGGTTTTTAATGAAAAGCTTGAAAATCAAAGTTAATTAATTAAATAAAACAAAAACAAATAGCAATTGAACACCAATTATTTGTTATCAAATAAATCACTCACGAGAACAGATAAATCAGGTGATAAATTTTTATATAATCGAAAAAATAATGGTACAGTTCCTGAATCAAGAAAAATTTGTCGCCAACTTGTTGGAATCTGTACAACAACTAAATCATCCATACCATTTGAAGATACATCACATACTGTACTATTAACACTACCAGATGTTCCAATAAAATCATATGAAAGACAAGAATAAACTAATTGTAAACTTTGAGATAATAGTCCATGCTATAAGAAAAATAGAGAGGAAGAAAAACAATTGAAATAATCATAACAACATTACCGTTGATGTGAACATTTAAGTGTTGTTAAGTTAAAAAAAAAGGGTGAAAATCATTCAGGTGAGAGAGTTAAATATCTATTTAATTTATAAGTGGAAAGCCTCTAATTTATATGCCCTCAAACACCATGGTACGACTGAGAGTGGGGAGAGTTCGCTCTTCATCTCCAAATGCTCTCATATAGCCACGCGTATAAAGCCTCTACCAGGGAAGTCCTAATCGCTGCATTCTCTTGACGGGTATGTTTTTCACGAAATTGAGAGGACGAAAAGCAAATGTCCGACACTTTAATCAGGTTGGTGGACACAGAGAGTTCACCGATGGGAGTTGGAAAACACTGATTCCAAACCAATGGTGCACATGGACTCCAGTATTCTGAAGGAACAAATGGCGTATGAACCAATCGTTGGTCACCGGCTACTATGGGACTGCATCTTTATACGATGCTCCACTACCTTGTGGGTCAGACCTTCAGGTCAAAGGCTCGGGGTGTCGCCCTCTAAGAAAACCACCTGCTTCGGTTTAGGCACCCGGGCAGTATCATAGCCTTCACACATATCAAATGAGATTTGTGTGGCGCATATGTATCTAGTGCCCCCCTTGTACTAGTATTTATGTGTTCAAATAAATAAATAATAAATCTCATTTATATGCATTATCCCAACCTTACAATTGCAGATGGATATAAGATATCTAAATTCTGATAAGCTGATGTAATGACCACCATGGAAAACCTGGAAGTACTAGAAGACCGTTTATTCCTAGTATGGGACTCCTCAGCAGTGCGCATCCAACTAGTGAAATATATAAAATCTCCACAAAACCCCTCCTGATAATAATCATCTGCTCACTAGTGACTGACTTCATGAAGTATTTCTTGAAGTTCTAGTGAGAAGCCGTGATAAGTGGAGTTCAACCAGGTCTGTTGTGAAATATCAACTTACTGAACACAATGAAGTACGGTGGTGAAATTTCGTGGATTGGTTGAAATTAAACATTAACACCGTTGAATGCCTGCCAGCTCAGTGGGATAATGGTTAAGAGCTCGTGAGCGAGACTGATAGGTCCTGGGTTCGAATCTCGCGGTGGAGGGCGGGATTGTGGATGCTTACTGCTGAGGAGTCCCATACCAGGCCAAAACAGCCGTCCTGTGCTTCCAGGTTTTCCATGGTGGTCTAGCTTCAATTGACTAATGATTTCAACTATTGAAATACTTTTTCATCAGCTCAAATAAAGTCCATATATATTCAAAGGCAATTGAAAAAAATAAAACAATTTACTTACTTGTTCAGGATTATTCAAATCTAAAGAAGTTAAACTTTGATCAGCATCTCGTAATAGGTTTAAACTAAGTCGAAATATAGGCAAAAGAAGTAGATCACGAAATGATGAAGATCTTTTACGTTGTAAGAAAATTGCACGAGTAACATCACACTAAAATTAATAATTGTTAAAAATAAATAAATAAAAATTAAGTGATTGTATAAGTCTGTTTTTATGTTAAGAAAGTAAGAATGAATAATGATAGAAAACAAATCCTCATCTCCTGATGATTATGTGTGACCTGAAGCCTAGTACAAGAGCATACACTTATCAACTAAGTCAGATAATTTCTGTTGAGATTAGTGATATGAAGATAGTATCTATTCATTTAGACTCATTTAATTGTTCATAACCTTGACGGCTGTTACAGGTAAGAGGGCGGCGGTTATCACTTCCCGGTTGCCCATACCGTGGAAGGGTTCTTCTAGAGGTACCTGAAAAGAAAATTGGATTAAAGGTCGTCCTAGTGGCCTGAGAGCGTGACCGCAGTGCCCAAGGGATAACTGCTTAAGGTCGGTCACACACGAACATTTTGTGAGTAGTTTTTGTGTTAGCTCCTTACTTGTTGAAACCTTACCGCCGGAGACGGATATCCATGGGATAAGGTGAGGTGTGTATTTTTAGGGTCGACCTATTCTAAACCCATCTCTCCTTGTGGGAAGGCAGCATCGCTGTCATGCTGGTTGTCTGAAGGAAACACCTTACTGCTGTCACACCTCCGTACAGTCAGTAGTACGACTTCGCCTTCGAACCTTAGGTTTGTCGCTTTTAGTCTTACCGCTCTTCAACCGACCTGTCTGGCAGGAACGATCGTTCCTGCCAGTATAGTTTGATTGGTTCATTACGATAGGCAAGCCCGACTACCACCACAAGGTAGCAACAACGGTCGGGTTATTCACAACCACTATATGTCTATTTCATTATGATATTATATGATGAGATTAAGTAGTTAAACTAGAAAATTAGGAACTCGCATAGAAATGATTAAAATAACTGCAAAGGTGCCAAGTATCTTAACTCGACAACAAAATGAATTTGAAGCAACACGTTTATAATTTGTCAGAACTTTAAGGTAGAAAGCACAAAACTTCCAAATTGAATTTAACCGGAGTATATTATCGGTTACGCAATGCATTACTGTCAATTTGATATCATTAAAACTTTAAATGATATTTATATATTAACTAAACTGAGATGAAAAAAAAATACAACCTATGAAGAGCCCGACCACTATGCAACTGAGCATATACACTACTTGGATTTTATTTTGATTACAAATACCCACAGCTTTTATTTGAACAGAACTACCTGACAGTTGTCAGAAATGTTCATTTCATTTTACAACAAATTGAGTCCCAGTTATATTTCATGGAAGAATAGTTTAAATGCATAATTTTTAACCGGAGTACACAACCTAGGAATAGAGGATATTAGAAGTTTACTAGAATTCGATTGTAGATGTTTTCGGAACATTGCTTGTGTATTTTGGGAGGACGAAATAAGCAATGCCTAGGTCAGGAATAGGGTATTATGTAAGGATGGCAAATCGATTGGCGAGTTAGTAAATCTCTGTCAGCTGAGGTGGTTGAGACGTGTTACGTATGTCTGACCTTGATGGGTGATGTTTCCTGGTTTAGGGATAGGCTGGAAAAAACAAAGAGCGGTCAAACCAAAACCATGAAGACATTGACAACTGGACTGAGCTATGTCTATAGGTGTAGACTACCTGTTTGCGAACGGCATGATTATCGTAACGAATGGTTAGAGACCTTGAATGACATGGCTCAAAATCGTTCGCAATGGCCCAGGTGCATCCATTCTTTGTCTTCTCCCAAATTCTGAGATTCTAAATTCCTCATAACGTTTTTGGTTTTTATTTCCCTCATTTATTTATAGCAGTTAGTCCCTTTAATAATTTGGATAGTGTAATAAGAAGACGAAGATTATCAAAGCTATATGATAGATTAGCGCAAGACATTGCAAACAACTTGATTACACATATACTTTTAAGAACACTTGTATATAAAAATAAATGGCCAACTAAGTAGATGGAGGTCAAGAGGAAACAAAGATAATGAAGGAAATAATATGAAAATCAATGTGAAAACTCATCACACTAGATAATAAGCTAATATTACGAATATTACTAATCCATAAATCTTTTTCGAGCCGTACCATCGATACTTAGTCTTTCATATTACCACTGACACTGTAGCTACTGTGGTGTGTGTTACTTATATCTGTCGACATAAGCAGTATGTAACACCAGTCAGCAGTGGAATACCTGGAGGTGGAAGGTTGAGATGATTGAATTGAAGAGGACGAGAACGTAAACAAAGAGTAATCGTTATAGCAATGAAGGAAATTTGAAATTCTAGACAATTGATGGGAGATTTGCAAATGAAGTATTCAATGTATGGCTTTTCGCATTTTACGAAAGAACTCTGTAATTTAGCACTAAATGACAAATTGCTTGTCTGCACATGAGTTTCGTTCATTACACTACCTCAACTATTCAAGGATTCGGTCTGACAACTTCATGGACATACGTACAGCTTCTAAGTTTTGAATGACTGACTTCCGGATCAAAAGTGACAGGTACTAAGATGTTCGTTTTAACATATGACTATACATTTCTTATCGTGTGATTTTCACAGTTAAAAAGGTTACATTTATAATAAACTGAGCTAAACAGGGCTTGTCAGCTAGTAGCACGTAATTCATTCATTAATCAAACTGATTTCCCAAAGCATCGTTTGAAAGTATACAGGAACTTATGAATTCGAATTCATATACATATGTTGTCTCCCCATAGGATTTAAATTTTTTGTAAAAAAAAACAACTGCCTAATACACTAGCAGGGAACAACTCGTATTCATTACCAGAATATTTAACTAAAACTTGTCAACTGCGAGCAACGTTGTATCATTGCAAAAATTCAAAATACTCGAGAAATCTACAAACCGAAGGTTGAAAATAAATTCAGAAAATTTACGTTAATTGCTAACTGTTTCCACTATAGAATGACATAAGATAAAGGTTTTGGAAAGCGGATATTGATTCGATCTAGTTAGAGAATTTCCTGCATCAGAGATTGGACGGTAGTTAGTCATATGCAGAGGCATTGGATGAATGTCATACTTTATTACAGACAGATTGGAAGTTGATGTTGTGAGCCACTAGATCCCGACTCAATGGTTTAAACATGATGAGATCGCTTTGAAACTAGGAGGACTTGAGTCTGATTACTGGTAAGATATAATATGGATTAGTATGTAACAACAATGAAACATACTTCTACACATTTTAACAAAAACTTACCTCACAATCATGATTCATTTCAGAAACTAAATTATTGAGTATCTGCACTCCAGTAAGAATTGCGCTTGTTTGACCGCACTGAAAACGATTAAAAGCAAAAAGAACTAACATGAATTAACATAAATATTGTACAAGTACGCTAATATATAATGATTTTTCAGGAAGAAATGCAAAACGAAATTTTGATTGGAATTGACTAAGTAATATAGCAATAAGAAAAGAAACTTAGGTGGCATCAAGTAGTGATCAAGTAACATTACTAATCAGTCAGTTATAATGAATTTAGAGCATGAGAAATGTGCATTGTCTTAATTAGCCAAATCACATCAGAAATACGGGATGAAACGAACAAAATGAAAAGTTAGTTTGAAAAAACAAAGATGGTAGTACTGAAGGTTGAAAAGAATAAACAATAATAACATAGTTTGAGAAGGAATAAAGAAGTATGCATAAGTTAATACTGAAACTCAAGATATATAGGAAGATAGAAAGCGCAAGAATCTGAGTCAATGATTAATTATGAACTTTATCATTCAACATCCACAAAAACTGATCGAATTTACCTCAAAGACTACAAACAGATAATCTGGACCCAGCTACGCAATCCAGTTAAACAATCAGTAAATTCACAAATGGATGCAATCTTTTAGTTGAACAGTTTCTAGCTTTCCACCGATCTACTCCTACACATACCATCAAAGGGCATCAAAGTAGACGGTGATTGAGCATGCGTAATACATGTGTCCTCAGTCGATGAAGATTTACAACCTCATCAACCAATTTTTCATTCTTACCTATTGCCTTGTGTCTAACCACATCATTGTTTATTGTACCACACAATACGCTGGATATGCTTGGAAGAAACATATGATCAACGGCAATAACTAGTGTCCCCAACCTTTAAACTCTTTTTCACAGCCGCAAATAAAAATAACGTGAACTGTTGTGCAATACACCTGTTCCTACGTTAGCAGACGGACATTTCGCAAACACCACAAGCGACGCAAGTAGTCAAAAGCTACCCTGGGATCGCATTCAATGACTTGTGGACTAAACATTTAGGTCGAAAGATCAGAGAGTGCCCCCCGAGAAAATCACCTGTTTCGGTCCTTACCCCAGTGCAATATCCTAGCCCACACAACTAAGAATATAATTAGAAGTAAAGAGTATGTTAAGATTCACTATTGCTGTCTACATAAACGACTACTGAAAGTACTTAATTACACACAAACTCACCTCACGCCTTTTTCTCACATAGCAGCTCGCCTATAGTAGAAATCCTGTTCAATCTAAACGATCTCAAGTCACCGACCAGTCGGGAGTTTAATGCTACCACCGAATACGATTCTTGATACATATTTTCAGAAACCTCGTATGCCATTCAAACTGGCCTCCTTCAGTGTTTGCACACTCACGGACATCATGTAGCATATAGGGTTGGCTATGTCTTGATAGAGCTTTAACATCGATAACTCATCTATCCAAAACTCGTATTCAACACTCTAGTCAAGTACTACACACCAGCACTCCAGTTGCTGATTCGAAGAGCTTGTTTCATGTGTATTGATCCGGAGTCCCTGTAACATCATCTCCTTGTTTTGTTGGCTTGTGAAGCTGATAGAACGCTAAGCAATTAAATCCACACACTGCTCGGACGATGGTTGAAGTTCTTCAGGAAACAGTTTAGCTAATCTGTCGCTCCGAAGAAATCTATCAGACAGTTCTGTGTTTGATGGAGTTCTGTTCTTTGAGCTGTGTGGTTTGATCGTGGAGCTTTCATCGTTCTTCAAAACGACATCATTAGCACAAACTTCAGCTACCTGGAGTCATCCACTTGAAATACAAATCTTCTCCATCATCTCAAGACTTTTCTGTTCTCACTGGTCAGTGTCGAGTGACCCATCCAACGAGGCAAAGTCCAACTCCTGATGCGCCACAAATCACCAAGCTCAAACGACTTATCTAAGGCCATTGTTAAACATGGTGCAACCTTCTAAACGTAGGACTGAGCTGTCTGAAAACGTTCGGCAACTAGAGTTCCAACATTTTAGAATGAGTCGGTAGTCGTCGCTATGTTTAAAAAGGGTCCATGTCATCTATGCAACAACTATCGAGGGTTAAGTCTACTTTCGATTTCATCCAAATTATTGACTTTCGTTATACTTTGCAGGTTGTTGGAAACCAATAATAGGTTGACTCGCGAGGAGCAGGTTACCGTTCGTTCTGCTCGAGAATCTATTGACCTTGTATTTACTCGCCAACAAATGTTAGGAAGCCGCCATACTTATTGCAGGCCAATAACGCTGTTTCGCGGCATAAGGACAGCCTTGATTCGCTGGAAAGGGTGTTCTTTGGGACTGCTTGTTGAAGAAAGGTGTGTCTTAGAAGTATATTAACACCTTGAACGCCCTGTATACAAACACCTAAGTGACAACACTATGTTACAGAATTTGAGATTCGGCAACGTGTGTGCGGGCGCAGTGACGATAATTCGACTAATGTCACAATTTTGAAACACCGACATTAGAGGCTTGGACATGTACTAAGCATATCATCCCAGAGAAATCCATATCGTGCTTTATGTGCCGAGGCTGGGACTAATTGGGAAAAGTAGAGAGATGGTCAATGTATGACGTGGTGCCGCGGTACAGTGAAAAGCTATATAGGACTAATTTCTGTGAGTTTCTTAATGCTTTCTGGTTGGGGTCCTAGAGATATTGGAACACAGCACATTGGGACATTATCAGATATCACTCAACCGGTGAGAGTCCTGTGTAAATTTCTTCTACTTTCTCC
Organism: Schistosoma spindalis; assembly: GCA_946903255.1. NCBI lineage: Eukaryota > Metazoa > Platyhelminthes > Trematoda > Strigeidida > Schistosomatidae > Schistosoma > Schistosoma spindalis. The sequence goes on along the minus strand of OX336418.1, from coordinate 3,977,328 downwards.
ATTAAGATGAGATAAACTTCCCCAACGAAAAGAATTTATGGGTGCATTTTTATTAAAATGAACTGCTTATATCATATTCAAAAGAGGGTCGTTTTTAACCCGTTTCTTTCGTGTTGAGAAGGCAGCATAACTGCATATTTAAACTGTGTGACGAAAATATATAACCGACGTTACACTCCTGTGGAGTTGTGAATACGACTTTACCTTCGGATCTTGAGTTTATTGCTTGCAGTCTCATCCACCCCATCCAACCAACCTGGGTTGTTTGGTAGCTCGACTAGTTCTTCACGACAGACAGGACCCCACCGTCGCGCCATGATAATAGCTTCGATCTAAATATTACTTTACACCATCACTACTGAATGCTTTTGAAATCAAGTAATTACTCAGAAACCTCAGGTTCTGTAACTGAGTCCTAATTGAGTCGTATGTGTGCACTGCTGAGATAACTACTAAATCTGTTAATCAAACACTAGTAACCGTTTCAAAAAGAACGCTAGTTCGAATTAAACAACTTTCCGCTAGTATTAAATGCTAAGTGTTTTAAATTTATGTTCGCAGCTTAAAAAGGTTTACTTACCTCAATAAACTTTGACGCACAGTCCAAAATATCACAAAATCCAGGACTACCGTCTACTGAATCTAGCCATCCCAACTTTGTTAGCCGACAAATAAGTGTGATTAAGGCTTGTTGTACAAATTTTTCCAATCCAGCATGCGCAGCTAGATAATTTAAAGCAAAATCTCCTGTTTAAGAAACACATAAGAGGAATGGAGTAAAAAAAAAACTCACGAATAGCTAAACGTGATGCATGTGAAATTATAGCATCTCGATTGGAAATATATTTAGTCAAAGCCGTAGAAGCGATAAGCTGTGAGTAGCATGACTAGACAAATTAAAAGCAATGATAATGAAATATTTACAGTTGAATGCTGTAAAAGTAACTGGCATATAGAAGGACAATCAGCCCGTTCACATAAGGAAGAACAAGCTTTTTCTGCTTGACTACGGATTTCCGGATCACTAGTTGTATATAGTTCTCTGCAAAAGTATTCCAACTGTTCAAGTTCCTGTGATAAAGGTAAAAAAAATCAAATTATCGGTAATTAGTGATTTCGAAAATAAAGAACATATGTGGGTTCATTCAAGTTCGCATATCACATTACCAGAACTAGAAAAAATTATCAAAACAAATCTTAGAGTAGTAGTGCTAACCGTGTCAGTAGTAATGAAAAGAATGCGAAAGATCATTTAACATAAATAAACTTACTTATGCCTGTTACCCCTTGTTGAGGACAGGCCTCCAAACAGGAATTTTCAAACAAATCTATCATGGACTTGTCTTTACAGTTGTCGTCAAGTATTATTTACTTTTTGAATATATACCTCCGAATGCCCTGTTACGGTCGAGAGTGGGGAGAGTCCTCTCTCCCTCGTGAAATGCTCTCACATGGCCTCGCGTATATAGAATCTGCCAGGGAGGACCTACTCACTGCCTTCTCACACCACGGGTGTTGTTTACGAAAATGAGAGGACGAAAAGCGAATGTCTACGCCCATATTTATCACCGTATATGGGAAATGGGATATAAGATATATTTATCATGTATTAGCAAAAGCATTCATCTAAACCGTGCTTTGCAGTAGGGTGACACTTAGAAAGATATTTGTGAACAAGTTTTTTTTAAGTCAATATATAAATACTTCACTTTAGTATACTTCATTCATAAAACAACCGAACTACAAACATATGCCGATCCAGAGTAACATCTGACGTTAAATTCAGGAATATTGTAAGATTCGTACAAAACACTCACACAGGATGCTTACCATTACTGGTTCACAGTAATATATAAAGCTATCGGTTAGTAAGTACAAAGGCGGTTCTACTTATACGGGTGTGAGTAGGGTGAATTTAAGATACACAAGAATTGTAGGTTCCTTGTTTGGAGAGAGACCCAAAATGTTTGAGAGCTTATTGAAAAGTCGTCGGCTTCTTACGGTTTGTAGGTTATTTTTAAACTACGATACTAAGGACTAGCTTATTTGATTCAAAATGATCACTTAAGTTGATAAGGCATGAAGTGTAGAAACTTATGATAGCGTGACATCGTGTAATGATTGTTACGACCAGGTGATTTATTTCATTTCATTTGATACATAATAAAATAAGGCACCAAGAATAAAATACACGACACAAAATAAAAGAAACGTTATGAGGAAACAGAAACACCTTTTACGGGAAAAAATAAGTCAAAAAATCAACATGAACAATATATGATACGAGAGGCAGTTCAGTAGAATTCTTTCAGTTAAAGTTTCATCACACTTATGAAGAATGAAATGACAAAGCAATGATCACTGAATGTCAGTCATCCTTCGGAGACAACGATCATCAAACATAGAATTTTCTAACATCTCCAACTTTAAGGGATCAAGTTTTACAAGAACAAAGAAATGCTTACAGCGAAGCTTTGTAAACATGGAATTTTACATCCAGACTAACTACACAACGGCACCAAAGATATATATACATATATAATATATATTCTTGATTCCCGTTTTACTGTTTGTACTACATTTCAGAAGGTATTCACGTAAGTGTAGTTGGTGATATGGCCAGAACACTATATTTTTACCCCCACTGAGCAGTAGGTTTTTTAGAATAATATTTTGCATTTATAATCCCTTCTACCACTAACCTATGATGTTTTTTTTTAAAATTCTACATGTCTGTGCTCATGAAGTACATATATATATATATACACTTATGCTATGTATATTTGGGAGATGATAACACGCCAAGGCTACTGAGTGGTGTGAACCTTTGAAAAAACATTTAGCTAATTTGTTGGTACTGAGTGTTCTATCTACTTTATAGTTGTAGGAACAACACAGATACCATACAACTCACATTCATTTCCTAGTAGCACACCTATTTACAATGTGCGCTTTTGCACTAATAACCAACATATCCAACATCTTTGTCACGAGCTTAAATAAGACTTTTGATTTGTTTCTGCCTACTTCTTGTTGTTTTGAGACAGTTACGCGTATTTGGTTACGTACGATGGGTGGTTGTGACCAGTTCTATCCCACTGCTTGTTCAACAATGACCCACAGGATCACGATTTAAATCGTGCAAACCAATTGGTTTGTGCATGACTTAGTCGTCTTCAGAATCTTTCGTTCAGTTCAGCAACACTATGCACAAAACTTCTGGTACTGACAGTATTTTAATACCTCAGTCCAGCCTGTTGACATTTTTATTACCTTTATATTTTCTTGAATAGAACGTGGAGCATTGTTACAGTCACTTCTATGTCTGACTTCAGTACATCAGCTGCTAGATTAATAGGTTCGACTGATTTCACGCTCTTGGTTTGTCTGATGGCCATCCGGATTTCTCCGATTGTTGGTGGAGTGACATTCATAGTAAGGTTCGTAAATTCTACTTCCTTTTCCAGGGAACTCAGTGGAGCTGATCTATTCAAGAGTTCCTTAAAATGTTTTACTCATCTGTTCCTCTGTTCTTAAATCTCAGTGATTGACTTGCCTTTTTTGTCCTTGACGGGTGTCTCTAGTTTACGGTATATTTTCCTGTTAGTTTCTTCGAAGAAGGGTCAACCTCGTGATTACTTTGGAGTCTCAGCTTACAAGGTGTAGTGACATGAATGAAGACTTTTCAAATCACAGAACTTGTTCTAGATGGTCTAAAATGTCTGTTCCCGTTAAAGTTTCTTCATGTTTTTTTCCACGGGATAGGGTTATATACTTCAAGCACAACCACTCTCCATTACCCGGGGTTGGGACTGGCAGTAATCTTCGAAGGGCTAATGGAGAAGCTTCAGATGCTCAGAATGTTTTATGATTGATCCGATCTGGTGTTTAATAAAGAAATATCAAATCCGCATAGTTGCGTATTTATTTTGAAATATGATATCTGAATGAGTATATGACAGTTTAAATGTAACCGTTATATTATGCTCTATTATGTAAACAACCCGAATGACTTACATTTACTTACTATCGATATCCCCTTGTTTAGATGTGTCTTTCTATCCCTTAATTTCATTATACTTCTTAATAAATATTCGAGATACGATGACTAGACAACGTTCTGGACAGTTCATATTCATTACAATGCAATTGACATTAGGACGGTCTAACGCAGTACTGGATTTCTTTTACTATAACGCAGTTACTGGACTTTCTATTCTCAGTTTCATTCCTATTCTAATATACTTGCTGGTAAGTTTTGGTGCCAATGTCAATAGAAACAAAAAAATCTCACCGTGATATTATTGCAGTACTATTATTATTTCAATTCAATTGGGTCCATTAAGTCCTATAATCCTCTGGTTATATGTTACTATTCTGTATGCTCAAAATTTCAAACACTGAAATATATATTTAGGGACATTCGTACTCTAATTTTCGCTCATTCCGTTTGTCCTCATTCATCGGATATAAACACAAAGAATATAACAATACTTAAATACGTATTTGCCTGCGCGCTCATACTCGTCGCTTCATTCAATTTTTAGGATGGCTTTGTTAGGGAACAAAGACCAGTTATTGTTTTACTGATATTTGCCTAGTTATTTCTATCTCCTCTACTACTCAGAATTTTATTTTGCCTACTTATATTCTATATGGGCAGCATAAATTCTTTACTTTGTACTCATACATTTTTATAACCATCTATATAATGTTCAAGGATGGTTTGTCCTGAATCGTGCGCTACACGTATGAAACTTTACTCACATTCTTTTTCACAGTTGTATGACCATTTATGTAGTCAATTTACCACCCCTCTACACATTTCAGGACCATTTAATGTAGTTGATTGCTTGGTTTTGTTGTCGAATAACGATACATTTCGATTAGAATATCTGTTCTGTATCAACTACATATTGGAGTTCTACAGGTCTCAATTTGCACGTTAGTCAATCGCCATTTTTTATGTCAAGTCTCAACAGTTATTCATTCAGCCGCAGATAATAATAATTGCTCCGCTTCCAGGAGAATAGCATACCGAGAAAAAACTACCGTTAGTATACATACACGACTTCTATCTTGTGCTATCTGGTTCAAAGGATCATAACAATGATGCTAATATACAACTGGACTCTAGCTTGTTTCTAACGATCATAAGTCTCCAGGTCGATCAACTTCCAAAACAATCTAGATGAAGTCAAAATGTATAAACAAAACTTTTTGGAATCAGAATTAGTGTTCTGATTTGAAGTCGAAGTTCGTCTATATTGTGTTAAGAATACTTATTCAAATACTTTATTGCCACTGACGTTAAACAAGCATACGTGGATACTAAAGTAGTTTAGTAATAGGTAAGCTTGTTATCGTATTGCCATATTACCTAGTGTAACTAGTAGAGTTATTTGAAGTTAACACTATATGTGATAGAGAGTAATACAGGAAAGGAGTTGTATTGATTAATTCATCTAGATTGTTTATTTAATAACGACAGCCTTCTGCTAATCAAGATGAATACTTTACAACTATTGGCATAGAATATAGATCACCAGCGCTTTCTAACAAGAATAAATTATAAAATGATCGGTAGGGAAATTTTGATGATACACTTTAAATTTCTGTATCATTCATATAACAAAATAAAATGAAAATATAACAACGCATAACAAAATCAAGAAACTACGATATAGATATGCAACAACATAAGTGAAAAACAATCCATGAACGTATCTGTAATAAAAACAGATATGATAAACTACAGAACTTCAAAGATCTAATGATAATGATCAAACATAGGACAACTAAAAACAACAACAAAAAAAAAATTAAAAGGAACACAGATAAACAGTTGACAAAAAAAAAATAAAACACAAGGAGAGAATTATGGTAAAACTGGATTTATTGACTTATTCATTAAAAGAATACAATCCATTCATTTATGGAATATACAACAATTTACATCTTAACCAATAAGAAAAAAAAAGGAAATATTTTGTGTTATTTTACATACGCTGATAATAAATCAAGGGGGAACAAGAGTAGAAATGAATCTGGAATAGATTGAAAAGAAAGAGAATAGAAATATAACACGTTAAGAATTTGCATATACATTCAAATGATTAACTAATAAGCATGAAAAGAAAAGTTATACCACCCTTAAAGATCATAATTATATTAAAAGACTAATATATTGAACGAAAAATATTCTTTTCAATAAATTCTCTTCAGATTCTACAATTCATGTATATCCAGATAAATAATCCCCCCAAAAAAATGATCAGGTTCAGGGCAAATTACAACCTATAACCTTCCAATAAACATTTGATCGAATTATAATTTCACTATTATTTCTCTCATCCTATCTGATCCAATATTTATTCTGATTATACATCTTCAAATTGTCACTTCACATACATGCAGATTTAAGTTAATATTCTATCCGAATTAATATCATCATTAACAAATTCACATACTTTAAACGATGTACTTTTCTCCCCCTAACCTGATCATTCTTTGGAGATTATTCATTTAGATATATATATATATGAATTGTAGAATCTGAAAAGAATTGATCCGAAAGAATATTTTTCCTTCAATATATTAGTCTCTTAATATTGATCCTTCTTTCCATTCAATAACATCAGTTTAACAGTTTGTTTTGTTTTTTAAATACCCGGAATAAAATTGATTTTTGAACAATCGTAATGAGCGGTTATTTTAAACATAGATTATTAAATAGATATATATTCTTTTCTCGAAATGAATTTGTCAAATACCATAGAAACATTCATTATAAATTATATAATTATGACTGTAAACCCATTTTAATGTAATGAAATATATGCTATACATTGTAAACTTGAAATCAATTCCTTGAACCATATTCTGAAAATAAACAATCAGATTTATACAGATCCAGTAAACAAATAATAATAATAATAATAATAATAATAATAATAATAATAATAATGTCAATTGTATACACAGAATGTTACTTATATTTAATCTTCACTTCCAAGGTATTAATTAGGATCTATATATCGTTGAAAACAATGAAAAACTAAAAGATACACCAAAAGAATTAATAAATGCAACGATAAAAACAACAACAACAAAAAGAAAAGAAAAAGAAAATAACAACACAGATGTGAAGCTGTATTCAAATTGAAAACAAACAAAAAAAACAAAAAAAAAAAGAAAAACGATATGTAAGAATTTGAAATAAACAAAAAATTGAATTAAATGCCAAATTGTGAATGAATGAATAAAAGAATCCAATTCTATCATTAATTTTATTTATCGTATTTTAAAATTGCATAATGATGGTCCAAGTAATTGTTTCCAATCAAAATCAATATTTCTTGTATATGAACATGAATTTGGTATTGGTGGATTAATTAAATTCCATCGACGATTTTCTTGAGCTAATAATAAACCACAATATGGTACAATTGATGTACGATGATGAAATTCATCTGATGATAAATTATTTCTAAAACTATGACATACTAAATGACGTGTACAAGTATCTAATGATGATGCATGGGCTACAATTAATAAACAAGTATCTGAAAAGGGGAAAAAAAGATTAAAATTAGAATAGAATGCTATAATTATCAGTTTAGGGGTTGTGGAGATTGTCAAGTTTTTGATTGAGATCATGAACTGATTGATGTTAGACCACCATTGAAAACTTGGAAGCACTGGATGACCGTTTCGTCCTGTTGTGGGACTCCTCAGCAGTACGCATACACGATCCCTTCCGCGGGATTCGAACCCAGGGCACGAACGCTTAACCTACTGGATCACTGTCCGACCTCAACCAATCCACGAAGTTGCGCGACCATCTTCTATTGTACTGAGGTACATACCTGTTTCTATTCGATACGGATTAGTTGCTGAGGATTCGCACAATAGGACGAAACAGCTGTTCAGTGCTTCCAAGTTCTCAATGGTGGTCTAACATCATCAATCGGTTCATGATCTCAATCAAGAATGCTAAAAGTTGTATTGATGAGACATGAATAAGCTTTTGTACTCAGTTGTGTTATTATTTTACAATTGAACCTTTAATAACTTGATGTTCAAACTACTGAAACCAACGCTTAAAAAAGAGGATTGATTAATAAACCATACTTAAAGTTTAGTGCAAGAATCAATTATCATGACAAGGCAGTTCTACTGTACGGAGCGGAAACCTGGAGAACTACGAAGCCATCACCAGAAGATACAGGTGTTTAGGCAAAATACTTCGAATCCGTTGGCCAGACACTACACTATCAGCAACAACCTACTATGGGAGAGAACAAATCAGATCTCAGTGGAGGAAGAAGCACTGGAAGTGTATAGGACACACATTGAGGAAAGCACCCAACTGTGTCACAAGGCAAGTACTCACTTAGAATCCTTAAGGCAAAAGGAGAAGAAGAAGACCAAAGAACACATTACGTCGAGAAATGGAGACAGATATGAGAAGCATGAACAACAATTGGATAGAACTGGAAAGGAAGGTCTAGGACAGAGTGGGTTAGAAAATGCTGGCCAGCGGCCTATGCTCCATTGGGAGTAATAGGTCTAAATAAGTAACTATCTTCTTATTCAATATATTTCTGAAAGAAAAAAGATGTGTAAACTCACAGCTTAATTAAATTGTCATCATAAATTTTCACTATTCTGAGAACGAACACAGTAAGTTGTGTTATTTTTCTCCTGGAGTTATTGAGAAATTGAAATTATTGCTATATGAAAAGCTCAGAATACGCAATACTGAACTACAACTTAGTGGACAAATCATGTTCCTTGAGAAATGTATAGGTCCTGAGTTACGCTGTAGGATCGGGCAAATATATGCATCGATCCAAGTTGCCATACCTTATTAGCACAACAACATGAACAAATTTATAGAAGTAGTTACTTCAATGATAGTAATATATAAAACAAAGATTGATTATAAGGATATCATACAGGGAGAAAAAACTAGTAGGTAGAAAGAAAGGTAGAAAGTAATTACAATCTCACGGTTTGAAGGGAAGACAGTGAGTGTATACACCTACGCCATTGCCATAGTTTTTGAGCTCTTTCACACAGTCTCCAACCATTGGTTACGATAGTCACGCGGACCGCAACCAAGTAATCTGCATTTACCAACATGACTCAGACCAGAAGTTAGTGACTTCGATGACTGACGATACGTTTTGGCTTAACTAGCGGTTATGTAAGTTGATCGATGAAAAGTTCTGAAATAAGACGGACTGACTGTACAACGCTTTTTTGATCTCCAGTAGTTTTTTTCAAATTATATTTGCATATCAGTGATTTCTGGAAAGGATTATTTTAAAGTAGACTAAATAATTGTTGAGAAGGTTAGATCCCCAGAACTCACTTGGAAAAGGTTCGAATTTTGTAATTTTTTCTGAAAATTTGAATTTTATGTTTTCGCTTACATTTTCCACTCAGAAATCCTTGACTGTCATTGGTTGACGGATTTTTTAGCAAGCTATTTTGTGGCTCTCCCAAGGGCATTTCTATCATTGTATAAATGAGCTTGATTTGTGTGCTTAGTGTCCTCGTATTTTCTGGGTGGTTCTAGAATATATTCACTAAGCCTCATCAAGACTTCTTGATCTAGTTAGCAGGGCCGGGGACAACGGATTAGAATAAGCTATGGTGTCACTGTATCTTTGATCTTTGTTCCGTTTACCAAGTAAGGTGAACTCGTAATAGCATTCATGCATATCAATCATATAAAAAAAATGAAGACATATCACTGGTTCGAAAGACAAATATGTTCAATCTAGTTTTGAAATAATTGTATATAGAATCAGTAATAAACCGAATTTCACTACTTTGTTTAATATGCCTAATATTATTTACATTTCTTTAAGTCATACTATCAAGTTTACCATAATCGACTGATTGAATTCACATGTTCTTACCACTAAAGTTGAAATATTATAATAATATAAATCTAACAATATGTAATCCTTTTTAATACATATACCTTGGAAACGAACAGATATGTGTTATGTAGAAGGTAATTTAGCCTAGTTCATATATACATAAAAATACACTTTAAAAAAATATTAAAAACAAAAAACATACCTTTCGACTTATGAACATTTAAAATACGCTTAATTAACACAGCAGTACGATCACAATAGCCTTGAATAGATTCATATTTATCATTATCATTATATGAACTGAGTGGTGTATAATTTGTATCTACATTATAACCAGCATGTTTTAATTGATGTACAGTCATCATTTTTGGTGTACAACCACCAACATACCAACCATACCATTCGAATAAATGTGGTTCTATACGAATTGATAAATCCGACTATAAAGTTATAAAAAAATTAAATCAATGAAAAAAGATCAAATACATAAGCGTAAACGTTTATAAACATGAATTGTTGAATCACAAAGATGAATACAAATGACCTGGTAAGGCAGAGAGTGGGGAGAGTCCGCCCACCCTCTCGAAATGCTCTCACATGGCCTATGCCAGAGGAGTCCTACTCACTGCCTTCTTGCACCACTGGTATTATTTACGAAAATGACAGGATGAAAAGCGAATGTCCAGCACTTTAACCGGATCCCAAATCAATGGTGCACATGGGCTCCAGTATCCTGAGGGAACAAATGGCGTATGAACCAATCGTTGGTCGCCGGCTACCACGGAACTGCATCTCCTTACAGTGCTCCACTACCTTGCGGATTAGACCTATAGGTCGAAGGCTCGGGGTAAGGCCCTCTAAGAAAACCACTTGCTTCGGTTTGGGCACCCGGGCAGTATCACAGCGCTCATACATACCAAATGAGGTTTGTGTGGCGCATATGTATTTGGCGCCTCCCTGTACCAATATCTATGTGTTAAAATAATGATAAAAATACAAGATATTCACAAAGTGACTTATATTTGAATGGGAAATAAAAAAGTTTTAAATCCTGAATGAATTGTTTATTATTTTGAGTTTCACATCGAATTAAAGTATATAAACTCACACTGTAATAGTGATGTGTTGTATTAAGAGGAAATGTGATCAGTCACTGAGTGTGTATAAACAAACACTCAACTTACTGACCACTAAAATATGTAATTTTCTTTCCTCTTATTGATTTCTACTTCAGACTCACTGAAAGTGACTATTTGTAATTGTTTGGAGCAAACTATTACCTTGTGTTACTCTGGTTCTCTATTCACCGTCGTGAATAGTGTATCTGGCTTAACATGATCTAGTCTATTTATAATGTACCATTCGAGTATCCAATCTAGCGGTATTATAAACTCAGTTCAGTCTTATTACCATAGTAAAATGGTATACCACAGAGAGAGAGAGAGAGAGAGATTTTAATTCATCCGTTATATAAAATAATGTATAATAATTCACAATCACAATAACAAACTCCTTTTTCATTTCTTTGTCTTTTTGAGCTATACATACTAACCGACTCCATATACACAGTGAAGAACACACTTAGGATGAAATGATTCAAAAATAAGTGTTTGAATGAATAAATCACAATTTCATAGAATAAAAGGACAGACAGATGAATTTTCAGTATTCCATTTATCAACAAATTTAAACAAAATAAGAATGAGAGTGTGAGAAATGCGACTAACTCACAATACTCTCAGTTTCATATGTATAGTCGCAAAAATACCAGGTAACTCTTGATCACTGTTTTCTGTCGTACGGTTGTTTACGAAGTCGAGAGGATGAACAGAGAATATCTAGTGCTTCTACCGGGTTGGTGTGTATGGAGGATCCACCTAGAGGAGTTCGAAAACCCTGACTCTAAATCAATGGTGCACATGAGCTCTAAGATCCTGAGGGAACCTGCTGGCGCATGAACCCATTATTGATCAGTGGTTACCATGAGACTGCATCTAAGGTTTCTCCACTGTCTTGTAGATTAGACCTCTGAGTTAAAGGCTCTAAGAGTGGCTTTCTAAGAAAGCCACCTGCTTCGTTTTGAGGGCCTGGGAAGTAATCCAGCCCTCACACAAATCGAATGGTTTGCGTAGCGCATAAATATTTGGCGCCCCCTTTTATGTTTTAGTAAATTAATAAATCAGTACAATTGAAATTTACAATATAAGATATTCTCAATAGACAACATATAATTTATTTAAATTCAAAAGTGGTGTGTAGTATTATGTAAAATAACAGTGTCGGGTTCGATCCCGTGACTGATTGATTGATTTGAACACATTAGTATTGGTACAAGGGAGCACCAGATACATATGCACCACATAAATCTCATTTGATTTGTGTGAGGGCTGTGATACTGCCCGGGTGCCCAAACCAAAGCATCGGGATGTAAATTACTATTCACCTATTAAATGATAGGTAAGACATTATCTATTGATGGATAAAGTAACATTTCATACTATTCTTTACAAAAAGTGATATTATTTAATGTAATTAAGACGTTTAGACTAGTCTATTTAATAATAATGTAAAGTGTAAAAGGACAAACATTCTCTTGCTATACGTGATTATACGCACAATATATAAAGCCTTAATTAGGTTGATTCTAGCCTATTACTGGATTACTGTACCAAATATTTATTATGTAAGAATTAAATATATAAATATATACATCAAAGCGTAACGAGATAAGGCTTATATTGTAAATATATAATGAACTAAAACATTTTTTAATGAAAATAATCTAACATGAAGACACCTACACGACCCATAGCCCTCAATAATTCACAAGCAGTTTGAACACATCGAAATGCTGGAGAACAATAACATGCAGTGAAGTAAACTCCAGCATCAGCCAAAGCGCGACCAGTTTCAGCTGATACAAATAAACCAATTTGGGTAATCGGTGAATCTAAAATATATTCAAAACAATCCGTCCGAGTAGGTAGCCAAGGTGGGAGGTTTAAATTGAATCTACGATAAACTCCTATAAAGAAAAGAAAATATGATTCTTTTGAAAAGAACTCAAACAATTAAAGATATGATGAAGAAGGATGACTAGAGAAATCACTGAAGGCAATGCTAGCAAAATGAGTTTACATAGATTTAGCAAGGAAATTCCTCTAAGCGGGTGACATTTTGTTTAGAGCTGACACATAAAGAAACTGAATGAAAAACTGTAAGGCCCTAACATTTATTTAGAGATTTATTACAACGAATAAATAATATCTCGACTATTACTACCTGATGTCTCTCGTGGAGCTTAGACCACCGATCAGGAATCTCCAACCCACTCTGTCTTGAGCTCTTCCCCCTTAAGGGAATTCGTGGTCGGACAACTTATAGGTGTTCCTGTAACTCTGGATAACTGAACAGTTATAACGTATATTGAACTTTAGAAACTTGTACTAACGTCTACCGTAAAGGTTGACAATCATTTAAGACTAAATTATTAGATAACGAACTGCGTAGATTAAGCAAATATGTATGAAAAAATAGCTTACGAGGCGGTCTGATTTCTTTTAGGTCGTGGAGAAACTGACTACTTATCGATACTCCACTAACTATTTAAACACTTCCGCACATAGTGCAGGTATAGAATCGTTCTTAATACAAGGCCTGAACTCAAATCACTGGACAGAACTGATTCTAGAATTATTTGAGAAATGAATGTCAATCTGAAGATTGTATTAATATCTAAGGATTATTGAATTGAAATACTGCAGATAATGTGAAGATATACAAATTTGTTATTTTTAATCAGAAAAATAACTTAGGCAAGACTGATTATTTTCACCAAACCGTAAAATAGATCTATCGATGACATCAAAAAAAGGTTTTGAAAGCAGTATATATTGATGTGTATCTGTTATCCGAATAATAAATTTCCTATCTGTTAGCGGGACACAGATTGGATTGAAGAATGCTCAAATGCACGATTGCTTTGGCGCACGCTGGTTGGCTGGTTCTTATCCAATCAAAGCTAGTCGATACTTGGAGAACACTCGAGAAACCTTCGCATGTAAAAACTATAAATAACGTTTTTCCTATTTTGCTTCTTACTTCCATTTAACTTTTTTATTTGGAATATAGTCTCTTTCCTATTCAACCATGTTCTGATTTGGGGACTTTCCGAGTGCATTGATGTCCAAGAATACTAAGCAATAGGAATAGCTGGGTTGTAATAAGAGAGAATTATAACACTATCATAAATACCGTTAAAACTTCACTATTTTTAAATATTATCTCGTTACATAATGTGATTTAAATAATAATGCTTCAAAATAATTGAAATTTACTGCTTGTACCTAACTGTTGGTTTGTCAAAGAAATCCATTCTAAACATTATACTAGAAAAATACGGACGGAGTATAACAGAAGCTCCTCCAAAGCTACTTTTTGTCGTCTAATCTGCGTTTAATGTGTTTCACTGATTCCAAACACCTCCATGTTGTATCTTTTCATTTCTACAGTAATTCGGATGACTCTCCTGGTCTTCAACATTGTACGACCATTCCATGTACCTAAATTAATGGTTGCCTAGTGACTTTAGAAGGAACTCGGCTTTCACCATGAGGCGCGATAACTCTTGTAAATGAAGGCCTTCTAACTCCTAGGGCAGAGTTTAGACAGTTTGAATTACTTTTTCTAGTTAGCGTTTTTTTAGCGAGTTAGTTTTCTACGGGGTGGGGTAGCTAACCTTCCTCATTTGTCCTGGCTTCGGACCGGCAGTAGCCCAGAGGGACTCCGTGCGGAAGCCATCATCCAGAAGATGCAAGTGTTTATTAATAGCTGTCTACGCAAAATATTTCAGATCCGTTGGGCAAGCACTATCAACAACAACTTAATGCGGGAGAGAACAAATCAGATTCCAGCGGAGGAAGAAGCACAGGAAGTGGATAGGACCTATATTGAAGAGACCATCTAACTGCGTCACAATGCAAGCCCTCAATTAGAATCCTTAAGGCCAAAGGAGAACAGGAAGACCAAATAACAAATTACGTTGAGAAGTGGAGACATACATAGGAAGAAGAATAAACAACAATTGGATAGAACTAGAAAGGAAGGTCCAGGACAGAGTGGGTTAGAGAATGCCGGTCAGCGGTTTATGCTCCATTGGGAATAACACGCATAAGTAGGTACTAGAACAAACATGATAGAACCATAATTAAAATATAATGAAACTAATTTGAATATGAATATATAGAATACCTTTATGATTGAAACATTGAGTAATCCATCCATGACCAAAACTAATATCTACACGTTCAGCATGTCGCATAACATAGATTTGTCTTGATTTATTATAAGTATGACGTTTAACGGTTGATTGATAATTATTAATATGTTTAGAATTAGTTTCATTTAATTCATCATTATTTAATGATAATTGAAATTCATTTTGACAAGTTGAATTTGCACCACTAGTGAAGTATAAATCATATCGATTATCAGATATGTGTTTGTCTGTATTATTATTATTATTATTATTATTATTATTATTATTATTGGTCGTTATGGATGTTTGTACAGTTGATTTACTCTTTACAGGATCACTAGAAGACGATGATGATGAGGAGGATGAAAAAAAAGAAGAGGAATGTTCTGATGAATTTGAAAGACATGGTGATAGGACAAGGCATGTTGAATTTGTATTTTTTGCAATAAGACTTGAATTTTGACTTGTTAACTTTTTAAATTCTTCACTATAGTTTACATTATTCTAATGAGAGAAGTTTAGAAAAAGAAATAGATATTGAAATGATTTCATAATATGTACATAATGGTTTATATTTTTAGGTTATACAATACGATTAGAATACATGTTAAATGGTGGCAAGCAACTGACAGGAAGCCTTGACAATCAATTTTGTGTTAGCTATCACTCTTCAAGTTGGTGTGTATTCAATCGAAAGGCAATCGATTATCTTTATAATGACGAATGAGGGACTAGCATGAAACCTAATTACATAGCCTTCTATCTATTTAAACTAATTATATACCCCCAAAACATAATATATGCGACATCGGATCACTTAGGTTAATAAAAAAAACGCTAAATTTAGTTATTTGTTTATTAGTTTACCATAGAGATTTATGAAAATCCTTGTGGATAAAGAACTTACCCAGCAATCAAACTATTAATACTGTATAAAACAACATATTGAATAACCCAATCATCAAATGTATAAAAGTACCCATTTCATGTTACCGCTAACTGTGTTTACAAATATAGATATACCTACAAAAACAGCAACATTGACATGACAGAAAGAAGGGAAGATTTTAGATTTTTCGAACATGCACCTAAAAGCATTGGATTAAGAAGAACTATTTGAACAGGACAATTACTAAACATCTCTTGGATATAGGATATCAGGTACCTTGTGATCCTTCAACTTGATTAATTAACAATCAAGCTCTAGTCTACTGAAGTTTGCTGAAGTCGTTGCTATCAAGCGTCAGAAACTTGATTTATATGTTCACAAGCAAATGGTTGTTAATTTTTCATTGCCATAGTGACAAATATTCATTCATAACATCATACAACTCATTCTTTCAACTAATTACATCATTACATCTTTTTATTTCGACTGTCATCTAGATTAATAATCTTATTTTAATTAATTGAGCTTTACTTATTATCAGTGTTTGTTCATTACGTAACCACTTGTTTCTAACCCTTTTATCTTTTGTTACAATCAATATTGTAGAACATTCTTTAACACAAGGTATATATTTATAATACTCAGTCTATTAAATCTATTTACATCCTTACTATACTGATGTGTCATCAAAGAAAGTTCCAACTAAACTCTTTCATTTAAATGGTTAAGATCATGAGTTAGTTGAAGCTAGACCATCATGGAAAACTCTTTCATGCTAGTAATTTAGAACTATTTTGTAATTATGACTTTTAAACATCATAGGTTGTAAGTAGGTGATGAGAACCAAACGAAATAAAATGTATTTATGCTTTTGTACTCAAATGCTTGTTTGCTCTTCAAGATGTAAGCAATACAATTGTGTTTAACATGATATTACTACTATGCAATTAAGATAAACCATTTAAACATATAATAATACAATGATCAGATTTGTACTATCCTGTATAACTCTCTGATAACAAGCTGTAATAATTTAAAATGCATAGATATTCATAAAAGAACTAAGAATATCTTTGAGATAGTCAACAAGTTTGAGACATTCAGTGAACTTAATTACAATTTCTAAATGAAGATTAAATTCAAAACATAAAAGCTATAATTAACCAAAAGAATAAAAACATGACAAGACATAGAAAAAATAAGAATAGTATAAGTAATATCTTAAATAAATTGTTTATTACATAATGGATTACTTACCGTACTAGTTGGGCAATGTTGTTTAAAGCATGATTTAGTTGAAGAAGTAAAGTTTAGTGGGACGGAACTTTAAAAAAAAATAAAGACACGAAAAAAAATCCAAATAAAGAGAGATTACCCTTGTATGATTATAATTCACATATAATGTATTGATGGAAACATAATAAATAAAGCATTAGATTTAATTTTAATAAATTTATTTTAGTTTTAACTAAGATTTAGTAACAAGGATGTAACTTATCATTCATATAGAGTTTAAACAGATGGATGTTGGTTCAAGTTACAATACTGAATCAGTACAATGAGATAGGAATTAATAAGATGAGAAGCAAAAGATATTGAAATAATGTAATAGCAATCATAAACAGAAAGAATGAGCATTAAGAATATGTTTTGAACAGACAGAGTGGAAAGATATGAATACTGAAAGTCAAAATCGAGAAGAGCGGGTTTACTAGCTAGTGAAGGATTTTGATCCATCCAGAGAATAAATCAGGTGATTTACATTCAATAAAATGACTCAGATTCAGTAATTTCATGGACTGATACCGCATCTTGATTTGATCATCTCTAGCTTTCTTCTAAACTATTTCTACACCAACTAACATCGGCGCTTGATGTAGGCGGTGGTTAAACATACGTAACAGACGTTCTGACTACCAAGTTCTATGAGAAGTAATTACTTTATCAATTAAATTGCCATCTTTGCTAAGTTCCCTGTGTCTATCCTTAATATTGCTCATTCAATGGTCCCTAGATGGCAGGTAATGCCTCGAACATTTAGCTGAGATGTTTCATAGGACTGATATTAATTAGCCTTTATGGGCCTAGATGCTCATACTAAGATTTACTGAAAGCTTAGGCATACAGAAGTTAACTCCCTCATTTACGTGTTCAAAAGTATTTTTTTAAATGCCTAAATGGGAATATTCAATGACAATTCGCTTAAATTAAACCAACCCTCGTAATATTGATTTATAGCCCAGTATAATGTGATTAGCATTGTTTTTCGAACTGCTAGGCAATAAACTTGTCTTTTGGTTAGTAGACGGATATATCACCTACGCCACAAGTGATGCTAGTTATCAAGGCTAAAAGAATTTTTCGAATCTGTGCCCAGATTTCGTCAAACACCAGACCATCAAGACTGATATGACTCTCTAGATGAATGATGTAACCGACACGCTTAACTACTTCACTCCCTATCATAAATCCAAGCGCTGGTCCAGGTCGATCACGAAGCAACATTTCGCACCTAGTGAGAGAGAATCGCGTCCTAAACATGCTAACCTTGTTGCTTAAAGTGGCGAGAAGACTCCATTTGTCAGCGTCTTCGCCAAACAGAACTATATCATTTGCGTATACTTAGTCAACAAGTGAATACCCAACGGACCCTCAACGGCCCTCATATGCGTAAATATTTCAGTTGTCAGAGCATTAGTCTTACAAACCAGGGTTTGGGAGTTCGGTCCTCCCTAAGGGGGAGCAGCTTTGCTCCCAAATGCCCTGGTACGCCCGAGGGTTCAAAGAGTCCGCTTCTCCTCACGAAGTGTTCTCATATGGCCACAGGTATACAACCACTAACAGAGAAGTTCCACTCATTATCTTCTCGTGGCAAGAGCGTTGTTTACAAGATTAGGAAGATGAGAAGTGAACATCTAGAACCTTGATAAGGTTGGTGAGAACAGAGGACCCACCAAGGGGACTTGTAAAACCATGGTCCCAAACCTACGAAGCAAATAGAATCCAAGTTCCTGTGGGAACAAATGGAGTATGAGCCCATTGTTGATCAATGGTTACCATGAGACTACATTTCCTAACGTCGCTCCATCTCCTTGTGGATTAGACCTTTGGATCAAAGGCTTAGGGAGTGGCTTACTAAGTGAACCACCTGTTTCGGTTTGAGCGCTAGGGCAGTATCATAAACCAAACACAAACCGAATGATTACATTAGAAAGAATTATTTTAGCTTCAATTCGCAATCTGTCAAATTACGTTCAAAATTATTTGGTAACACTCGTTTTTATTGTATATTGCGTCACTCGTCTATTCCCTTTTCTGATTTGTGGTGCCTTTTTATACCAATGTTTATGTGTTTAAATAAGTAAAGTTGAAGTATTATTGAGACTAACAGACTATATTAGTTAAAATGATCCCTAAGAAGTTGCCAGAAGAGGATTTTCCCCTTTTCTTATAAACTGGAACCAAGAAAACATTTTAATGAGGGAAAATCTTTCGAACGATAAATGATTTCAACCTGTATTCTGTTAAGTGGTCACTTAATCCAATTTGGTTTACAAACAGAAATGATAAGTCAATTTTTATACATAACTTCTAGAGGCAAATGGATCAATGGTGCTGACAATAAGTAAAAACTCTAACCTTATAATAAACATGAAATAAGACTTTTAGACAGAACTACATACAAGAATATGATATGCAAATTTAACTCACCAATGTAATGTCCAAGTTTGACTTTGTGGTACACGTCTACCAGCAGATATGTTAAACAAACCAGACTCACCAGTGCACAAATTAATTCCTACTGGACATCCTTGTCTTTCAGTAAGAGAAACTGAATCAAACAGTAATATATAGTCACCAACATAATGTTCTAGAAAACGTTCTCGACATTCAGGAGAATTAATCACACAGTCAGGAACGTCACACTGTGACTGACTGTCATTAGAACTATCTGTCAATTTAGTATTACAAGCAATATAAGTTGAAGATTTCTGATCACCGCTTTTATTATAATCATTAGTGATATGTGAATTGATTAATGGGGAAAATGGATAGAATTCTACATCTGTTAACATTTCAAATACCTATCAAAAAAGAAAATAAATACGGAATTTAAGGACACGTATATTTTATTTGTAGTTAAAATCTTCAGGATTATTCCATTTACAGTGGTCCTATTAAGATTCTTAGTAACTTGCATTAATAAAACAATCGCCGCCTATCATTAATGATCAAATGTACTAATCATGACACAGCAGTTATCCAACTAGAGAAAATTATATCTTTCATTAGAATTTGCTAGACAGCTGTCTTAAATCCTATTATCTATAGATTATTAAAGATCCGAAAATACTTGCTTAAGTAAATATTAGAAGAGTCGAACAACCATATTACAATACTAAACAGCCTATAGTATGAAAAGGAATGTGAATGGTGGTGTTATAAGAATGAGTATTAAAATACAGAACTTAAACTGTCAACGTAATCGTTGCATTAAATGAAAGATTCAGTAGACACCCAACTTCAAGAACAACAAGCTGGACTCAGTAAAGAACGGTCGTGTACAGAAAAAAACGCGACACTACGGATTATTGTTGAACAATCAATTAAATGGAACTCGTTACTATACATCAACTTCCTTGATTATGAGAAAGCAATTGGAATCCTGAAGAAAAAGGAAAAGATGAAGACCAGAAAACACATTGCGTTGGGAATGGGAGGCAGGCATCAAAAGATTAGCAGTTGAAAACAACTGGGAAGGATAGCCCAAGATAGATTTTGTTGGAAAATTTATTTATTTATTATCTTAACTCATAGATATTGGTACAAGGAGGCACCAAATACATATGCGCCACACAGATCTCATTCGATATGTGTGAGGGCTGTGATACTGCTCGGGTGCCCAAACCGAAGCAGGTTGGTTGGAAAATCCTGATTAGTAGCCTATGCCCCCACGAGGGATAACAGAAGTAATTAACTGAGCTACAAATGCACGACTTTAATAACATGAGATGAAACACTTGAGGAATCGAGATAATAATAAGGTACTCAAATATAACAATCTAGCGAAGAAACAAGTTATTTTTGAGAAATACAATCAGACCTCAGTCAGTCAATAATAACGCGGAACTTCGTACGTACGTACATCAGTTCGAATTGCCATACCACGTTAGCATACAGATATAATTGTCGATTCAAATCCCATAGTGGTAGAGGTAGTAAGATTATAAGCAGTAATCGGAATGATTAGGGTTTGAAGATGTTATTCAAGGAATATAATACAGTGAAATTTGGAAAGAGAAAAAAGAAAGGGACATAAAGAATCCAGAAGATTAATATTTGGGAGAACACAAAGAGTGGATGCACCTGAGCCATGGCAAACTATTTCGAGTCATGTCATTCAGGGTCTCTAACCATCGGTTGCTATCATCTCACGGCCCCCAACCTACCAACATGGCTCAGTTCAGTTGTCAGTGACTTCATGGGTTTGTGCCATGCTTTGGTCTGGTCGTTAAAAGTGGAGAATTTCGGTGGGCTGATAAGAACGGAGATTTTGTCGAAAGTTAACCAGTCACTTGTCGTCAGTCAAATCGTGTCATTGGTCTGATAGGTGTAAAGCGTACATGGGTTTACTGAACTTTATCCTTTGATTCGATTGGAAATCAATAGTAGACTGAAGATCATAATACTTCTATGATAAGTGATTCATTTAAAAAAAGACCTGTTTTCAAGCAGATACCAGTTTGATAAAAACTATTTCCAAATTGAATTTATGAAATGATGAAGATTTACATCTCAAGTGGATGATTTTAGTGTTGTTTTCTGAGCTTGACGGTTTGGTCGAGGAGCTTACATCGTTATTCTAAACGACATCATCGGCACAAACTTCAGGTAGAAGTAAAGTTTCTGCTAATGTTGTTGCCCAGAATAACGATGAAAGCTCTACGACCGAACCATCCAGCTCAGAGAACAAAACTCCACCAAAATTGAATTTATTTCCAAAAGTCCTTTGTACCTTAATGACACATGAACAGATACTACACATGATCTTAGCTCAGAGAGCCGAGAAGCGAGAATTCCTCGTCCCAGAGAATTCCACGTCGTGCATTATTTGCCGACTCTGGGACTGGTTGGAAAAAGCGGAGAGGTGGTCAGTATATGACATGGTGTCGTGGTATGAAAGAAAGCTGCAAAGGACTAGCTTCTGTTGGTCCTTCACGACTCCCTGGTTGGGGTCCGAGAGACGGTGTAACGCAGTGGCTAGAGACGTTATCAGATATGGCTAAGAATAGAAGCCAGTGGCGATCGTGCTGTAACCTCTTACTTTCTTCATAAAAAGTGTTTGTATCTTCCTTAATTGAAAGATCTCTTCTGATTGTACCTTTCGGTTTCCCCCACCATTGTTCTCTCTCTCTCCCTTTTTTTTATAATTCCCAACGTTCATTACTTTTTTTTTCTTTTTTCTCCTTCTCTTCAAATTATCATTGTTTTGTGTGGCGCATATATATTTGGTGCCCCCCTGTACCAATATTTATGTGTTCAAATAAATAAATAATAACTAAGTACAGATACATTAAATGGACTGTGAACTGTGAGTGATATCTTGCCGTAAAACAGATTATCGGACTTTTTACAGTACAGTAGGTAAACCTGCGTAAAAATCTGGAAATTTTGGATTTAGAGTCATGTATTTAAAATATTGAGCCATTGTTCAAATAGTTGTACTCAGGTATACACACATAATGATGGGATAATTAGTGCATCTGAGTAGCAAAAAAATGTATATATTGATGCCTTAGAAGAGATGTCACAGTAACACTAAATTAAGATACAAATTTAGTGTTATATCTTGAAAGTTGATTACTTGATAAATCGCGTATAACTGAACACTAGAACGCCATGTCAAGGATAAAAAATAAGTATATGAATGTTGATAAATACAATGGCCAATTAGAGAATCAAGTCCCATGATTCTATCAAAAGCGGCAAAAATTGTTAGCACATTGGTTGAAAAACTAAATCACCAGAGGCCAATAGTGCATACAGAAAAATCTGTATGTTCATAGTTTAATAAATATATAAACTCTACCAACTAAGACTCAAGATAACTTATTTTAAATATCACTTGTATGTGTTCGGATAAGTCCTGCCTTGGTCTGTGAGTCCAGGTAGTATCCCAGCCCTCACACAAATCGAATGATTTGTGTGGTGCATATCTGTTTGACACCTCCTTGCACCAATGTTCTTTTAAATAAATAAATAGTTCAGGTAGGTATAATCGTGAAAATTATGCTATTTAGATCCACATTGTGATCATGTTGAACTTAATTCAGACACCCATCTTAAATAACTGAGTAACTAAGCTTCCGTTTGCAGTTCGTTAAGTCTATGAAAGTTTGAACGAACAAAAGATAATCCCGAATTAGTGCCCACAGTGTACGGAAGTCTACATTTGGAGTTGCAATCACAATTCCAGTAAACTGATAGCTTTAGTGTTTGTGATATTCGTATATGATATATCACGTTAATAAAACGCAATCTACAACAGACTAAATTTTGAGCCATATTTAGCGGCCCAATCGCTTATCAATCGTAACATGGAGTCACGATTCTGATCAGAAACAAATAAATGTATCCCCAAACATTATACTGCTGACTAGTTGACTCTCTTATCTGGATATTTCTAATCAATCTGTTGATATATTTCATTGCAAACAAGAATGACCACCAAAAAAAATATATTGCCGGTAAAGAAATTTGATAATAAATCCAGTAGTGTGAATTTTTTCGATTTTTATGTAAGTGTATAAAGAAGACAGAAACAATGAACGTACCTCACAACTTGGATCTCTCAGACGAGGATCATGTGAGTATAAACAGAATTTTAACTGATGATTAACCGATTGGTCGAATTCATTAATAATGTAATGACTGGATAAATACATTTCATTTAGTTGAATTAAAACAGAGTTTTTCTCAGCATTATTACTGCTACTGACTAATGTGAAAGGGTAATTCAATTTGCCTGGATTAGAAACCACGAAGACGTTTATGTCAGCTAGAAAGAATGGGATAGAATTGAAAGAAACCAAAAACTTGTTGTATCACAAAGGTAAACAAAATTTACTGGGTCATTTTCCTACTGATATTACGAAGTATCTTGGGTCGATAAGCATAGTTAATGCGATATGAAACAAAGATCAATTCAAGGAAGCATAACCAAACGCAAAAGAACGAAAGTGCACCACATGAATTAATCGAAAGCCTATTAAATATTGACTATACTTAGCAAAACTGCTGCACTCAATACTACATTGTAACTAAAGCATGACTACTGAATTTAAATGTATCTGGCGTACGAACGACTGGTTACTAGTCATATTGCAGCATCGTTCATATGTTAGCAATGTTAATGTAAGGTACATAATTTTCAACACGATAATGTAGTTATGAAGCTGCGACAGTATGTCTTGTTCGCAAAATTTGGGCGATATCCTTTGAAATCCACTATTTATTTCGGTACTACAACCATGGCTAATAACTTTATCTAACGATTAAACCTACTTATTGTGACAACCTGACTGAGCTACATTCGATGAAACACTTATTCTTTACAGTAACATTTTAAATCGATATGGTGCTTTTGGTGCTCTTTTATTCTGAACTTTTACGCCATAAATAAGGGTAATTTAGTTGGAGACATGAGAGACCAAAAGCAAAAATATGAGTCCGAGGACGAATTTGTGCTGGTCGCTTAACTAAAGTTAATCCCATGGTTAGGTTGAATCTCCAGTAATGTTGCCCTACCAAAAAAAAGTGAGGTCAGAACTACCACAGAAATAACATTATTGCTCACTGGTTTCTACACCGACAGGTCCGAAAAACAGAGCTAACGTAAGGAGGACTACCCACAAAAACGTTTTTGGGAGTGTTACTATTGATTTCCTGAAATTCAGGTCCAAAATGCATGTTGAGAAATGTTTAGACCCGGTGTTGAGTCAGTAAAAAGGTTTCATCGGCTAAAACTACTACTTCTACTGGAGGACGTTTCCTGGTTCCAGTTTTGCTCTTCTCCAAATACTACTTTCTAAATATTAGCGTAAGTAAAACACCCCCTTAGGTCATCTTGAGGATAGGAATTTCATGGACATAATTCTACGAGAGGAAGCCTATCTCGACATAGCAATGCATGTTCACCAAACAGCCACAAAATCGGTATCAAGACAGAGATTCTAATCAGAAGGTTAGTAGATTTCATTGGATTTTGGAAGCTTATGTTCGATGTCTGGTTTCTTGGAAACTTTTTAATAGCCCCAGTAAATCAACGAACCAAAATACCAAGGATTTTAAAGCTAAGAAAGATCACTAGTATGAAGAAATACTCAGAAATCACGTGCTTTCTTACCTTTTTTCAAGTTTTCAAGAAAGGTTTCTGAAAGCTTTTGAAGCAGAGTATATATCCTGGAGTCGGAAAATTTGCATACAACAGAAGTGTCCGTATTTACTAGGAATTCCAGGGGCTTGTCATCAGTCACTAGAAGAGGAATCGACAGACCGAATGATTTCACGAAAACGGATTTTAAATGGAGTGCATCATGGGGTTTCACCTGAAGATCACTATTCAATCTAGCATACTTACTCTCAGATGAAGCAAAGGAATTTGCGCCCGATGATCACAAACATAGTCCCATCCTAAAGCAACTCGAGCAGCTGACAAAAAGGACGAGACATCCGATTCAAAGTTTCCTCCCAGACTCAGGAGTACGTGAAAGTCGACTTCAAAATCCTTGATGAAAAGTGGATCATTTAGACGGGATGATATCCTGAAACAATTACAAGACCTAAAATTACCATTCAGCTGCCAGACGAACTGAACGAAAGCCTGTAAAAACAGCGGCATATAGTCTAGGGTGCTAAATATGAGAAATTTGAAAACATACGCGTATTTCGAAGGAAAGTCTGAGTTTTTTAATTCATCAATAATTTTCTGACCCCTATTAATAACCGTTAGGTCTAAAAATACGGGGGGTGAATCGCGAATTCCATCAGCCATCCGACGTATAGTCTTTGGCAGATTTTCGTTTACCGTGGATGTATGTTATGCACTGGAAGAGTGGTTCTCTAGCTGGAAGACGAAAGCACAGTGAGTTCTAAGTGAGCCGACAACTGAGCAGGCACATAGTAGACTTACGCTTATTAATGAAAACGATTGACAGCTATCAGTAACAACACAGCAGCTATATTAAAGCAGACAGATAACTGAGAGCAAAATGTCGTGAGCCAAGATCGACTACAAAGAAACCTTGCGCCATGAGCGACCTACAAAGGGTCATTCCCAATGGTTCAAAATGGTTCAAAAGATTCAAATGGTTGTGGACGGAATAGAAGAAGCTTTCGCTTAACAGGCTTCCGTGTCTAGTAGCAGGGGATCATCAATACCTACAGGTATGAACCTAAGTATATTAACGATAAAAGAGAAAAAAATGAATTGGTAAATCATAGGAAGATACTATCCTTAGTCCTTAAGAATAGATCAAGTTGCCTCTTAAAGGACTCCTAAGAAGTTGCTTGGATTAGCTCAGCTGGTAGCGAATTCCAGCATTTGACAACTCTTAAGGAGTAAAAGTTGTGCCTGCAGTCCGTTCTACTATGTTGTGTCTCTAATTTCTGGGTGTTACCCCTTAGCTTAGTGTTGGGACTAAGCTTAAGTAAGTGTTTAAGAGGATGTCCAGGTGTGTTAAGGATACTGTAAGCCGTTAGAAGGTCATCTCTAAGACGCCTACACTCTAATGGGTAAAGGTCAAGTGATTGGAGGCGCTCATCGTAAGGTTTGAATTTGAGTCCGTGAACTGATTTCGTGGCTCGCTGTTGGATACGCTCCAGAGTGTCCTTATCCTTTTGGAGTGTGTGAGGGAATACTATGTTCCGTACTCTAAATGGAGACGAATGAAACTATTGAAGATTATGTGGAAAGTTCTCCCGCCAAACTGACCAAAAATGCGCATCAATGTTACCAGTGCAATGTTTGCTCGAAAGGCATTTCTGTCACACTTGGCGTAAGACTTTAAGTCGTAGGGCACCAGAACTCCTAAATATTTTCGACTCGGGATACTACTAGAGAGGAATTTTCTAAGTTGTAACTGTAATCCGCGACGTGTCGCAGATGGACTACTTTACACTTTGAAGTGTTAAAGGTAAGTCCGTCATCGTCTGCCCAACTTTGAAGTCGGGTCAGATCCTCCTGAAGTTCCTGTATGTCCTCTTGGTTGCGTATCTCTCTCCAAAGTTTCACGTCATCGGCAAAGAGCAGTATGTCTGACGTTACCTGTTGAGGAAGATCATTTATATAAATCAGGAAGAGGAGAGATCCTAGTACTGAGCCTTGGGGGACCCCACCAGGACGTTCCATAGCCTGTGACAAATTGAAATTTACCCTCACCTTAAGATGTCGATTTTTCATATATGAACAGAGCCAATCAATTAGGGGTGGGTTGATGCCCAATTGTCTGAGCTTATTGATAGGACATATGTGGTTAACCCTATCAAAAGCTTTAGAGAAATCAAAGTAAATGATGTCCACCTTCCCCTTGTGATCAAGGATGCTTGTCCATCTGTCCACTGCAGTCAGCATGTTCGTCATACAGGGGCAACCCTTCCTGAAATCATGCTGCTGGGGTGAGAAGAAATTTGAGGAGAGCAGATAGTTGTGTATACCATCGTATATCAGGGACTCCATGATTTTTGAAGGTATATAGAGAAGAGCCAACGATCGGTAACCTGAAGGTTCGCTGCGTCGACCTCCTTTGAAGATTGGTGTGATATGAGCCAGCTTCCAAATACCCGGTAGTTTGCCTTGACTTAGCGAGTGTGAGAACATCACGCTAAGCGGTGTTGCCAGGATTGAAGCTGCTTCCCTCAGTATAGCAGAGTGGACCATGTCTGGACCAGGAGAAGTGTCTGTTCTTGGGTATTGTAGTTTACGGAACACCATGTTAGGGCTCGGTTTCACTACGGAAAGTCCTGTGCAGTCGCCGATGAAGCTTTCATCAGTATAGTTGATGTGGGTTGGTTGAGATGTCAGGGAGTATTGCTCAGCCAGAAGGTTAGCGGCGCCACCATCGTTATCGGTCGGGCCGTTAGGAACTAGCAATTGAGAAACTCCAGTTTTGACTTGACGAAGAGAGGCTGCGTAACGGTGTAAGCTTTTCGGATTGGAAATAAATTTATCCATGAGCTTTAGCTGGTACTGAAGCCTGTCTTCTCTTATAGCCTTCGTACATATGTTCCTTATATGTTTGTATTGCCTGTACTCGCCGTTGTTGTTGGTTCGTTTGTATTCTGCCCAACAGTGCCTTTTACGGCTTAGCAAACGAAGAGTGCGGTTTTTGATGATTGTAGGTTGTATGTGGATTTGAGGACCGTTTAAGGAACTGACTGCTTTGTAGCACATAAGAGCGTGTGCAGTAAGAAGTCCCAATCAGCATCCACATCAAGTTGATGGTGAACATCCCAATCCACCTGTTGTAGATAGTCTTGTTAAGCTGACGCATTCAACCGTCTGAAATTCTAGCGGCTGTTGTTGTTGGGATATTTTAGCTCAGTTTTGCTGACAAAACTAAAGGGAAGCCGGAATTGAGAAATTCTTCGTTTGTAAAAACAGTCTAAGAGCGACCGTGTCTGACTGTTCCTCCAGCGAGTAGCCAACTTCCTATTTTCGTAAAATCCCAAATCCTCAATAGGGTTGAAGAACCGAGCTTCAATTGAATTTTCACCTCCAGTATACTTATGTTCCGCGAAGTTGACTCTAGGGAGATTGAAGTCCCCTATAATCAGAATATGAGTGAAGGCGAGACGTGTAGAGCGGGATAGTCCCTCAAGCATGCGACTGTCATACTCGATGTCGGCAGTGTGCTTCCTCTATATGACTCCGTCTAGGCACCTCGAAGTAGCAGACAATCTAACAGAGCACCGTATGGATTCCTCCAGATTATTAAACTCATGATTGTGAACTTGGTGTACCTCCAAGTCAGATCGTATGCATACGGCTACTCCACCCCCAATTCCTGTTTTTCTGTCGTTGCGAAACAGAAACATCCAGGTACTGCTAGCTCCTGGTCCGAAAACTGAGAAGATATCCAAGTTTCAGATATTCCTATCAGATGAACCTTATTAGCATTGCCAAGTTCAAGTAACTTATCCATTTTGTTTGGTAGACTCGTGTCATTCATGTATAAGCAGTTAATGCTTTCAAATTGAAACGCTTGAGCTTCTTCCTGTTTATGTGTATGAGACCTACGTGAGTGGACAGGTAGCCTACCTATATAAGGTTTGCCGAATTGGTACGTCCACAAGTGGAATGGTCAGCTCCAGCTTGCCTTTGTGCTTGATCCTGGCGTCATATAGCCTGTCCGCGTGCAAGTGGATCCCAGTTGGCAACCGACGTCTATTGGCACGAAATGCTTCCAGAGCTGCGTAAGACTTCAGATCGTAGGATACAAACACTCCTGGATCTTTTTCAACTCGGGACATTTTTATAGGGGGTCGCCTAAGTTGTAGTTGTAGTTTGCAACATGTGTGCGACATGTCTCGGATGGATTACTTTACACTTTGAAGTGTTAAAAGTAAGTCCCTTGTCATCTGTCCAACTTTGAAGTCGAGGGAGATCCTCCTGAGGGGAAAGTTTATCCTATTAGTTGCATACTTATCCCAGAATTTCACAACATCAGAGAAAATTGATGAATATTACGACATCTGTGGAAGATCGTTTATATAGATCAAGATAAAAAGAGGTCCTAGTGTGGTGCATGTTACTTATATTGATATAAGTAGTATATGACGTGAGTTAAAAACGTAATGTCTGGCAGCAGAAGATGGGGGAAGATCAGGAAAAAAAGAGCAGGAACACAATACAATTTATATGAAAACGCATGAGCAATGAAATCTGAGACAATGGATTGATGTTTGCAACAAAAACAGTCGAGTTTGATATGATGGATTGATATTTTGTAAATTAACGATTTAATATATGGTTCTCAGATTTTATTGCGATGCTCTGTAATTATGTGCCTAAGTACATTCGATTAATCCCATTGGTGTTCTGTTCACTACATTTGGTATCACTGCCAACCAGGACAGGGTTAGGGTGCTGTTCTGCGGACGCCGTTGCGGGCCTGGAGCTGAGGTGCGGGTTGGGGCAGTGTGGTGCTGAGTGGTGGCGTATGATGGAGTGTTCTGGCGGGGCGAGGTTGGCTGTAGCGGGTGCCGTCGACAGAGAGGAGCGACGTGACGTGCGGCTGCTGGGCGGACACCGGATGTAGACGGCTCAACAGGCCGACGGAGCACCGGTCTAGACGTCCAAGATATGGGTGGAGTTCGGATGTTGGTTCCCTGGCAGGTCGACGTAGCTATGGAGGTCAGCGCGCCGCAGACTCGACATTTTGGCGGAGGGCGTAGCACAGAGTGCAGAAAAGAATGTTGCACGGAGAGCATGAACTACCGCAAGAACGACTGCTTTTAAAGGGAGGACAAATGTGGTGATTGTTACTTATGTAGACACGAGTAGTGTATGATGTTAGTCGTGAACAGAATGTCTGGCAGCAGAGAGACAAGAAGACCGAACAGTAAAGAATGAAGACAGAATTCAATTTGTATGAAAATGCAAGGACAAAATAATTCTGAGTCATTTGAGACAATTGATGGACATTTTGCAAATTGAGCATTTAATTTATGGTTGTTAGATTTTACTAACTAGTTCTGTAATTTGTTGTTAAATACATTTGATTGTCGACATTGGTGTTCTTGTTCACTACAGTAGTACTGAGCCCTGAGGGACCCCTCTAGGACATTGCATAGCCTGACAGAAGGTGAAGTCCACCTATTTTAGGTTATCCTATGAAGTTGGCACGCTCAACCGTTTGAAATTTCAGCGCTTATTGTCGATAGGATATCTTAGCTCAGTTATGCTAATGAAACTGAGGGCTATGACAGTGATCGTTTTCCCCTAGGGGAGGTTGTCAACTGCGAATGCTTCGTTTGTAAATAACCAGTCTGTCTTTCTCCAAAGAGTTGCCGACGTCACGTTTTCGAATAATCCCAGGTCCTCAATGAGGTTGAATAACAGAGCTTCAGTAGAATTTTCACCTCCAATACACTTATGTTCCACGAAATTGACCTTAGGAAGGTTGAAGTCCCCTAGAATCAGGATATGAGTGAATAGAGCGGGGTGATCCTACCAGCATACGATTGTCGTACCCTATGTCAGCAGTGAGCTCCCTGTAGATTACTACAACTGGACACCTCGAGGTGGCAGACAATCTTACCGAGCACCTTATGGATTTATCAAGTTTGATAAGTTCTCGTTTGTACACTTGATGCACCTTCAAGCAAGATCGCAAGTATAGGGATACTCCGCCTCCCCAATGCTGTTTTTCTGTCGAGTATTGTTAGCTCTTGGTCCGTAAATTTGGAAGATATTCATGTTTCAGATATTCCTATCAGATCAGTGTCATTAGAATTACTGAGTTCACGAAGCTCATCCATTTTATTCGATAAACTCGCGGTGCTCATTTGCAAGCTGTTTATGCTTTCATTTTGAATCGCGTGAGCTTCTCTTTCCTGTTCATCTGTATGAACTTTATGTGATGGACAGGTAACCTACCCACACAGGTTCTTCCGAGTTGGTAGACCATGTCCTTTCCGATTTTTTTAGTGATCTTGGAAGTCCACAAGTAGAGTAGTCTGCTCCAACTCTCTTTTGGGCTTGATCCTGGAATCTTGTGGCCTATCCGGATGCTTATGGATCATACTTGGTAAACGTTGTCTGTTGGCACGAAATCCTTCGTGAATGTCGGCCTCTACATAGGAGGATGGGAAGTTTATCTTCATCAACCGGGGTTTAGAATCCCTGTCCTTCATAGCATCTCCCCACTTGTTTAGTCAATATGTTTCTGAGTCTCAACGGCTGCCTGATGTATTTCCGTTCCCGAATGCCAGAGTTTATGTGAGCATCCTGTTTAACTATTCCCATAAAATCCTCTTATTCTTGTCCTTCAGATTGAAGGGAAATTCAGAGCCGTCTTTAAGGTTCATGATTATGAGAGAATCATAACGAACCGCGATCGTTTTACGTTTAGAAGTCACAGACCCTTTAGCGCAAGCACAAATGGCCCATACTCACTAACCAGGAAAAGACTATTCTCTTATTCGCTCAATCGGATGATAAATATATCAATATTGTGTAACCTACGGCCAATAACGCCGGTAATTTCACTGTTTGTAGGTCTTATTTGGACACCATTATAGATAAACAACCTGTTTGCCGTGGCAATAATTGACTACATGATATCAGTAAGTAACATTTTTAGGTTGCTGATTGGCAGTAGAACAGATTTTTCGGGATGTAAATTTTTTTGATTAAACTATAGGCTTCTCTGCCAATAACAGTAATAGAATGAGCTGAAATTCTATCTGTATTAAGGTTACGTCAAGAGCATTGAGCATGGAAACGTTTTAGTGAGTCTTCTATTTCTGGGGTGTTTTGTTGATGCACAACTTCACCGATTTATCTTAGTCCATTTGTAATAACACGCCAGATGTTTATTCAACATAATACGAAGAAATAATGCTGATGGCAATAAGTCTAAAACTTCAACACATCAGAAGCATGAAGTCACATTCGAGATATGCAGTTTGAAATTGTATTATATTTTTGTGAAAAGTTTCGACTCAACATAAATTGTTCAATTATACAGTACATATATGGGTTATTCACTGAAGTTAGTTCTGCTCTATGAATGTAACGACCGAAATGCCAATATTCGGTTTGAACCTGGGACCAACGAACCAAAGTATATTCGATCACACCTAAGTACGCTCTTATGTGTATCGTACAAATCCTTTATGAGTGACTCGTATTTATGTATATCAAAACACACATTGTGTCCAATATAAACAGTTCAACCTAATAAAGTGAACAAATCACATCAAAAGTACAGAATACCTCAGACAGTACAATCGATGGTTTCTCTAGCACAAACTAACGTGTTAATAAGCAAGAGTTTGATATCTGAGAAACAACAAAAGTATTTTCAACGGAATAGGATCAGATATACATCTCTGAAGACTTCGTCAAACTTTCCAAGCAGACAGTCAAAGGCTGACAGTCATATACAGAACCACGCTGTGACCTTGAATTTAGTCAATTACGACCTTATTAGCAATGATCCGACGTCATGTAACAGCAAAATTAAGTGACAAAATTTAAGCCTTTAATCAAAACCACATAATGAAAGACCAGACGAGGAAGACGGAAGAGCATAAAGTGAGGTTAAAAGAGACATGGAGATAAGTTTAGTTACAAAACAATAACGTCCAATAATGTACTGTAGAGAGATTCTCGGCGTTTTCTTTCCGTTACAATGTGTACACAGATGTTGTAATCTGTTCAACAGTGACTTTGACAAACTCTTATTTGATAGATGATATCAAAGAACGTAATTTTATGACGACGTTCGTCCGAATTCCACTGAATTGTTTCCTACTAAATACGCTCGGGGGTGTTGGTGCATACTTAAGCGAAACTATCTCAGTCAAAATCATAGCGGCTGAAATATATTGACTATCTGTGGGACCTAGAACTCTATCGAACAATGGTTACTAGATTACAGAATGCTTAATAATATAGCTTACTAGATATTTTTGTAAAGTATAAGATTGAATTTTCATTTTAATTTGCTGTTCACTTAAGTGGCTAGTTTTAATCCACGTCTGTACGACATGATATCATATTTTTAAAAATATTCCGGGTTTATTCATATATTGTAAATTTAACATTTAGCGGTCGTTGTTTCGGCATCTAATACTTTGCAAACTACAAGTGAATCTAATTTATCAACAGGCGTCCAAACATCATGCAATGAAATCAAGATTGTTGCATAATCATTGAACAGTGCACGAAAGCTATGAGTTTATAGGTGCATTATTTACTCAAGTATTCACCAAGATCCTGATAATTAACAACAAAATGAGAACGACCTGCACTCTCCCCAGAATTTGGGAGTGTACTATACACCGAATGCACTACCTGCAGTTTAGTAAGAGGTAGTGGAAGGAGGAAAAATATGTGCAGAAACAAAGCCCTTCACGAGGATCTACAGGTGTCCAAACATCACGCAATAAACTCGGTACGAAATTTCTGTCTAATTATCCATTCATAATTGATGTAAAGAAAAACCTTTTGTGTCAGTTCTTAAAAATCGGTAGCATTGCATATGATCACTTTTTAAATAACTTTAACCAAATTGTGAAACATTGGGTGCTATAAGTAGCGACTTCGCATAAATAAAATGCATAACGTAGATCAGGGCATTTTCAATAATGCTTCAGTTCCGAACATTATGCAACATGTTAAATCTGCACAGATATGCTGAGCTCCTGGGAAGCTGGCAGATAATGGTTATGATCATTGTGGAGGCATCAGCTGGTGTCTTGGGAGAAACACTTTACGGGAGACGAGGCTTGCCATCTTCTGTCCACTCCGGCTGTTTACCTGACTATGAACTAGAAGGCTACTGACAGCACAATGTCTTATGAGTGTCTTGTAACTAACCTTCCTTTACAATTATCGGGTATCATTAACTCATTTCAGTCTTGCTTATTATCGTATCCGTTTCGCCTGTTATTTCAAAATTTTAAACTCCTCACACTGTCTGAATTACTAATTAACGAGTCAATTTGTTTGCCTCCTGAAACAATAGTCTTTTTTAGTCTTTGAGTTTTCCCTCCCAGCCGAAGTGATCAGAGACTCCTCAGTGAATAGCATTATGTGGAGACGTGACGAGAATGTTCTGACGCACGGGTGATGAGCGTGAATTAATCGCTTTTATACCATGGACTGAACCAAGTGGCAGTGGATGAACAGTAACCTGTTTTTCTCCGATACATTTCCTCTGTGATATTGTGTTTGCTTTAAGCGGCCATCAAAGTAGCAACAGTAAAATGTATCACCAAAGGGTAATGCAACGATTATGACGAAGGCTATGGTGTCAAACCGCTATTATTCGAATCCTGTGGAATGCAAACTTTTAAATAGATAAAAGGACATTATTTATCCACCCATCTGCCACAATTTATCCACTGTTATCACTACCAGATAACAGCAACTTATTCCTATCTGGATTATTGTCGTCGTCGTTTCCCATCTTGTTCCTACACTACCAGATCATCACAATATCTGGAATATTAGTCAATACACATACTCATTTATTTACTCAACTCTTAAAACAATGGTTTTCTCTTGGTCTTTGGATTTTTTCCCTACTACTTTCACACTGCAGCCACCGACCTTTTACCTGGTAATACGACAGTTTCTGGTATCCAGAAATCCTGCTGCTCTGAAACTAGCGCACTAACTCGAGTTACAAGATAAACAAATCCAACAAAAACCACTAAACTGGCTAAAATCAGTTCATTCAAGTAGACTGCAAAACATCTGGAACCGCACCGTGAGAGCAGAAAGCGAATGCAAGTAAAACAATGGATCTATGCAAACACGCGCTCCCCGAGTTTGATGTGAACTCGTTGATCTCTCACCAACAACCGGAAATAAGTACTAGTGAAGATACGAACAGTCTTCACTTTACTAGTAGAAAAACTCAATAATAGGTCTGACAACCCCTATCATACCACTATCAAGCCACTGTACGCTAGGTTTAGCCGTCTTGATCGAGTGCTGTCTTCCCAGTTGCTTCAAATGCAACATGCACATACATTTTCTTGTAGACATAAGGCTTGTGAACAAGTTGATATACCCATGTGAAGTTACTTTCCAGAACGATCAAAGTTAACGTTGCAATTTTAAGCGTCTTTCAGTTTTTATTCTTGTGTAGCATATATTGACTTACCTCTTTTATTTTTCTTTTGAGAAGCGTACTTTTTTTAAATTATCTCGTATTTCACCCTGTAGCTTATTGAGGAACTTGCACAACAATACTTTTGCCACGAGTACTTAGACTACAACTAGAAGAACGCCTAACAGAGGTAGAGTTATGGATTCAGAGGTTCATAATAATTCGAAAACCATTGTTTCTAGCGACAGGATTATAAGGGACCTCAAGACGACACCAGATAAAGAATCTTAGAGTAATGCGTACAATATGAACCACTCAACTCAAACGTCAAAAATGAATCCCCAACTAAGTAATCCAAATCACACTTCTACCTAGGTCCCTACCCCTTGTAAGACTAGTAAGCATAAGAGAAATTGGAGAAACTGAATACTACGGTACCTAGGTAGTACTACGGATTTATGTTTAGTCACCCCTGTCCGTGGTCCTAGTATGTTTGCCGAAGGTGTGGAAAAATACACTAAAACGACCAAAGAAATTGGGTCATAAAAACCCACTGGAAACAGTTGCAGCCTTCCCCACCAGTATATCCAAATTGTCAAACAGAGGATGGACCAAATACGTGAATATGAGAGCCACAGACCAAGCGTATGAACAAACGAAATTACTGGCTGTTGTTAATATCTCAGTATTTGTTAACAGTAAGAAACAGTGGGCGAGCATCTGGAATGAAACTGGTAATAGTACAGAACTCAAGACATTAAAAAGGGGCATAAATAATTTGGACAAAACTCCATGGTTTCACTGAACGTTCCATTGTTGCAGATTAGTTTGTTGGATAGTAGAGGAGCCTTTGATAAACAACGGGGGGACAAATGCTGTACAATGTGCCGTCAAAAATGTAGTGGCTGAGCTAGTAATCGGTAACGGGGATGAGGCCTATGAACAAGGTATACAATGGTAGCGTTTGCTACCACGTAGCACAGGTCGTCATTGTGCTTCGATTATTACCGTGTTCATGACATCTAGTCCCTTTAACATCACGACATCAATTTCTCGGTTTTGATAGACTTTAATTATTAGAAGTGGGTGAACTTAACTTGGCCCCCTTAGAATTGATTTAATTGTATTAACAGCCTCTCCTCTCACATTATGAGAATTAGTTCAGTAAAGCAACCACCAAACATCCCATCAGGGAAACCCTGGTGCCACTAGACATTTATGTTCAACTCACGGTAAAGAACACAAATACACCATTCTTGCTAGTGAAACGCGGTGTACACGCATAAAACCTAGGGCAGCCAGTTTTTAGGGGACTGGCGTACTTACTCTAAGCAACAATCTGCTTAAAAGCCAGTGGACAGATGCTGCTATAGACAAACGTTGAGTCACAGGCGAGACCGTCATGTTCTCCTATGGCAACACAAGGGGACTAAAATATATACTAGGAAAAATCAGAAACATGTGCTTTTATTTAGATATAAAAGTCTTAGTCCTCACTGAAACATGGCTATCATCCGACAACCTCATTGAGGAAGTGACTTTACAAGGCGTGACCTATTACAGGTGAGCTAAGCACACAAAACAGAAGGCAAAGTGGCAATATACATTAAAGGCCACTTCAAAGCCGCAACGCCACACTGTACCGAAATAACCGAGGTGACATAAGCATGCCGTTGATGCTTTAGTTTAAACTACACAGAGTACTGGATTGAAGGCCACTAACAGCTTTTAACACCAAACAAGTTTAAAATAATACAGGTGATGTTAAAGTTATCATACTTGGGTCTTGACCAAACACCGCCAGCTGGGGGATTCAATACTCAATCTCTAAGCCTCAGGCCACATGGTGGTTCTATAGGCGGCTTGTTCCAGCTATTAGAAGTTCAGGACTTGCAGGACATGGCGGCTCCACGAGATAGCAAAAATGCGGAAAACTCACAAACTTCGATTATTTACTGATAAATGATTAACTTCTTTTTGAATATCTCCATGTCCTCTCACCAATAGGAAGTAGCTGCCATGGTACAATCATGTTAACGTAGTCACAAAAGAAATAATAGGGTAAGTAGACACTGTATACTACCATAGCTACACTAAGGCATACTGTACGACGATGAAGAAGCACCTTCCACACCCCGAAGGGCCACGAAAATGTTGAAGTACTACAGCAGATGACTGTTGGAAGATAGTAGGAGACATCATTTAGAATGCCCATCAACACAACGTACCTCAGGACAAGGACGAAAACTACTACGATTATCATTACTGTATAATTAGAAACCACTCTCTTTGTCTCCTATTATCATCTCAGTTTCTCGTTTTACCCTTTTGATTCTGCCTTTTTACACATTATCAAACAAGTAAATTGTTTACTTATTCTTGATACAGTTACCTCATATCGTTCGAATCATTAATTCGTAGTTTCCACATTGCAACAAACCAATCTTCTACCTGGTAATGTGATGCCTGCTGGTATCCAAAAATCGTACTATATTGAGGCAAACGCACTCACTCAAGTACATGGTGAACAAATCCATGATTAACCACCACATTGATTATAATTAATGCAGTCGTCTGGTTAGACTACTACCATTTGGAAACAATAAAATACCTGAAACTGTACGAAAACAAAAAGAAGCGGAGTTAAGGAAATTAATCAGTTCATATAAGCTAGTCAAAAAATGTTAGATTTGGAGTTCGTTACGAGTATATTGGTTCAACAGATATTGTTTACTGAATGTCTTTACATTCTCACCATGGTTTCCTGTGGCGAACAATCAAAATGGCTTTGGCGACAATAAGTTTGAAACCTCCTCCAAACGTTGATCCAACGAAGGCCACTTTAGCCTACGGGAGGTTAGCCATAAAAAGAATTGTACGTTTCAAAACGCAAAATTCACATTGGTTGATTCTTGTATTCACATATTGATATATACCAACCAAAACAATTCTTCTGAACGAGATATTGTAAAATGGCTTAGGTGGTGATGATGGGAGAGTAGATAATTAGGCTTCGTAAAGAACATTTAAATTTCTGGGGATTTATGCCAAGACTATAATTTGGGGACGAATCAATCAGATATGAGATAACAGGTCTTGGGTTTTGGCTTTGAATCCCATTATTATTGTTTTTACTGATATACATCTGAAATTTTTTATGTCGTTGATTTGAGCTAATTGCCCTATAGCTTGAAGCGAAATTGCGTCCATTTTTCGTTCATGGTTGTTCAAGCTGTTTGGATTTTCTCTTAGATCACATGCCTGGAACATTGAAGAACGCGTGCTTTCAGTCTTGTTGTTAAATGTTTTTTAATTTAGTTCTTTCATATACACTTTTAGAAGATTACTGCTTCATTAAGTAGGATCTAGGAGTTTGAGTTCACAGTTACTTTCGTGGTTTTTTAGGCCATACCAGCCAGTGTTTTGGACAGCCGCCCTCAAAAACACAGAGGTGGGTAATCTTGGACTGTTTGGAGTTACTGACTGCTTGATAGTCAAATGTTATATTCAAGTAATCTTTTTTTGACTTGGTCACAACCATTTTTAATCTCCACCTATGGGATCTGAGTGCTTTACTTGTTGTTTAAAAATCCACAAAACGTAAATCTTGACTTGCAGATAACTGATAAAATTGTAGAATGAGGTTCTGTTAAGGACTAGATTGGGTTGTGACAGTTAAATCAGATGCTTCTAGAGACTCTTAACTAATGAGGAAGCGGAAACTAAGCCTTTAAAATTATGCGGAAGTATACAGGAACTTGTAAGTGCGCAGTACTGAACACAACCAACAGTATAGAAGTAGGATCAGTTTGATTTTTATAGGTTCAATTTATATGATGGAATAAAAAT
The DNA here is from genome assembly GCA_946903255.1 of Schistosoma spindalis. Classification (NCBI taxonomy): domain Eukaryota; kingdom Metazoa; phylum Platyhelminthes; class Trematoda; order Strigeidida; family Schistosomatidae; genus Schistosoma; species Schistosoma spindalis. The sequence continues at coordinate 3,937,590 of OX336418.1, read as the reverse complement.
CAGAGCAGCAATAAAATTTGGTTTGTTACTTTTGATTCTGACCACATAAAGAATTTTAGTTAACCAGCCTTCTTCCAATTTCAGTTACTGCCAGAATCAAACATCTTTATTACTGTTTATCATCGTTATAGGATTGATGTTTATCTTACTCCTAAGTTTGGGGAAAAGAATCCTCGAAATATTCATTATAGGGTTACATAAATTTAGATGTAAAGTCTGATATAATTTCATTCAGTTAATTAATTTTCATCCAATTTGAAAAGTCTTGTCCTGATTTTATAAACTCATGCATACTATTTTTACCAAGCAATATACGTATACACTGTTTGTTAACAATTTAACTTTTATTAACATTTAAAAGAATAGAGAATTGAAAGATACGGATCTAATAACACGCCAGCGCGCTGTTAAAGCCTTATGTGATTATTTGCATGATCCTGAGCATATTGAAGAAGCAATTAATGAAGGTAATACTGTGACTTTTTTCTCATTAAACTAATTTATATAGGCACTATTTGTTCATTGAGCTTTTTGCTTAAAGACCCCGACATATCTTGTAGGGGGTACTCAACAGAATGTTTTGTAATCATCTGCCGTAGGTTGCGAAATAATTTTCATTTCCAAAATAGAACACGCAATAGGTCGAACCGCTGCATTGAGACATAATATTTTGGAGTCCTTCGAGCCTCTTCTAGATTTTAACCAACCTGATGTAATCAGACTAAATACACACAGAGCTATTGAACTTTTGACTACGAATTTAACAGGTGTACAGGCAATCATTGAAGCGAAATACATTGACTTATTAGTGAGATGTGTTGAGAAAGAAGTGGATGAAATTAAGGTTGGTATATTTTAATAATGTTTATTCATCTAAATCTAGATTATTGTATTGAACACTTTATATCACTGCTTCAGTTTTGAAACCGAAGAAGGATTAAACGCCGGCGGGATACCGCTGTTCACTAAACTTCTTACTCATTCAAACACAGAAATCAGAACACGTGCAGCTCAAAATATTTTGCGTTTATGGTAAGTAGTTTAATGTTTTCTGAAGTGTGATTCTTGATGTCTTTAATCGATTTAAATTCAGTTAAATAGTATGTCATCAGAAGTTATTTGACAAAAAGTAATTATCGGTTTTCCACACATGGGGTAACTTTACGTATAACAACCGACTATCTTGTAGTTACGTATTTCTGTGATTATCATGCGTCTTTTGATACCTCCATAGATCAGATATTTTGTGTGGTGACGCTAATTTGTTTGTGAATATTAAATTCAGTTGTATTTAGTATATAGTATATGTAAATATCGCTCTGTTTTACTGGCTGGAGGTTATAAGCTTGACCTAATTGCGGAATTAATTTACGTGCTTTTTTAACAAGCAGGGACTAGATTAATCTTATGACTGCGTGGCATACAGCTGTCTTGAGATGGTGGAGAAGTTTTGTAGCTCAGGTGGATGATTGTGACGGAGTTTTGTTCTCTTAGCCTGATGGTTTGGTCGTGGAGCTTTCATCGTTCTTTTGAACATGTGAATTTTGTGCTGATGATGTTCAGAAGGACGACGAAGGCTCCACGACCAAACCATCCGGCTCAGAGAACAAAACTACATCAAAATACAGCTGTCTGCACTATTTTGCCGAAGAATTTCACCAAACACTAACAAAATTAAGGTAAAAAAATTAATACATTAAACCCATCAAACTGTCGCTTTAATTAAAACAAGATAGCCGGTATAAGCAAACTGCACTTTTAAAATATTTTAACCCATCAGTGAGAATTAATATCCTCAATAAAATAATAGACACCAATTATATGCACGTATTCATAATTAAATCACAGCATTTAGAGGTGATCTTGACATTTTTTTAGTAACAAAATAAGTGTAGTTTTCAGAAACGCATGTTCAGTGCAGTAAGTCATTTCGTTAAATAACGAGGACGCTGGAAGGGAACTTATGCCTTAGTTTTATCGCTGACTTCTATTAGGTGTGGTCACAAAGGGATCTATTAAATCCATATGGATATTTCTTTGGATAGTTTGTGTAAAAATGTCTGTGGCCAGAAGATCAAATAAGTTTAGGGTTAACAACCTCCTCATGTAGCTCTTCTAGAGTTACTGCTTGTCCCAAGCCCGGGTAAAGGAGAACAGTTGGGCTTACTCTCCCCCCTTTTTTTCTTCTGGTAGTTTACTTGATTATCAAAACCTTCACATTTGAAGGGAACCACGGAATACAATAGACGGCTTGCATGCAACTAGAGGAATGGACTTTGCAGATGACCTGGCCCTTCTATCTCATACATGGCAGCAAATTCAAGTCAAGACAAGTAGTATAACAGCAAACTTTTCATCATTAGACCTCAACAAAGGAAGAAGCAAGATCCTCAAATACAATACAGAGAACATCAACGAAATCATACTTGATGGAGAAACTCTGGAAAACGTGGAAGCATTCACGCGCCTGGGTAGCATCATCGATGAACAACGAGAACCGGATGCCAAAGTAAAGGCAAGGATCGGAAAAGTAATGGCGGCATCACTATGGTCGGAGAACATATGAAACTTACAACAAATATCAACCACTATCAAAGTCACAATCTTCAGTTCGAACGTCAAGACAGTTTAACTGTACGGAGCTGAAACGTGGAGAACTACCACAATCATAATCAAAAGAGTACAAGGATTTACAAGTAGTTGTCTACGTAAGATAGTGAATGTCCGTTGACCGGATGGCATCAGCTACAGCCTACTGTGGGAGAGAAAAAACCGGCTTCAAGTAGAAGGGGAAATTAGGAAAAGACACTCAAAGTATATAAGACATACATTTCGAAAAGCACAAACTGCATCACGAAGCAAGCGCTAACGTGGAATTCTGAAGGTAAATGGATAAGAGAAAGGCCAAAAAACATACTACGTCGAGAATTGTAAGCAGAAATGAAAAGGATGAAAAGTAACTAAAGACAAGTGGAAAGGACTTATAGGACAGAGGTGGGTGGAAAATGTTGGTGGGTGGACTATGCTCTTCCACGTGAGGTAACAGGCGTAAGCAGGTAAGTTAAGTATTAAGTAGTTATCACAGGCCAGGAATTGAACCCAGAATCTTTAGACTCATGATCATGGCTTTTTACTAAAACTCTGAAGATTTCGTTTCGAAACTAGTCATCAGTTTAGACATAATAATTACCAGTATGGAGGTTGTGTAGACCCACAGTGGTGGGGCTTTGAATACTCAATACTAAGGAGTATCATACGTAGACAAAACATCTGCCTAGTACTTCCAGCTTTTCAACGATTGTTTAATTTGTGTTGGTTTGTAGCTTCAATAACTGTAAGAAACTGTACATTAAACAATTACTTTTCAGAATGGGTTTTGTAGAGATTTTAGAAATTTCACTAGTTGAAATCATGAGTCAGTTGAAGCTAGACCACCATGGAAAACTTGGAAGCACTGGCCGACCGTTTCGTCCTAGTATAGATTCGAATCTCGCGTGGAGCGTGATCGCGGATGCACACTGCTGAGGAGTCCCATACTAAGACGAAACAGCCATCCAGTGCTTCTAGGTTTTCCATAGTAGTCTAGCTTCAATTGACTCATGATTTCAACTAGTGTAATTACTTTTCCTTTATATTTTAATATTGGAACCTAATCACCTTTACAAATACAATAATTATGAAATAATAACTGTTAATGATCATAATTTGTATGCAGCAATCTGTTGTACAAAATTTCATATTAATGTAAACATATATACAAAAACACATCAATTACAAAAGGAAGAATTTTTCATTTATGAATATACTACTGATATATTTAAATGAGTAGAAAGATTATTGTTTGAAATGTAATTTGAATTCATACTAATAGTTTTGTTCTTTGAGCTGGATAGTTTTGTCATGGAGCTTTCATCATTCTTCTGAACAAAACTCCATGAAAATCATCCATGTGAGCTACAAATCTTCACCACTATCTCAATATATATATATATTCATACTTTTTATTTAAACCATAGTGTAAATTTAAGAGGTAAACAAGAAGCTTTGGATAATGAAACAATTCCTGCATTAGTTTCTCTGTTAAATGATCCAAATGAAGATTTGAAAGCATTTTCTGCTGGAGCATTAGGTTTGTAAGTCATAATTATATTATCATTTGTAAATGAATATTGAGGTGAGATTATAATTTATGGTAAATAATAACAATAACAATAAAAATAATGTTAGACGACTCTCTGTGTTCGATCATCGTTATCTCCAAAGGATTGCTGACATCCAGTGGCAACACCATGTCAGTAATGCAGAGGTTCGGCACCGTGTGTTCGGGCACAGAGACGATAATTCCATTGGTGTCACCACCTTGAAACACCGACTTCGGTGGCTTGGACATGTTCTACGAATGTCGTCCAAGAGAATTCCTCGTCGTGCATTATTTGCCGACTCTGGGACTGGTTGGAAAAAGCGGAGAGGTGGTCAGTATATGACATGGTGTCGTGGTATGAAAGAAATCTGCAAAGGGCTGGCTTGTCTTGGTCCTTCACGACTCCCTGGTTGGAGTCCGAGAGATGGCGTAACATGGTGGCTAGAAACGTTATCAGATATGGCTCAGAATAGAAGCTAGTGGCGATCCTTCTGTAACCTTCTTTTACTTTCTTCACAAAAAGTGTTTATATCTTTCTTAACTGAAAGATTTCTTCTGATTGTCCTTTTTCGTTTCCCCCATTATTAGTACTATTACACTACCTTACACTTATCTGTTGGTTATTATTCTTCTTTTTACGCTTCTTACCCTCCTTTCTTTTTTCCCTTCTCTTTAAATTCTCATTGTTTTGTGTGGCGCATATATATTTGGTGCCCCCTTGTACCAATATTTATGTGTTCAAATGAATATAATAAAATAATTTATGGATGAACCAATGAGATTTACGATAATAGATATTGAATTATGGTGCGAAATTAATTAATTCAATTGGAAAAATAGAGTTTTCAATGATTAAGAACATGAGTCAGTTGAAGCTAGACCACCATGGAAAACCTGGAAGCACTGGACGGCAGTTTCGTCATATTGTAGGACTCCTCAGCAGTGCGCATCCACGACCTCGCTCCCTGCTTGATTCGCACTGCGTACTGCTGAGGAGTCCCACAATAGGACGACACGGCCGTCCAGTGCTTCCAGGTTTTCCATGGTGGTCTAGCTTCAACTGACTCATGATCTTAATCATTGAAATTACTACAATCTCCACAAAACCCCTTCTGATAAATAGAGTTTTGACATTATAGCTAATGTCAGTTTGTGATGAAAACCCTATATCTGATTCCTAAGCTTAATCACCAATTGTAAATCATAATCTGAATTCTTCACGGTGGTTTATAACCCTCATTTAGCCGTAGTATGTAGATGGCCATTCTTAAAGGTCTCATTAGAGTTGCTCAATGATCGTCCATAAATTATAGTCTCACCAATATTAATTGTAATTCAAGTTAACCAATTGAATGATTAAACAACTAGGTATATCATTAAGTTTTACTTTCTAAACAGTTTTAGCGCCATGTTTGTATGATTAAATGACACAAAGTGTAAAATGGTGCAGACTAAGGTTTATTGAATCCTTGGCCATATGAAAATTCAAACTCTCTTTATTCTTATTGGATCATTTGATTCTATTTGTTTCTACAACCATTTAGGTACATGTTCACACACACACACCCTAATTTTGAGATCATGATTACTCCTCTCTATGTATATGTGACCTGATAATATTAGCTTATTATCTAGAGGGATGAGGTTTCAAATTACAGTTGATTGATCATGGGTGGGGATCAATGTCATGTGTGTCAAATCCTTATTAGTGAAAATCGAATGCTATCTACCATGTTGCAATGTGGCCACCAGTCTAGGTGACTCGACAATGCGGGCACTATTTTGAGATTAGATGGTGGTTGAAGGTAGTCGACAGGAAACCCTGGACCTGGATTTCGTACTACTTGGCACTCGTCAGCAAGGTGTACCTGTAATGTTGTGGGAACTGGTGCTCCCTGACGGATTCGATTCCGTGTGACCCAGCTTCACAGTCATGAGAATGAGGTTTCAAAATGTTTTAACATTATTTTCTTTATTATCCTTGTATCCCACTTACCCTCCATTTCTAGTCTAGTTGACCTTTTGCTTTTTTATATATAAATGTTCTTAACAAGTATATTATGTGTGTGATCAGATTGTTTGAAATGTATTGCGCTAATATATCATCATATAGTTCTGATAATCTTTATCAAAGGGACTAATTGCTTTAAATGTAAAGGTGTTATACGGTAATGATTGAGAACACAAGTGGGAAGATTAATTGATTAAATTCATTTGGTATTGTTTGTTTGAATCTTCCCATTGATGTTTAGGACTGCAATTGATCAGTCTCTTATTGGCATACTGTGTGTATTGCTTTAATTCACAAGCATTACAAGTAAAAATGGATAGTGGCTAGCAATGGTATTTAGAACACGCGTTTCGTGGTTAAGGCGATTGCGTTTGAAGTGAATAGTACTGGGAGGTTTCGAGTCCGAGAGTGAACGTCAACTCTGAAATTGAGGTATATCTAGCGGACCAGTCCCAAATAGGATGAAACGCGTGTCCTTAATTTCACTACTAGCCACTATCTATCTTTGTATATGTGACTAATTTATTGCTTAGCGCAACATTACAGAATGTTTTCATTTAAATATGAGAACCATACATGAAATACTTTATTTGCATATAATCCATCAAATTTTCTTTTATAACTCCTTCATTCTCCTATTATTATTACAATTATTCTTCTAAGAAATTCAAAGTAATTAGTCCCTTTGATAAATTTCGATAATGTAATAAGAAGACGACGGTTATCAGAACTATATGATGATATATCATAGCCCAATACCTTTCGAACAATCTGATCACACACATAATATACTTGTTAAGAACATTTATATATAAAAAAGCAAAAGGTCAACTAGACTGGAAATGGAGTAAGAGGAGATAAGGATAATATGAATAATAATAATACTAATACTACTAATACTTATACTACTAATACTACTACTAATAATTAATACTAATACTAATACTACTACTACTAATAATAATACCATTACCAATACTAATAATAGTAATAATACTAATACTAATACTACGACTAATAATAATCAATAATAATAATAATAATACTAATACTACTAATAATAATACTAATACTAATACTACTACTAATAATAATCAATAATAATAGTAATACTAATACTAATACTACTACTAATAATAATTAATAATAATTTTATATGGCTAAAGCTTCAATAAATCTTAGCATACACCCTTTTACATTTTTATACAACACCACACTTGATTGTATTTGTTTCTGCAACCATTTTGGTATATGTTCACACACCCTAATTTTGAGATCACGATTGCTCCTCCCTATATATTTGTGACCACATACACATTTAAATTGGTAAACACAGTGGGATGTGACACAATCGTTTTAACGTCTTTTAGGTTTTGAATGAAGCATACACCTTGTTCTTTCTTTGATAATGACCTTTTGTTGATGACTGATTTAAGGCTTTGTTTCAATAAAAGTCTATTTGAATCACCATTGAATGGTATGGTGATGTTGATAGTATTTTTCTCTGCCAAAGCTATAGTAGGCCTCACTGTACCATGGACTTTCTATTTATTTATAAATTTAAGTGGATAGCCATTTTCCATTAATGTTTTGTTTAGCAATCTAACACCATCATCAATAGCATCATTTGTGCAAATACAATCCAGCCTGTTAAATAAGTATCTTATCAAACTACGTTTGTATTGCACAGGGCGATAACTATAATAACTAAGGTATTAACCTGTCCACGTTGATTTTCTAAAAAATAGATCGTTTGACTAAGCCATCATCTCGTCTACTCAGAAGTATATCTAGGAAGGGGAGCTGATCCCTCTTCTCCTCTTCACATAAGAGACTGATATGGTTTTCGAGAGTGTTAAATTTATTCAATAAACAGTACATATCCTCTTTTCTTTCACAAACAAATACGATATCGTCCACATATCTCTTATAAAGTGACATGTTTCCAATTAGGCCATCAACCAGATTTTCATCATGTGCTCTGAATACATCTGTTAATAATGATCCTAGCAGACTAACCATAGCAACCCCATCAATCTGACGAAAGTATTCCCTATCAAAAGTGAACTGAACTTTGTCAGTACATAATAATAGCAAATCTTTAAGAAGATTAATTCACTTGATATTGTTTTACTTTAATCTTCCCATTGATGTTTAGGACTGCAATTGATCAGTCTGTTATTGGCATATGTGCATACTGTGCGTATTGCCTCGATATTGCCTCAATTTACAAGCATTATAAGCAAAGATGGATAGTGGCTAGCAGTCCTAAACATCAATGGGAAGATTCAAGTAAAACAATATCAAGTGAAATAAACTTCACCCGTTTGCACAAGCAAGTGGCTATCAGGACTCTGTAGCTAAGTGGATAACGCGATGGCGTTTGAAGCGGACGGTACTGGGTTCGAGTCCCAGAGTGAACATCAACTCTGGGATGCAGGTACATCCAGCTGACGAGTCCCAAATAGGACGAAACGCGTGTCAAACTGGATTCCACTGCTAGCCACTATCCATCTTTGCTTATAATGCTTTAAGAAGATTGTTTACAGATATGTAATCCACATAATATATTAATAGTGTTTTTTATAAGTACATTTATAACACAAGGAATTCACATCAAATGAACATATTGTCTTTTCCTTTGATATTAATATCACTTAAATGATCGACTAAATCAAAATGTATTGTGCTAGTATATCATTACATAGTTCTGATAGTCTTCGTCTTCTTCTTATTACATTATCGAAAATTACTCTTTGTTTACATTCTTATTCTTTTCAATTTAATTTTCTTAATCTTCTACTGCTAGTCATTTCATTTCTAACTAATTCATATACTACTTATATCTGTCAATATAAGTAGTAAATACCACCATCAATTATTATATCATATTGTAGAAAATTAACATAGAATAAATAATAATATCAATAATAAGAGTACAATTGATAGATTGTATTTTCGTTTTTTTCTTTCTTTTTTAAATCTTATTTCTCAAGTATATGTACAACAAATCATGGTCGTTATACTACTTTAAATGCTGGTGCTATTCCATTACTTCTTAATCTAGTTGATAATAAATGTAGTCGAGTAAGAGTTAATACTTTTAAGGTAAGAATTATTATTTATTGATTTCAGATGAATTTCTATTGATGATTGATTTTAGAGAATCAGGCTTTTTTTTTTTTTAAGATAATCAATCAATTGATCAATGAAGTTTATGCTTTGAAGGGGTTTTATGGATATTATAGTAATTTTAATTGTAAAGATCATGAATTAATTGAAGCTAGACGACCAATAGAAAATTTGCAAGCACTGGACGACCGATTTTTTCTATTGTAGGACTCCTGAGTAGTGCACATCCACGATCCCACCTCGGGTGATCTGAACCTAGGATCTATCAGTCTCGCGCGCGAGCGCTTAATCTTTAAACCACTGATCTGGCCGGCATCCAATGGTGTGAATGTCTAACTTCAACTAATCCACGAAATTGATCGACACATCCCTCATTGTCATCAGTGAGTTACTATCTCACAACAGACCAAGTTGAACTCCACTGATCTATTTATATTTAACAATTTAGCTACTTCTGTGGCAAATTCTATATCCAGGTTACCAAGAGACAAATTTAACAACGAGATAGTTTGTCCTTCCTTGAGTAGTTTGGAAAGAATCAGACGAAATCAATATGCAGCTTCGTTACATCTAGTTGCATATATGTATCCTGTACAGATTGCCTTGATATTACCTTAAGTCACAAGCATTATAAGTTTAGATGGATGGTGGCTAGCAGTGAAATCCATAACACGCGTTTCGTCCTATTTAATACTCTTTGGTTGGATGTACCTCAATCCCAGAGTTGATGTTCACTTTATGATTCGAACCCACTACTATTCATTTCAAATACCATTGCATTATCCATTTAACTACTTAGTTCAAAGAGCCACTAGCTTATACACATATGGCTTTGGAACATTATTTTCAAGTGAATGACCAAAGTTTAGATTTAACCTAGGTTACTAGATAAAGATGTTTAAGTGATTGATGAGGTCACTAAGTTTGTGGGTCGAATTTAAAGTATTATTCAGTGTTCATTATTTCATTTCAATATTTTATTTTCAGTGATTCAAAATGATTACCAGTTTCTTTAAATAACACTCCTTATCATAGATCTTACTGAATATCGTTCGTATCTTTTTTGTGATATTTATTCTGTTTCCAATCCAATATAAATCTAATTTTACACTATTAATTATCACTGACTAATTTAACAGTTAAATCACACATAAAAGATGCTTTGATGATCTTGGATCCATGAGATTTTCATCCTATAAATGTTTCATATGCTTCTTTAATCAGGATCAGAGCAACTACCTGAGTGTTTGTGTGTGTGTGTGTGTGTGCGGAGCATTTTCTTCTTCATGACCAGAGTACAGTAAAATCAAACTGTTTATTTCACAGATTTTTGTTTACTCTAAATCTTTATTTAACTTATAGTTGACTCTCAATAGAACTGAATATCCCTACAAATTCCATTCAAACATTCTAGGGTTGACAATGTTTAGATTTAATTTTTACAATTTTATTTATTCATTTTAGGTTCTAACTTGTTTATCTGAGACACCTGAAGGTCGAAGGATTCTATTGGATCATTTAAATAAAGTATGTTTCATATTTTGGTTTATTTTTGAACATAAAATTGTCATTCTATCATTCATATGAATGTGTATTTTCGTTAGGATTAATGATTGTAATATTTCAGGAGTTAAGATCATGAGTCAATTGAAGATAGACCACCATAGAAAACCTGGAAGCACTGGATGTCAGTTTCGTCCTAGTATGGGACTCCTAAGTAGTGCACATCCACAAGCCCGCTTGTGAGTTTCGAACCCAGTACCTATCAGTCTCGTGCGCGAGCGTTTAGCCTGTAGATCACTGAGCCGGCCGGCATTCGATGGTTTTAATGTCTAACTTCAATACACGAAATTGCGCAACCGTCTTCCATTTTCATTGGTGGGCAACTGCCTCACATTTTTTCAATTTCAAGTTTTTAATCTTATATTATCGGGTACAACAGCCGAGTAGCCTATATTTGCGACACATCGGTAAAACGTACGCAAAATATTCAGAACACTAGTTCTCATTATGTGGTTTGAATTCAGAGGTGTTAACATTAACTTCAATTCAAAACCGTTAATCCAAGCCTTCACATCTATGTCGTACGGTACGCATTCTATGCAGTCAGGTTTATAAACGTGTCAGAGGTTATCAATTGGTCTTAACAGTTACCGCTTCTTCTGAAAACAATTGAGTGCATAATCTGAAAACATTTTTAGCTATTTATACTGCTCATAAGTTACATTCGTTACTGATTGATTTCGTATGGAATACCATTAAAAATCACGGAGTAGTGGATGGCTGATATGTCTTGGTTTGAGGCTGCTTGAAACCACTTCCCAAAGACTCTGTGAGGGACCTTTTTAATGACTCTCAGGTCCCGAAGAGAACTACTGGCCATTAAAACCAGTAGATCATCATCCAACGATGTAATTTTAACTTTATTCAGTTTGTGTGTTATAGCGTTACTATGGTGTATACTGCTTATGTTGATAGATATAAGTAGTATGTGGAAGCAATTGGAAGTAGAATGTCTGTCACCAGAAGACTGAATTAAAGAGACCAGGAAGGCAAACGGAGAGCAATTCGGATAACAACAGAATTAGAAGAATGACAAATTATGTAAAAGACAACTGATTACAGATGTGTAAATAATGAATGTAATGTATGATTTTCATATTTTACGTAAACAATAAATTCGTTTTCCGCAGGGTTGGAAGGAAAATGCTGGTTATCTGCCTATGCTCCTCCACAAGGAGTAACAGGCGTAAGTAAGTCAGTAGGTTTATGTTCATTACATTTGGTGCAATCCTGTGGACACCATTGCCGGGGATCTATATCCGTTAGTATAAGCAGCATACACCATATTACGATTATCTAACTGTTTCATTTCAAACTGGTCTGCATGCTATTCATAAACTGGATGAATCTGATTTAGCGGTTCTATTAGTTAAGCATTCACTACTAGACCCTATAATCATTGATTGACATTTTTGTCCATTGTCATACAGAACAAATGTCCACAACTCTCTGATATTCAATAGTATCCCCAACTGAAATGAATTAGTAACAAATAAAAACTAATTTCCATAAAAACTCTTTAAAATAATCATTTCATTCTAATCCTGTTTTTTTTTTCTTTGTTTTTAGATATCACCACATGTAACTGATATGAATGCTGCTGTAGCAAAACATGCAAAAATAGCTATATCTGTTATCACTTGGCAACCTTAATTCCCCTTCCACCCCACCCCACCCCACCCTCGAAAAAAACCATAGTTAATGAGACACAATCAAAAATAAACAAACACACAGACGGAATGTTTACATATACTTTCATAATATTTCATTTATCATATAGTGAAATCTCCCTTATAGAGTAATACAGTTCTAATGAAAGTAAAATACCACCTAATATATTTCTTCATTAATGTATGCATCAGATTATCTATACTAATATAATTCATTTTATGTGATATAATGAGATTATTATTATCATTATCAGATATGGGGTGAATGGAGATTATAGCGAATAAATAGTTGAGATCATGAATCAATTAGAAATAGATCACTATAGAAAACCTAGAAGGTTTGAACAGTTGTTTCGTCTCAGTATCGGACTCTTCAGAAATACGCACTCAGCGGTTTGATTAGCAGTTTAGGTTAGATAGTTTTTTTTCTTTTAAAAACATGTCTATTTTAAAGTGGTCAATATTGGAGAATGATTAAGTATACTCATTCACAATAAAAAGTACATACAAGAGATTAGGTACTTTGAGAACATTACAATATCAAGACTAAAGTATTCATAAGTTATGACATAATCACTAGTTAGCATGGTTTTAACCCGCTCTAATTGTATCTAACTTTATTCATTCACATATTGATAAGTCTTGCCAATTGAACGTCAGATTTGATTTCTATATTGTATATATCGATTCTTTATCGGTTTCAATCTAGATTTGGTTTGAAATACAGAATCTATTAAACTGTACAGCTCAATTCATAAGTCAATTAAAGCTAAACCACCATGGGAAACCTAGAAGCATTGAACTCCTCAACAGTGCGTATACACTGTTGGGGTGATCCAGAAAACTACTCGCAAAAGACAAGAAAGCCTCAGGAAACACTAAGAAGCATTTTATTCAATCAGTATTCAAGAAAATGAAAAGACGCATGTAGAGTTTCTGATTGGATGATAATGTATACTGCTACTATGTTCAGTAGCATTCCAGAATTTTCAGGGAGCCCAAGAACATCTGAAATACTATAAGAACCCTATATATTCTGTACTAAATTGAACCTTTGGAGTAAAATGTTTCTTCCATATTTTGCAGCTTTTCCCTCATGTTCAGGTCGCTGTGTAGTTCTAGCTTGAGGAACTTATCACACATGATCTCGCCCCATGAGATTCGAACCCAAGACCTACCAGTCTAGCACATGAGCGCTTAACCTCCAAACCACTGATCTGGCCTGCATTCAACAGTGTTCATGTCGAATTTTAACCAATCTATCAAATTTATTAACATTTTTCTCTATGTAAAAAAAAACACAACTAGATCATAAAATCTTATTCCGATGTATACATTAATATAAAACTGAACAATGCAAGAGATTATGAAATGGTAAAACCAAAAGTAACCGAGAGAATAAAACAACAACAACGACAATATGGTTGAAACAATTACAAATAAACAAAAGTTAAAAAAAACAAAGGGTTACGCAATAATGATTACAGCATATATTGATCGATATCAATATAGAAAGTAACTATTACATCATACCAACCAATATATATATATATGAATAGATATATGAAGTACCTTGTACAAGACTATTACCATGAGTACTATTCATTCATTCATTCATTCATTGAATGTTATATGGCTTACAATAAGTATGTATTAATTATCATCGGTTTTACTAGTTAACTTTTGAACAGTATCTGCAAAATGTCGAGCAAGATTTAAAATATCATCAACATTATGATGTTCAGCTCGTTCTGTTTTTGAATAGAAAAGAAAATAAAGAAAGAAACACACACATACACACATTAAAAATGAGATGTTATGAAAGAAATTCTAATCTACATTAATCAATGATCTATGATCTATGATCTTAAATGTTGTTATAAATCTTTAGTTGTGATCGTAGATGTAGTCAAACTCTAGATAACTATAACATATTCAAGCGGAATTGTTGAGGAGTCCCACAATAGAACGAAACGGCCGTCCAGTGCTTCCAGGTTTTCAATGGTGGTCTAACATCAATCGGTTCATGATCTCAATCATATATATATATACTGTATGGGTAAGATTTTGATCTAGATCTCTTGAAATTGTTTTTAGAAATAAGTTACTGGTAAGTAAATGAGTTTTAATGCTTTACTGATCATTTTTAGTATAATAAACAGTTTTCTTTTGAAATAGTTGATATCATGAGTCAATTGAAGATAGAACATCATAGAAAACCTGGAAACATTGGATGATTATTTCGTTCTATTGTGGACCTCCTCAGCAGTGCACATTCACGATCCCACCTCTCTAGATTTGAACCCAGAACCTATCGATCTCGAGCGCAAACACTTATCCTTTATACCACTGATATGTCTAACTTCAACCAATCCGAAAAACTGAGAGTTATACCCACTATTGTCTTCAGTGTGTTACTATCTCACAATAGAATCAGTTGAACTCCACTGATCATCCAGTGCTTTCAATTGACTCGTGATCTCAACTATTAAAATTACTATAATATCCACAAAAACCTCTTCGGATATTAATAAACAGTTATTTGATAAGTCTTGTAGTTGAACGCTAGATTCGCTTCCTAAGCTCTTCTAGTAACTTCCAGGCTAAATCTACACAGTGACTTGAACATGAGAGAAAAGCTGCAAAATATGGAAGAAACACTTTACTCCAAAGTTCGTTTTAGTACAGAAAATCTAGGGTTTATATAATATTTTAGATGTCCTTGGGTGTCCCGAAAATGCTGGAATGCTACTAAACATAGCGGCGGTATTGGTAATCATCCGATCAGAAACTTGACATGTGTCTTTTGACTTTCTTGATGTTTCTGGCTAAACTTCTAGTGAATATTGATTGAATAAAATGCTTCTTAGTGTTTCCTGAGGCTTTCTTAACTATTGCGAGTAGTTTTCTGGATCACCCCAACAGTGTTCTCGTTTTCTTTTTTTTTTTTGATCATCAATTGATGAAACATACTACTTATATCTGTCAATATCAATAGAATACATCACAGCGTTTCCAGATTTTCAATGACATGTCCTCACTTATATCAATGCACACGTGATTAACTGCGGACATTCATTTGACTGGAAAAATTTGCAAATCTTGGATACAGGAAGATCCAAAAATATCAGAGAATTTTTTCGAAGCTTGGCACTCAGATCATTCAGTAATCAACAAGCACATTGAAATCGATTCAATTTATCAACCAAATCAAGAAAACTATGTATAAACATAGGAACAGAAATTAAACCATTGGGTTATACAACCAAAACAAAGAAGTAAACAATGTCAGGTTTAATGTCAACAAGAATCAATCAACATCTAAGTCTAAACGTTGATGGTTTGTTTTTAATAGTTGAATTCATGAATCGATCTAAGCTAGATCTATACCAGAACTGTAGTGGACAAGAACACAAGTGAGGACAATCGAATTTATATAAATACATAACTTCATGAAATCTGAGAATCATACAGTAAATACTAAATTTGTAAAATATCAATCGATTGTCTCATATTTCATTGTTCTTTCATCATCATATCAATTATTCTCTGCTTTCATTCTCTTTTCTTTGATTATCTTAACCTTCAGCTACCAGATATTTCACTTTCAATTGGTGAAATATACTACTTATATCTATCAATATCAGTAGCACACATCACAGGATGAAACAACAGTCCAGTGTTACCAGATTTTCAATGATAATCTAGTTAAAATCGATTCATGGGTTCCACAAACCCTCGCCCTCCCTCCCCCCCCAACAACAACGTTCTGATTAAATATATTCATTAGTTGATATGAGATCATGAAAATGATCCCCCACCACCAACTTATTCTGATATCTTATTTATACAAGAAAAAGGGAAAACAAGCAGTAGATCATCGTCATCATCATCATCATCATCATTTAAAACTTACCATTAAAAAATTTTAAAATATCCGTTAATTCCATATGATTTGAACTAATCACATCTCTATAATATTGAATTAATGCTAAAGCAATAAATAAACTAAAATCTTTAGAAATTATATGTTCAGCGCATAAAATAACTTCCCATATTTGAAAAATATCTTGATAATTAAATTCTTGAAAAGAAAGAGAAAAAAAAAGAAAAAAAAGAAAGAGAAATTCATTATCTAAGGGTGGGGGTTTGTGGAGATTTTAAGGAATTTCAATAGTTGAAATTATAAGTCAATTGAAGATAGATCACTGTTGGAAAACCTGGAAGCATTGGACGATTATTTCGTCCTTTTATAGGTTTCCTCAGCAGTGCGCATCCATGATTGAGCCTCCCGCGAGATTCAAACCCAGGACTTATCAGTCTCGCGAGTGAACGTTTAATCATTAGACCACTGAGCCGGCTGGTATCCAACGGTGTTAATGTCTAACTTCAATTCATTAGTTAATGTCGAGTTATCTAGATTAGTGACCATATTATAACTTGATCGATAGTATTCCATTTGTAATACGAAGGATTTAATATACATGACATTGATTACTATTCCGTGATCAATCAATTGTGGATCAGTTAATTTAGTCATGAATCATTTAGTTAGTAAATTGTTTAGAAAAGGCTTAGTAACAAAAAAATATTTTACAAGATAAATCAATAATCACCATGGTGACAATAAATTATATTAAAATAATTCAGAAAGGCCTTTTTTTAATTAGATAAGTGGTCAATCTGTTTTGACATAATGTTAAATCACTTTACTTTTAATATGGAAAGAAGGCTTGAATATTCATTTAACGTGGATTGTTTTTACAGGCAACCATACTCATGGATTAGTTGAAGTTACATATTAACACCATTGGACGCCGGTCAGATCAATGGTTTGGAGGTTGAGCATTAACCCGCGTAGCCGATAGATTCTGGGTTCTATTCCCGTGAGCGGGATTGTAGATACACCCTGTGGAAGAGTTCCATACTAGGATGAAACAACCTTCCATTGCCTCCAAGTTTTCCATGATAGTCTAGCATTAATCAACTTATGAATTCAACTATTAAACCACATTTGACTTTATTTTTATTATTTCACACACACACACACACACACACACATAAAACCTCAACATCATTTAGCAATTTGGGAAAGTTTGTAGATCAAATAAGGCGAATTGCATACAAATATGAACAAAAGTAAACCTATTGTAGTGAACGATGTAGTTGAATACACAATTACAGAATAACTTGATGGAATATAAGAATCATGCAGTAAATACTTTATCTACAAAATGTCAATCAACCGACTCAGACTTCATTGTTCTTTCATTTCCATATCAATCATTCTCATCCTCTTTCCAATGATCATCTTGACCTTCTGCCACCGGACATTTTACCTTCAGTTGATGGTACATACTACTTATATCTATTGATATCAGTAGCATATACCACAATATTAACATGTTCTGAAATCTATCCATTCATATTTTAAATTATTTTAATCAGGGTTTTCTCAAGAAAAACTATAACTGGATCAATAGATTTTGAAAAATTCGTCTACGTTGAAGAATTTACACATTCTTCGTATCTAATTAAAGACCTGAGAAATTTATGTTGACACATCACGTATGTTTCGGATGTAAATGTGGATATATAAGTCTACCATTCACCTTTCTTTAGGTTCTTAGATGTCTTTGAAAAAACGAGATATCTGTCTACCAATCAAATCGTTTATATATTCCACAACAATCAGCTCTGTATTGACTACTTCTGCTACCTTGACGTGGTGGTCGGGCTTGCCTATCGTGATGAAGCAACCGAGTTATACTGGCTGGAATGATCGTTCCTCAAGGTCGTACCATGTCAGACAGGTCGGTTGAAGAGCGGTAAGACTAAAAGCAACAAACCCAAGGTTCAAAGGCGAAGTCGTACTGCTCATCGTACAGAGGTGTGACAGCCGTAAGGTGTTTCCTTCAGACAAGCAGCATGACACACAAGGAGGGGTGGGGTTAGAAAAGATCAACCCTAAGAATATACACTTCGCCTTATCCCACAGATATCCATCTCCGGCGGTAAGGTCTCAACAAGTACGGAGGTAACATGAAAATTACTCACAGAAAGGTCGTGTATGACCGACCACAAGCAGTTGTCTCTTGGACACTGCGGTCACTCTCTCAGGTGATTAAGACCACCTCTAATCCAATTTCCTTTTCAGATACCTCCAGAAGAACCCTTCCACGGTGTGTGAAACAGAGAAGTGATAACCGCCGCCCTCATACCTCCAACAGCACTCAAGACCACTGTAGTATCATGAAGATGCTTGTATCTTTACACTTAGTCGAATATTCAAGATGTATATTGGTACAGTAGATTATGTATCTTCATGAACGATTCGAGTTTTAAAGGCTTCATTGATTTATAAAATACCCTTAACCGGTTGTAATGAAACTCTTGAAATTCGGCATATAAATCTGGTATATCTAGAGCTTAGATTCTTGACATACCATGTACTACTTGAGTAATCAAATGATAGAACCCTGCAAGTTATAAATGAAAAAATAAAAGACGATCGGGAAAGAATGCTATTCCAAACAGTGCCAATTATGTTACAAAACTCTCAGGTAGCTTTAGTAGCTTTTAGTAAAGGCAAAATCATCATTATAGTTATGCAATCCGCATACAGTGATTTTTAACCATTTATCCAATAGAGAGGCTACAGCTTGATATTCTGGAGAATTCTTCCAAAAGATGATTGGATGGAATTACTTCGACTCATTCTGAACTTCTTATAGCTTCCTCAAGTTCACCCCATGGACCGTTCTCATAAATTTAAATAATGATTTATGTTTATAAATTTAAAATTAATCACAATATTACATAATTTTTTTATATAACAACTAACTGACCTCTTTTAAAATACAATAAGAACCACCGATAGCAAAAGTAGAAATGTGTAAAATCACTGAATTTCTGTAAATGACCAATTAATTCAGGGTCTAATATCTATGAAATACAAAATATAAAGTATATATGATAGTGTATATAAATATGAGTATGTCCAACCACCTACTGCCTCGACTTGCGATGTTCAATGGTATAGGAATAGGTTAGAAGAAAGCTAGGGGTGGCCAGGCCAAAACATGGCACAAATCCATGAAGACACTCTCAAGTGGACTGAACCATGTTGGTAGGTTTAGACTACCTGGTTGGGGACCACGAAATGATAACAATCGGTGGTTAGATACATTGAATGACATGGCTCAAAATCGTTTGCAATGGTGCAGGTGAATTCACTCTTTGTATTCTCCTAAATTTTAATCTTCTGAATTCTTCATGTCCCTTTTTTTCTCTTTCTAAGTTTATTTCACTGGATTATACTCCTTGAATAACATCTTCGAACCCTAATCTTTCCGATTACTGATTATACTCTTACTACCTCTATCACTATGAGATTTGAATTGACAACTGCTTCTCTGTGCTAATGTGATGTAGCAACTCGAACTGATATACGTACGTGCGAAGTTCCTTTTTTTTACTGGCTGACTAACACATATATATAAAAGGATAGCTGAATGTATAGTCATATGATGTGATCTATAATCGTGACATTTGAAGTTGTTAGTTCGAATCCGGAAGATCAAATCAAGCTCATCATTAATTAGAATATGTTTAATTTCAAAGTATAACTTGATAAAAAATTGTCATACCATTATTCAGATGCAATGAGACTATCATTTATGAATGAACCAGTTAGATTTAGGATAACAGATCTTGGTGGTTGGAGAAAGTCAACACGAAACCCTGAACCCGGGTTTCGTGCTACTTGGCACTCATCAGCAAGGTTTATCTGTAATCTTGAAGGAACTAATGCTGTCTGAAGGATTTGATCCCATGTCACCCAGCTTCACAGTCAGAAAAGTTACCATTGGTATATCCGGGCCACGATTGACTTCTTGTAGGAATGAGATGTATTTAAAATCAATTAATCACTGAATGGTGATCACCACCATCTTATCTCAAAATAGTGCCCACAGTGTCGAGTCACCTAGAGTATTTGCCACATTGCGACATGGTCGATTGGATTTGATTTACACCAAGAACGACCTGATACACATGACAGTGATCACTACCTAGTGATCAATCAATTGCGATAACAGATCTTGGATTTTTAGCGCGATATTCATTCATTCATTCATTTGTTTAAATAGCATTTTGGTATTTTAGATGATGTCAGTTTGTGATGAAAATCCCCCAAATCTAATTTTTAACTTTAACTATCCATTATAAATCATAATCCTTATTGTTCCCTCTGGTTTATAATCTTCACTTAACTCTTGTAAGTAAGTGGATAATTACAAGGCCAATTTAGCGTTGTTCATAGGTCGTCCATAAATTTTAGTCTCATCTCAGATGTTTTCGATGACATTGATAAAGTAAATAAATGACTTTTACATTTAACATAATGTATATTTTGAGGTTTTTCATTATTAATCCATTGTAAAAGTTTATTCACCTCAGTTTTTTCGTGAGGGGGTTGGTTGGTAAAGTGGAATCCCGGTCCCTCTTAAAAAATGAAATGGAATGCTTTTAGCATTTTAAGTAGATAATAATTTTCATGAATGTAAATCAGTTATATGAATGACTACATGATCATTTCGTTTTGACTTTAGCATTCTAATGTAATAGTAGGCGTCAACATACACAAGTAGAAGATCAAGATCCTCAAATACAACATGGAGAGCACCAACACAATCACACTGGAAGGAGAGACTCTGGAAGATGTGGAATCTTTCACGTACATGGGAAGCATCATCGATCAACAAAGAGGATCTAATGCAGACGTGAAGGCGAGGATTGGCAAAGCAAGAACCGCATTCCTAGAATTGAAAAACATATGGAACTCAAAACAAATGTCTCTCAACCAATATCAAAGTGAGAATCTTCAATACGAACGTCAAGGCAGTTCTACTATACGGATCTGAAACATGGAGAACTAATACAACCATCATCAAGAAGGTAAATGCACTTATAAATAGTTGTCTATACAAGATACTCAACCTCCATTGGCCGGATGCCACCAGCGACAGCCTTCTATAGGAAGGAAAAACCAGCTTTGAGCTGAAGAGGAAATTAGGAAATGACACTGTAAGTGGATAGGACATATATTACAAAAATCACCAAACTGAGATGGTGGAGAAGATTTGTAGTTCAGGTGGATGATGTTGATGGAGTTTTGTTCTCTGAGCTGGATGGTTTGGTCGCGAAGCTTTCATTGTTCTTCTGAACGACATCATCAGCACAAACTCCAGATAGAAGTGAAGCGCTCGAATTTCTCCATATGTTTTTCACAGCTTGTCCTGTACACCTCGATGTTGATTGATTCTTGCTGACCATACATTTGTCATTTTTTACTTCTTTGTTTTGGTTGTACCTCCCATTGGTTTGATTATTGTTCTTATATTTGTGCATAATTTTCCTGATTGGTTGATAAATTAAATCGACTTCAATGTGCTTCTTTATTGACCTGAGTGCCACACTTCTAAAAATTCACTGGTGTTTCTGAAATTTCCTCCATCCAAGATTTCCAAATTTTTCCAGTCAAATGAGTGTCCGCAGTTATTCACGTGTGCATTGATAGAAGTGAGAACATATCATGGCGTTTGACCGTTAATTGATGTTTATGAAGGCGAATTTGAAGAGGGCGTCCACTTTGTCCAATGTTGTGTTTTTCTCAGTTGGCACAATTTATTTTGTAGATGATGTTTCAAAAGAACGTCTACCTAATCAACTTTATCAAAAAATAACAGCAGGAAGCATCATCAGTATCCAAGTCTAGCATAGAAATCAACAAAAGTATCATCCTACTATACATAAAAGGCATATCACAGACCGCAACAACACTGCTGAAAATCTTCGAAATCGGTGTTACACACAAACCGACAAAATCACCACAATCAATCCTATGCAAACCATAGGATGAAGTAACAAAAGATGACAAGTCAAGCATCATCTTTAATTGGCAGTATCATCACATTATACATTAATAGGATACAGGGCATAAGTTCTAACATATATGTATATAATAAGATCTCTACCTGTATTAATGATTTGATATGATCAAATTTTTGATCCATATAATATGTTGCAGTTTCTTTAGCAAATAATTTTTTTAAATGATTTTCCATTAAATACTTAAATAATATATAAGTACTAATTTCAATTTCATTAAATAATTCTATTGAATTATCATTTATTATCAATGAAGATTGAATATTAGTATATCTAGATGATGATGATGATGATGATGATGATGATGATGATGATGATGATGATGATGATGATGATGATGATGATGATGTTGATGTTGATGATGATGATACTGAATGTTCTAAATTTAATGCTAATAATGGTGCAACTATATCACACATTCCTTGAGTATATTCATCATCAAGATATTCCCATACATAAGTTAATAAGATTCGTTCAATTGTAGCTAAATTACGATCACCATGTGAATCTTTAAAAATAAAAGAAAAAAGAGGAGAATAAACACAGATGATGATTATTGTAGAATTCATACACATTTATATTAGATGATAGAAAGAGATATCATGGTAACAAGATTGATAGAAAATATTTAGGGGTAAAATATGAATAACAGAACATTACTATGCTTAGGCATAGTTTTCTAATCTTTACAACGTACTTACGGCTCCATCTAACTCTAAATTGGGCAATCCTTTCCAGTTCTTTCTAGTTGTTATTCATCTTTTTCATATCTGGTTTTATTTTCCGACGTAATGTGTTCTTTGGCCTTCCTCTTTTCTGTTTTCATTCAGGATTCCGAGTTAGCGCTTTTCTCGTGATGCAGTTGGATGATTTCTCTAATGTATATCCTATTCACTTCCACTTTCATTTTCTAATTTCCTCTTTAGCTCAAAGCTGGTTTTTTCCTTCCTATAGAAGGCTGTCGCTGGTGGCATCCGGCCAATGGATGTTGAGTGTCTTGTATAGACAACTATTTATAAATACATTCATCTTCTTGATGATGAATGTATCAGTTCTCCAAGTTTCAGTTCCGTATAGTAGGACTGTCTTGACGTTCGTCTCCAGGATACTGGGAGAACAAATGAATCATGAACCTATTGTTGGTCACCGACTACCAGATGTTGCTTCACTGCCTTGTGGATAAGGGCCTTTCAGTCAAAGGATCCGAGTGTAGCCCTCTAAGAAGACCACCTGCTTTAGTCTAAGCACCCCAGCAGTATCAAAGACCTCGCACAAATCAATGATAACTGCTACTGACCTCATTGTTGTGTGGAGCATATGTCCTTGGTGATCCCTCGTACCAACTTTTATGTGTTCAAATAAATAGAAAAATAATGCTTCCCGTACCTGAAAAGACTAACCAGTTGAGTGTGTTATTTTTACTGATAAGATATAATGTATTGCAATTATTTAATTTAGCTAACAATAACCGATGAAAAGGTTACCATACATTTAACTCTAAGTAAATCCATGCTTGTCTCACTGTTCTAGTGGTTAAGCGCTCGCGCGTGAGACTGATATGTCCTGGGTTTGAATCTCGCGAGACATGGTCATGGATGAGCACTACTGAGGTGTCCAATAATAGAACGAAACGGCCATCCAGTGCTTCCAGGTTTTTCATGGTAATATAGCTTCAATTGACTCATGAAATCCATGCTTAATACAGAATTTTAAGCTAGTCAACTTACTAACCAAACATTCACAATCAAATAATCTAGGATATTGAGTTATTTCAATCAGTAATAACAAAGTAAAAATTTAATGATCCATGGTAATAATAAGAAGATTGAACAATCAATAGATATGAATGTTTCTTCCTTATTCATCAATACGAGATCATTTATATAGATTTACTATTTGTAAAAAAAGATCCACTCTGTATCACGCTCTCCGCTAAAATGGTAAGTTTAAGACTCTCTGATCTTGACCTGTCAGGCCACCGAAATCCGTTGTTCACCTAGCATATCTGGGACGTTCAACGCCTGCGCTCCAACGACCTGCTGAACTATTTACATGCAATGTCCGCCCAGCAGCCGCACGTCCTACTGCACTTTTTCATCATCAGCACCTGCTACAGCCAACACTACCCCACCAGAAATGTCTACTCGACAGCAAATCTTTTGAGCAGACCACTCCAACTAGCACCTCAACAACAGCACCCTCTCCCCTCCCTAGCTGGCAGAGTCACTTAAGTGTATCCATCATTTCTCCTCTCATAATAATAAGTACTATATCAGGTCTATTCAATAATAAAGCTACTTATTTCTAAAATATAAACGTTATTGTTTATTGTAGCCCAGTACAACTAAAATCTGTTAAATTTTAAATTATGTAAATATTTATGTTTGTAAAATTCTTGGCAGTGCTCATCCACGATCCGTCATTTGGGATTTGACTAACTTCGATAGGTAATCTTCAAAGTTCTCGTGAGGAATTATGACCAGTGAAGTCCAATATGTGTCACGTGTGAGATAATTATGCATTTTGAGATGATGGAGAAGATTTGTAGCTTAGGTGGATGATTTTGATGGAGTTTCGTTCTCTAAGAAGTTTGTGCCAATGATGTCGTTCAGAAGAACGATGAAATCTCCACGACCAAACCATCCAGCTCAGAGAACAAAACTCCATCATAATTATGCATCTTAGACAATTAATGAAGGGTTACACAAGATCATAAATCAGTTGAAGTATTTATTGTATGGTTCTCAAATCTTACTAAGTCGTTCTGTTATTTCATATGTATATACATCCGAATATCCCCCCATTTGTCTGTTCTCGTTCACTACAATCTAACTATCAACTGTTAAATTTTTATAACTTCGCCTGAAATCCCTCCGGAGGCTACTGTTGGTCCAAAGCTCGGATAAAGAAGAAGGGTTGGGCATAGTATTAGCGACCCCATCCCGTAGAAAACCAACTTGCTAATCAAAAAATACGTTTACCAGACAAAAAAATTATTCAAACCATTTATACTCTACCCTAGGAGTTAGAAGGTCTTCCATGTAGAAGAGTTATGACACCTTATAATGAAGAAATTCAATAGATCGTTATATATATATAAACAATCAATTTTTATCTTAGAAACTTACCAAATTTAGAATAGACACAATTATTTCTATCACATCTTACAACATCTTTCTTTACAGAATCTAATGCATGAGAAAATTGTTTTAATATATTTTCCTATATATGAAAAAAAACACACAAAAATTGTAGCCAATTAAGTATATTCAATGAATGAATTGGATCATTATATCTTTTATGATTATTCAAATATTTCAATAATTGAAATCATGAATCAATTAAAGTTAGACTATTCTGAAGAAATCCCATGAAGAATCCCATAATAGGACGAAACAGTCGTCCAATGCTTCCAGGTTTTTCATAGTGGTTTCGCTTCAACTAACTCATGATATTAACTATTGAACTTATTATGAAGAACTGAGAAGAACTGAACAGGAAATTTGTCTTAGTATAAGATTTCATGGATTGGTTGAAATTAGATATTAACACCATTGGATGTTGACCAGATCAGTGGTTAAACGTTCACACTTGAAACTGATCGGTCCTGGGTTCGAATCTCGCGAGGCAGGTTCATAGATGCACACTACTGAGGAGTCCTACAATAGAAGGAAACGACCATCCACAATGCTTTCAAGTTTTCCATTGATGGTCTTGTTTCAATTGATTCATGATCTCAACCATTAAAATTCCTATAATATTGATAAAAACCCTTTAATGTTATTCTCCAAATATCCACATGTCAATAGCATTGTCTACTTGAATAGTTTATATTATAAATGTTTGACATGTATTTATGCCACAGATACATAGTTAGATAGACAGACAGACTGACTGATAGATTGATTGATAGATTTATAGACATATAAACATAGATAGATGGGCAGACAGACAGATAGATAGACAGACAGGTATACAGATCTATAGAGATAGATAGACAGACAGGCAGATGAATGCATGGATGGATGGATGGATAATAATAAATAAAATAATGCATCCCAGGAATCAGTTATTAACCAGAGTTTTTGGATCAATGTTTTTTCCATTTGAAGTAAATCCGTACAACTTCTCTTTCATCATACAGATCGATAGATAGACATGTAGATGGATGGATGGATGGATGGATAGATAGATAGATAGATAGATAGATAGATCTCTCACAACTTCTCATTCATCAATGTTAACCGTTTGAGTAAATATTAATAAGAAAAATAAAATGATTCAAATTTATGTTACAAAGTGTTTTTCTTTTTTTTTTCTTTTCTCATTCTTCATTCATCGTGTTTTTCTTTTATTCACCTAATTCAAAGAAGGAAATTTCAATGTTTGATGATTTCATTTATAAAAACTAAGAGAATGTAAGAAATGATGGATAGTGGCTAACAGTGAAATCCAGTTTG
Organism: Schistosoma spindalis; assembly: GCA_946903255.1. NCBI lineage: Eukaryota > Metazoa > Platyhelminthes > Trematoda > Strigeidida > Schistosomatidae > Schistosoma > Schistosoma spindalis. The sequence continues at coordinate 3,910,662 of OX336418.1, read as the reverse complement.
ACGCGTGTTTCGTCCTATTTGGGACTCGTCAGCTGGATGGGTTTACCTACATCTCAGAGTTGATTTTCACTCTAGAAATTGAACCCAGTACCATTCGCTTCAAACGCCATCGCGTTATCCACTCAGCTACTGAATGAATTTAAATTCATCCCATTGCACAAGCAAGTGGCTATCAGGACTCAGTAGCTGAGTTGATAACGCGATGGCGTTTGAAGCGAATGGTATTGGGTTTGAGTCCCAGAGTGAACATCAACTCTGAGATGTAGGTACATCCATCTGACGAGTCCCAAATAGGACGAGACGAGCATCAAACTGGATTTCACTGCTAGTGACTATCCATTATTGCTTACAAAAATCCTGTGAATTAAGGCAATATCGAGGCATACGCACAGGATGCAAATATGCCAATAACAGACTGATCAATTGCAGTTTTAAAAACCTCAATGGGAAGATACAAGCCAAACAATACCAAGTGAATTTAAGAGAATGTAATTTGTAATCTTAATAGACGATGTTATGAGTCAATTAAAACTAGATTATCATAGAAAACCTAGAAGCACTGGATGGCCGCTTCGTCCTAGTATGGGACTCCTCAGCAGTGAGCATTCATGATCCCACCTTGTGAGATTCGAACACATGATCTATCAATCTCTCGCCTGAATACTTAACGTCTAAACCACTGAACTGGACGGCATCCAATGATGCAAATATCTAGCTTTAACTAAAGCATTTTATATTTAATTTATTTGTTAAGAATGTAGTGTATCAAAATATTTTGTCTTAATAACAGAACTTTGATTCTACTCAATCTAATGAAGATACTAACATTTATAATAAAATTGTTTATGTTATATTCATTTGACTTTTCTTTCAGCTGTCTATTTTAATCCTTTTCTATTTATATATATTAAGGTATTTATGCTTGGTTTATTCGACTAATTTTGTTTTAAACGCTGCTCTCTGAAAAGTGCGACGTCGTTTAAAGCGAACGGTACTGGATTCGAGTCTTGGAATGAACATCATGTCTGGGATATATGTACATTCAAATGACCAGTATCAAATAGAACAAAAAAAACACACATCCTGAATTCCGTGGTTAGCCACCAACCATAATTGTTTCTGATGCTTGTGACTTAAGTCAATATCAAGGTCATTCGCACAGGATGCATATATTGCCAATAAGCAACTAATAAATTACAGCTTTAAACATTAATGAGAAGATTCAAAGGTGGTTAGAGGTAGTCGACAGGAAACCCTGGACCCAGGTTTCGTGCTAGTTGGTACTCGTCAGCAAGGTGTACCTGTAATGTTGAGGGAACTGGTGCTGTCTGACCTTATTCGATTCGGTCGCGGCCGGATAGCTCAGTGGGAATGTCTCTAACTATGAAGCTGGGTAATACAGGATCGAATCCGTCAGAGAGCACCAGTTCCCACAACATTACAGGTACACCTTGCTGACGAGTGCCAAGTAGCACGAAACCCGGGTCCTGGGTTTCTTGTCGACTACCTCTAACCACCATCTAATCTCAACATAGTGCACGCATTGTCGAGCCACCTAGACTAGTGGCCACATTGTAACATGGTCGATATCATTCGATCTGTACTGAGAAGGACCTGACAGACATGACATTTATCACCACCCAGTGATCAATCAATTGTGATTAATGAGAGAATTCAAACTACCAATACAAAACAATTGATATCATTAAAGACAAATTTACTAATTCTTACTTTATATTCTATTAAACAAGATGAATTGTGTGTCGGATTATCAGTAGTTTGACAATTGTTCATTTGTGATAATAATGTTGTATTTATGGTTTCATTTTGTTCCATATCACGAATAATTTTCTCTATTTTAGTCCATTCTTTTAGTTTTTCATTATAATGTATTTTTAATTGTTCATTGATAGTTTGTTTTTCTTCTTCACTCATTGTCCAATTATATACACCTAGTAGATAAGGCCAAACCTAAACACATATACAAAGATATAGATACATATTTATGTACAAACACAGATTCATTTGTATAGATTAAAGTAAATCATATGCTCACTGGTGACTAGCTTCGAGAGGTAATTCTCACGCATCTAGTGAGAAGCCATGACCAGAACACAATGGAACAGAGAGTGTATACAACTACGCCATTGTGATTGATTCTAAGCCATGTCACCAAGAGTCTCCAACCTTTGGTTACGATAGTCACACGGACCCCAACCAAGTAGTCTACATCTACTAATATGGCTCAGACTAGAAGTTAGTGACTTCAAGCACTGATGCCACTTTTCGATTTGGCTACCATTAACTTTCTTCCAACCATCCTCAATACTAGTCAGAATTGCTCGTTGTGGTAATCGGTGTTCAAGCATATGTAGCACGTGGCACAACCATCTCAGTCGATGAAGATTCACAACCTCATCGACTGATTTACCATCATTCCCTAATACCCTGGCGCTTAACCTCACTAATACTTACCTGGTGCTCCCAGCAGATGCCAGCAATATTTCCAAGGCATATGTAGTCAGATACTAGTAGCTCACGAATATCTTCAACTCTTAATGGCCATGTTTAGCAGCCGTAAACAAAAACGGTGAAAGTGAACAGCCTTGTCGGACAGTACTTGAGGTTGCAAAAGCAGATGACAGTTTTCCATAAGCTCTGGCTCGACTAAAGAGCCTTCACAAGGTTTATATACTTCTGATGTATGCCTTTCAATAACAGACACTGCCACAGAACCTCTCGGTCTACAGAATCAAATTCTGCTTTTAGATCAAGAAAAACTACCATTGTCGGACACCGATAACTATGTCTGTGTTCTACGACCTGACGAATGGTGCACATCGTGGATTGATTTAAGTTACACATTAACATCGTTGGATAACGGCTAAAACTTAAGAGTTTGAGTGCGAGACCAAATGTTCTCGGTTCGAATCCTACATGCACGATCGTGGATATGCACTGATGGGATATTTCTTACTACAACAAATCGCCCATCTAGTTATTCCAGGTTTTCAATAATGGTCTCACGTTGATTGGTTCATTATCTCAATTAAGATTAAAAACATTTAAAGTTGGAATCAATAAGCATTGAGAGATAATTATGTAATTCCAGTCTGTATATGATTTATCCACACAAAATGACAAATGAATTATTAAATCATAGATATAAACCCATTACACTTGGCGACTAAAACGTTTGGGTGATTGTTTTTTTCAATTCAGATTATTCCCAGAATTGTTGACATTTGAATCAATATTCTAAAACATCTAATACCATGCTTATATGTTTGAGTAATAATTACCATTTGTTGCTAACCCAAAAAATTAAAGGTTTCCATATCGTATCTTTCATGGTATCTATACAAAGCCCATAGAATATAGATGTTGAATGTATAGAATGATCTATCATCTATTTAAAGTTTGATTACTCTTAATAATTCTTCACACTACGAATGTGTTTTTTTTGAGAATACGATTGTTTGTTGCTATAACAAAGTATCAAACAGCAGATATGTTAGATGTAAGTAACTAATTGATTCTAGTTACTCAATAGATCTAACAGAAAACATGTTTTTTCTCAAAGAGATTGTATTAGTTTACTGATAGATGTAGATTTGAGTCTGTGATCGACTATAAACTACCATGAAAATATATAGTTACACAGCATCAAAAGAAATAATGACTTGATATAAAGAGTCAATCAGAAGTAGCAAAAAGTCAATCGATGACAACCGGAAGTGACGTAAAGGTCAAATGCACTTCATTGAAGTTAATTTTCTAAGGATACAGTGGTATATATATATATATATATATATATATATATATATATATATATATATATATGTGCATTGTATTCTGTAGTCCAATACACTTCTGTTGAGGAGGGTAGATCCCCAGAACTCACATGGAAAAGGTCCGAATTTTGTAATTTTATTCCTAAAATTTAAATTTAATATTTTTGCGCGAAGAGAAGTTTAGTTGACCTACAGTTTACATTTCCCACCTGGAAATCTTTGACTGTCATTGGTTGACAGATTTATTTTAGTACTCTTTTTTGTGGCTCTCCCAAGGGCGTTCCTATCATTGTATAAATAAGCTTGATTTTTATGCATAATAACGTCGTATTTTCTGAGTGCTTGTAGAATATATTGTCTACGCCTCATCAAGACTTCTTGGTCTAGTTAGCAGGACCGGGGACAACGGATTAGAATAGACTATCGTGTCACTGTATCGTTGATCTTCATTCTATTTACCAAGTAAGTGAACTCGTAATAGCATTCCAGCATGTCAAATTCCTCTCTCACTTTTGTGTTCTTGCTCAAGTGGTCATTTGGATGGTTATCAGGTAGCACACTGTGCATTATTATCAGATTTCGGACACCGCACATCACAACAGTTCTGATTATTATATTAAAGAGAATGAGTATGAAAATTTGAGAAGATTAATTGGAACTCATACAATTTCAATAGGTTCTCGTCCTCGAATTTCTTGGTACGGCCGGCAGTGGGGAGAGACCACTCACCCTCTCGAAGTGCTCTCACATGGCAACGCGCATATAGCCTATGCCAGGGAAGTCCTACTCACTGCCTTCTCGCACCGCGGGTGTTGTTTAAGAAAGCGAGAGGACAAAAAGCGAATGTCTGGCGATTTAACGGGGTCGGTGGACACGGAGAGTCCACCTAGGGAGTTGGAAAACCCTGATTCCAAACCAATAGTGCATATGGGTTCCAGGATCCTGAGGGAACAAATGACGTATGAACCAATCATTGGTCACTGGTTACCATGGGACTGCATCTCCTGATGTTGTTCTACTGAATTGTGGATCAAACCTTCAGATCGAAGGCTCCGGGTGTGTCCCCCCAGGAAAATCACTTGTTTCGGTTTGAGCACCAGGGCAGTATCACAGTCCTCACACTGATCAAATGAGATTTGTGTGGCGCATATGAATCTGGTGCCTCGTTGTATCAATATCTATGTATCCAAATAATAAAATAATACAATAGGTTCTCATCAGCTGCTTACAACTTATATATTAAAATCTAAATAACATATCAATTTCAAATACATAAAGAAGTAAATATTTAGCATCATAATGCAGAAGAGATGCAAAATATAACTATTAAGTTAAAGAAAATTAGTAACTAAATGCTATAATTGAAAATATTCAATCAGTCATTTCAACATAGTATCCTGGGGGAGGGCAAATATCTAAGAAATTTACATTACTGACTGACTTGGAGACTCTGGGTGATATGGCTCAGAATCGATCACAATGGTGTAAGTGTAAACACTCTTTGTCTTGCCTTAAACCGTCAGATTAAAATCACTTTATATCTTTCTTCCTACGAACTAATTCTTTCTTCCTGTACTATGTCCTTATATGCAATCTTTCTTTATATATATAACTACCATCGAATTAATTACTTCGATGAATTCGGTGTTCATCTTGTTGGGCTAATGAGATGTGACAACTTGGATCGATGCACATATGTGCCTGGTCCTTCGTTGTAGCTGACTGGCTGACTGATTGACTTTAGTTAGACGACCGATGAAAAGCTACAAACACTAATACATGATTCCTCATCAATGCTGAACAATCTGTTCCAATATTTTACCGAAGTAATTATATATTGATAACTCCACCCGGAGTCCTTTTCGGGGGGCTACTGCCGGTCCCAAGCCCGGATAAATGAGGAGGACTGGGCATGGGGTTAGCGACCCCATCCCGTAGAAAACTAACTCGCTAAAAAAACGCTAACCAGAAAAATAAATTCTATATTGATAAATTTACCTCTATTCAAATTAGATAATTAGGCAGATTTCAAATGTTCAAGATGATTATCCATATGAGCATCATATCGTCTTGATGTATAACTTGAATTACGAATAAACTTCAATGAATTTTATTATTTCACATTAGAGTATTAGTTAATTGAATACAAAAGTAATGTTAAAGAATATAGTGAACGCTAGTAGTTAAACGATTCAATATCTTTTCTGATATTAAAGAAGATATATCTACTATTTTCAATGATACTTGATCTTTAGTTGCTATGCGATTTTTTTTATTTGTTTGACAAATTTGTTTATCACAGATTACTAAGTGTTCATCCAATCAATAAAGGTGGGACTCTTTGTATAATGTCACATTATACATTCATTCTATCTCTCATATGAACCATAACTCATTATTATTATTATTATTATTATTATTATTATTATTATTATCAGGAACTGTATATGGAAAACGATTTAGCTACAATAAACTTACAATAAACTTACTTCATTGCGTAATTCTGAAACACAACCTCCAAAATATATACATTCATAAATGGATCGAGGATCAAAATTCTGTGAAGAATTAACATATAAAAACTTGTCAGTTTATTTATGTTGTATCTCGATAAGAATATTGAATGGTAATTCTTGGGATCCAATTATGGACCGATATTATGAGTATATTTTTACCGTATAATTGTCACGTAACTAGTCTGTTCATATCCATGTCCCTCTTATTATGAGTTTTATTTCGACCTATGAACTATCATTGTACGATTTACCATTCTTGAGTTATGCCCTGTCTATTGATTCCTATCTCCCTCATTCACAGCCACATCTGGCTAATTATTGTACGAATGTTGTTTCATATTTTATTGGTACGTTGTGGTCTGTTTGATCGGTATATAAACCGAGTGTGTTTGAAATATAATGATTCATATCTCCGAGGCTGAGACTTGTGTTCTGGACTCAATTGGCTGGGCTAGACAGGGAAGCAGGACCAATCAGAGCTCTAGGCTGCTCGGTCGTATTTTGTGCGTCACTGTTTCGATCGATAATAGGCTGCTCTCTAATAGGCGGATCACACACATTATAACAATTTAAACAAACAAACAAAATAATACGTCCTACTGAGGAGTCTCTTTTCAAGACGAAACAGTCATCCAGTTGTTTGAGGGTTTCAATAGTAATCTAGCTTAGATCAACTACTTCCACGAATCCCCCTTTACTAAAGAAATAATATTCTAAACCAATCATTAATCAAATATATATATATATATATATATATATATATATATATATATAAACAAGATCTAGTTAACAATTGTATTAACAGCCAATATTTGGTAAACTTTTCCGGTTTCGATACCATAATAAAGTTTATCAAGGTGTGATATGTACTACTGATGACAACAGATATAAGTAGTATGTATCATCAATCGAAAGTGTGATGTCTGGAGGCCGAAAGTTAGGAAGATTGAAAAAAAGAGAACAAAAATAAAGAATGATTGGTGTAGATACGAAAGAACAATGATGTGTGAGACAATTGATTGACATTTTGCAAATGAAGTATTCACTGTATAGTTCACACTTTTTACTAAGATGTTCTATAATTGTGTGTTCGAGTACATTCGATTGTCCTCAATTGTGTTCTCGTTTACAACAAAGAAACATAATTGAAATGTTGATCATTTACTTTTACAAGTCTTTTGACTAGATTAAAAGTAAAGCTATGTCAGAGATATAGAGATGTCTTCTGACTACCATATTACTTTCAATAATCAGTCTAGTTGAAATAGATTTCGATCAATATAGGATACGGCCATTTCACAATTGATTGATCACTGGGTGGTGATCAATATCATATGTGTCAAGTCCTTATTAGTGCAGATCGAATGCTATCGACCATGTTGCAATGTGGCCACTAGTCTAGGTGACTCGACAATGCGTGCACTATGTTGAGATTAGATGGTGGTTGGAGGTAGTCGACAAAAAACCCTGGACCCAGGTTTCATGCTACTTGGCACTCGTCAGCAAGGTGTACCTGTAATGTTGAGGGAACTGGTGCTTCCTGATGGATTCGATCCCATGTTACTCAGCTTCACATTCAGAGACCTTATCACTGAGCTATCCGGGCCGCGACTTCCACCATCTAACACGGTCATTTGCCTAACGTAATTGTCAAAGAGTATTTGAAATAAATACTTAAGAACTCAATATGAAGTCGTATTGAAAAAGTTTGTAAGCAAATAGGTTAGGTAATAAGATATACCATAAGAATGTAATCTGTCTTAGTTTCAAATACATCTAATCTGTCTAGAACCATCCGGCTTATCAGTATTCTGCTTTAGATTGATGTCAAAACTCAAAAGTCGCTCAGTTGATTTTTGCTTTTCTCATTCTAGGAATACATTCCTTACTCTTCTTCACAATCTCACTAAACAATGGGCTTAAATAGTTTATCAGACTATATTCAAGAATCTAAAGGTCATTTAAAATTATCAGATGAATTTCCAATTTTTATAAAATTGATTTACGCTTTAAGAGACAATTAAGTTCCAGTGTGATATTTCAACACTTTCAAGATTTATTTATTTATATAAACATATAAACATTGGTGTAAGGAGGCACCAAATAGGTGTGCGCCACATAAATAATTCGATTTGTGTGAGGGACGGGATACTGCCCTGGTGCCCAAACGAACCAGGTGGTTTTCTTAAGGGGACACACCCGGAACCTTCGGTCTAAAGGTTTGATCCACAAGGCAGTAGAACAACATCAGGAGATGCAGTCCCATGGTAACCAGTGATCAATGATTGATTCATATGCCATTTGTTTCTTCAGGATCCTGGAACCCATGTGCACCATTGGTTCGGAATCAGGGTGGATCCTTTTGATCCACCGACCGTGTTAAAACGCCGACCATTCGCTTTTTGTCCTCTGAATTTCGTTAACAAAACCGCCACCACGAGAATGCAGTGAATAGGACCTCCCTGGCGTAGGCTATACACGCATGGCCATGTGAAAGCATTTGTAGAGAGAGAGAGAGCTGTTTCTCCCCACTTTCGGCCGTACCACGGCATTTGGCGGCTGAATCGTCAGGATCTAAGTGTTTTATCCTTTTGGGAGTTTGGTATTTAGTTATACTATAAAGGACGAGAACACAAGTGGGGACAATCGAATGTATCAGAATACCAAAATAACAGAACATCTTAGTAAAATATAAGAATCATACAGTGAATACTTCATTTGCACAATGTTAATCAATTGTCTCAGACTTCATTGTTCTTTCGTATCTACACCAATCATTCTCTATTCTCGTTCTCTCTCTTTCGATCGTATTAACCTTCCGCTTCCAGATATTTCCCTTTCGATTTATGATACATACTACTTAAATCTATCGATATCAGTAGCACACATCATTGTCGTTTCATTATTATTTGATTTTTTTGTTTAAACATTAAAATATAAAGAAAAACGATGACAATTTAAAAATCATACTGATCTGTTGGATGGATAGAATAAGGAAAATTTTGAATTTCTTTCACATCACTCTGTTTCACATTATCCTATATCGAATAACCCAATCTCATAATGATTATTTTGTTTTATATCTAACCTACTTCATTCTATCTTAGTATGTATGAAAGTCATTATGATATTTTAGTGCTTATACGACGGAACTATGAGTTTCTTTAATCTACAAGACATAGAAGATTTCAGATGTATTAAGTAGTACAGCATCATTGATAAACACGGTGGATGCTATGTCGATGTGAAGGCACGGATCGGCAAAACAAGAACAGCATATTTACAAATGAAGAATATCTGGAACTTAAAACAACTGTCTGTCAACCAACACCAAAGTCAGAATTCTCAATACAAGTGTCAAGACATTTCGACTATATAGAGTGGAAACTTAGAGAACTATGAAAGCCATCATCCACAAGGTACAAGTGTTTATTAACAGTTGTCTATGCAAAATACTTAGGATCTGTTTGCCAGAAAATACACGATTAGCAACAATCTACAATGGGAAAGAAAAAACCAGATTCGAGTGGAGAAAGTAATTAGGAAGAAGCATTGGAAGTGGATAGGACATACATTGAGGAAAGCACCGAACTGCGTCACAAGGCAAACCCTCGCATGGGATTCTGAAAGAGAAAGACCAAGCAACACATTACACCGAGATATGGAAGAAGAATGAACAAAATTTCGAAAAGAATGTCCAGGGTAGAATTGATTAGAGAATGTAGGTCATTGGTCTATGCTCCATTGAAGGTAACAGGTGTCAGTAAGTAAGTAATAATAATAAACTGAATAGAAAAACGATGTTAATTATAACTAATTATATTCTCTGTTCATCTACTTACTTTTTTATCTGAATTATTCACAAATAATTCATTCCATTTTTCTTTAGTTAATTTCTTATATTGATCAAATGAATTTGTATAGTTTATATTCGAATGTATAACTAATGATGATAGAAGCTTTCGTACATTGTTCATATGACAAGTATATGTATACCCTTAGAACAAAATATAACAAAATATGAAAAAAGAAAATAATAAATTCAATAAACAATAAGTGAATCAAATCCCTTTCTATTAACTGAATAGGTTAGTAATACTATAATCAATCATTTTATCTTTCATCAAATGTTGTCATTCCCAGTGATCAGCCAGTTTGATCCATTTTGTAAATGATCTGAATATTCATGATCGTGTAATAATTGTTATGTTATTCATGTCATGTCTTTCCCGGTGATCAGCCAGTTTGATCCCTTTTGTAAATGATCTGAATATTCATGATCGTGTAATAATTGTTATGTTATTCATGTCATGTCTTTCCCGGTGATCAGCCAGTTTGATCCATTTTGTAAATGATCTGAATATTCATGATCGTGTAATAATTGTTATGTTATTCATGTCATGTCTTTCCCGGTGATCAGCCAGTTTGATCCCTTTTGTAAATGATCTGAATATTCATGATCGTGTAACAATTGTTATGTTATTCATTTTTAACTATAATGTGATCATGTTCTATTTGAGTAATACTATGTTACATAACTATTTGTTCTAATCATTCTTTATCGTTTATTGATGAATTTTAATTACTTTGATTAAGTTGAACTTTGTGAATTTCTTGACCGAAAGAAACGTAATTGAAGTACTCCACAGTTCATTAGTCTGAAAATTAACCGTTCGAGTAAGAGACTAAAGGATATGGGTTTAATTTCTGTGTAAAGGATTGTGGATAAACATTGCGGAGGAGTTGTATATTAGAAAAAAAGGACCATCTACAGTTTTCAGGTATTTAACAGTTGTCTAACTTAGATCAGTTTATGATTTCAATGACATTCAACAGTGTTCAAAATTCCATACTGAAAATTAATTAATTATCATTTGGCTTTGAAAGTTCTTTCAATAGTTGAGATCATGAATCAATTGAAGCTAGACCACCATGGAAAACACGGAAGCACTAGACGGCCGTTTCGTCCTATTGTGGGACTCCTCAGTAGTGCTCATTCACGACCCCGCCTCGCGGGATCCGGACACAGGACCTATCGGTCTCGCGTCAGGCGCCTAACCAACTAGACCACTGAGCCGGCCGGTATGCAACAGTGTTAATGTCTAACTTCAATCAATCCACGAAATTGGGCGTCACATCCACCATTGTCATCAGTGAGTTACTATCTCACAACTGACCCGGTTGAATTCCACTGGTCATTGCTTCTCATTAGAACACAAGGATATACCTCTTGAAGCCAGTCACTAGTAAGCAGATGATTATTATGGGAAGGGGTTTTGTAAAGATTTTAGTGCTTCCAGGTTTCCAACGATGGTCTAACATCAATCAGTTTATGATCTAAATCAAAAACTTAATAATCACCACAACGCCTATACTGATAATTACTTTCATTATAAAAATCAACTTACAAGCTTTGAATGTTCTCAAAATTAATTGTAATTTGATTGTTGCAATTGGGTTCATTAGTTCTTCTTTCTGAGATATCTGATCATTTGAATTATTGATTGTATCATTTGTAAGTTCTATTGATGAATTAGTTTGTATGTATGTTGTATTATCTTGTTCTATGAAGACATCAGATTCCTTATTCATTGAGATCTTGAAAAGAAATGGAAAAGAATGTACTTTCATGAATAAAGTATGACTATATTTATGAAAATCATCCAATATAAACTACAAATCTTTATTACTATACTAATGATAATAGAAAATAGTGAATGGTGAGTAAAAAGAATGTCTAGGTTATGGTTATTGTCAATGAATAGATATAATAATTGAATTCACTAGTCAATCTAAATCAAAACTATCATTGAAAACTTGGGAGTAGTGGATGCCCATTTTGTCCTAGTATAGGATGGGTTATCGATGTTCTTTCACAACTTTAAACATGTGAATCAAACACAAAATCTAACCTCTGAATCATTGAGCCAGGATTCAGTGATGCTAATTTTTAACTTGAGTCGATTTATGATTTTGTACAACTCTTCGTTCATTGTCTTTAATGATCAATTTTTTCAAACTTAACTACACATTGGACTCTATTGGTCACATCAATTCCAATTCAACTATCTTTATAAATCCTCAAAATATAAATTAAAGTAAATATTTTGTTAATTAGTTTAATTAAAATGGATTTTAATCAACATTACTGTTCACTTTTATTGAAGAAATGGTATATGATCATTTGTCCAATATAATTGTCAAATAGTATATGAAGTAAATATGTGGATACTAATCACATTAATACTTGGTAACTTAACATGAAGTCATTATCGGAAATGTTTGTAAACAAGTAGGTTAGATAAAAAGAGATAACGAAAAAAATATGCAATCCATGATAAATCGATTTATTTAGAGAAGGAGCCACATTACAACTTATCATGTTAATCAAATATACAAGATCTTGGTTACCACTCTAGGCTTATAGATCGTTAGTCACATTTTCATTAGCTCAGTGGTAACGTCCGAGATTTTAATGCTGAGTAACTTGGGCTTGAATCGAATATAGAGCTCTAGTTCTATCAAAATATCAGGTACATCATGCTGGTATCCAAAAGTATCAAATAGTCTGTTTATTCAGCATTTACAATAATCTGGAGAAATTGCATATTTGATTATTGTTTGCTAACTATCTACGTAGAATATATCAGTCTGGAAATTTCATCTGTGATCAAAGAAACCTAAAGTAAACGAACATAGGTCATGATCTACTATTTCCGAATGTAATTATCAACAATACACACTTACACCTGTTATTCCTTGTGAAGGAGTATAAACCGCTCACCAGCATTCTCTATCCATCCATCAACAATAGGTAACAGTCATTAGTTGAGATAGTTAAATTGTCAGCTTTAATTATAAGATATAGGTGCATTTCGTTTATTCTAGTCATTATCTGTCGACTATTTTAGTATATAAACGATTAAAGATTCATTCTCTCCTGAATATAGAGTAGTCAGTAATTTATTTTTAAAATCGAGAGAAAATGATGAGCATTTGTAGTGGATTTCGTGTTTTTTAGTTGATTTGTTTAATTCTTGAACTGTTGTAATTTGTTCTTACTTAGCAGATCGATGTTGATAAAAGTGATGACTATTTAACGTAAGATTATATTCATGGTAATAAGGTTATACGTAACGTTTTCAGTATTCAATAAATATGTAATATCTAGCAATTTCGTCCATTTTTCGAAGCAGCACCCACGGACCTCCCAGTAAATGTTGGCCCACCAACAATTGAAGAGGTTGGCACAGCCATCAGACAAACCAAGAGCGGCAAACCAGTGGGAACAGACAACATTCCAGCGGAGGTAATGAAAGCAAACGTAGCAGTAACTGAAAAGATACTCCACGTTCTCTTCAGCAAGATTTGGGATGAAGAACAAGTATCAACAGACTGGAAAGAAGGATACCAAACAAGGGCGAGTGTGAGAACTATAGAGGCATCGCTCTTTTCTCAGTACCAGGAAAAGTCTTCAACAAAGTGTTGTTCAATAGAATGAAAGACTCATTAGACGCCTAACTTCGAAATCAACAGGCTGGATTACGAAAAGATCGATAGTGTACTGATCGAATCACAACACCACGGGTCATTTTGGAACAATTAATTGAATGGAATTCACCACTCTACATCACCTTCATTAACTAAGAGAAAGCATTTGATAGCGTGGACAGGACAACACTATAGAAGCTTCTTCGACACTATAGCGCACCTGAGAAGATAGTCAACATCATACGGAATTCCTATGATGGATTAAACTACATGGAGGGCAGCTCATAGACCTGTTCGAAGTAAATACAGGTGTCAGGTAAGACTGCTTACTCTCTCCGTTCCTTTTTCTCCTGGTGATCGACTGGATCATGAAAACGTCAACAACAACAGTAGACAGCTACGATGCAACTGAACGACCTAGACCTCTCAGACGATTTGGCACTTCAATCGCACACGCAACAACAAATGAAGGAGAAGACAACCAGTGTAGAAGCTGCTCAGCAACAGTAGGATTCAACATACACAAAGGGAAAGGCAAGATTCCCCGATACAACAAAACATGCACCAATCAAATTACACTTGACGGAGAGGCTTTGGAAGATGTAAAAACCTTTACATATCTGGGGAGCTTCATTGATGAACACGGTGCATCTGGTGCAGATGTGAAAGCGCGGATCGAAAAAGCAAGAGCAGCATATTTACAACTGAAGAACGTCTGCAACTAAAAGCAACTGTCTGTCAACCAACACCAAAGTCAAAATCTTCAATAAAAATGTCAAGACGGTTCGACTGTATAGGGTGGAAACTTAGAACTACGAAATCCATCATCCACAAGATACAAGTGTTTATTAACAGTCGTCTATACAAAGTACTTCGGATCAGTTGGCAACACATTACACTGTCAGCAACAACCTATTATGGGGAATAAAAAGCCAGATTCGAGTGGAGCAAGAAATTAGGAAGAAGCGTTGTAAGTGAGTAGGACATACATTGAGGAATGCACCCAACTGTGTTACAAGGCAAGCCCTCATCACTTGGAATCCTCAAGGCGAAAGGAGGAGGAGAAGACCAAAGAACACATTACACCGGGAAATGGAGACAGACATAAGAAGAAGAATGAACAAAAATTATATAGATCTTGAAAGGGAGGTCCAGGACAAAGTGGGTTGGAGAATCCTGGTCGTCGACCTATGCTCCATTAGGGATAACAAGCGTAAGTAAGTAAGTAAGTAAGTAAGTAAGTAAGTAAGTAAGTTAAGGTCATTTAATGGATAGGTATTAAATGTTAGAACGACTACTTCATAGCAAATTTAACCAACATCTATAAATCATCTATTAGAAACTAAAACAACTTACATCAAATCGCATAACTTTAAATATAACACCTTTAGTTCCTATATTTTTAAATCTTTCATCATAGATTATCAATGATCGTTTCAATTTACTCTGTTCATCATTAGAACATGTTTCATTTTTATTATTTGGTGTTTGAGTTGAATGGATTTCATTCTTGTTATTCACATCATCATGATCATTGATATCATCATCACCATCATGATGTTTGGATGGATCGTTATCATTTCTACTTTGTATGACAGTTGATTGCTTACAGATTTCATTAGATTCATTTGTTCTATTTAGAAAATCAATTAAATTCCATAATTTAAACTTGGTTTTCTGATTTTCATTTGATCTTGATTCCTTTGCTTCATCTTTTTCAATGACTTCTGAAACAAATATCAACAGATTTAAGTTGTTTAATAGTTGAATTCATGAGTCAATTGAAGCTAGACCATCACAGAAAATCTAAAAGTACTGGATGGTCGTTTCGTCCTAGTATGAGACTTCTCATCAGTGAGAATCCACTCGTTCATCTCAACAATTCTTTACCTGGTTCACCAATTTAATCCATTAAAATATACTGATTACATCATTATTATTAACTAGTGAAATACTTACATCGTTTATGAAATCTGTGGATTATACATTTACAATTTGTAATTGTCTGTCAAATATAAGTTTTCCAAGTGACTTTTTATTGATATCTTTACATATAAACACTGAACAGCTGTTTTGTCCTATTGTGAAACTCCTCAGCATAGCGCATCCATGATCCTGCCTCGCGGGATTCAAACCCAGGACCTATCAGTCTTTTTTATAGAATGTTTTAATTCTGATATTGTCAAGGTCGAATTTTTAGGTTTTGTGAAGTATTGGCTAATTGTAAATTTAACCCACCCCACCCTTATATGTACAAAAGCAATATGTCGTAACCTTGACTTTACCCTGGTCATCCTTAAGTCATTCTATGGCCTAAGATAACGTGATAATTACTTATTCTTTCTATACGATGTAAAATTGTTTCTCTCTCCCTTTGTTACTTCTTTTACTTGAACTTACATTTAATTGACCTTTACTAATTTTCATATAAAATTCCCTGACGAGTATATATATGACCAGGTTGTCCGAAATGTATAGCGCAATCGATAGCAACCAGAAGTGACCTAAAGGTTAAGTGCATTTCATTGGGGTCAATTTCCTAAAGACAGAGTGGTATATATATGAGTATTTGTACATTTCATTCGGTAGTTTAATATACTTTCTCTCTTAATCTTGTGTTCTTACTCAAGTAGTCAGTTGAAGGGTTAGCACGTAACACATTGTGTTTTATTATCATCGGATTTCGGACACCGCATATCACAATAAAAATGTTAGATAGAAAACATTTTTATCTTGTCAAAATATGAAATCTTTCCAATGATTAAATAGAATTGTTTATCAGACACTTGTTCATGTAATGATCCTGGAATACAAGGTATTTCTGATGAGCGGTAATAGCAACTTACATTAAGTTATGAGACATCAGAAATTCAATTTTCTGTTCATCAGGAAATTACAGAAATTACTTACTTACGCCTGTTACTTCTCGTGGAGGAGCACAGGCCGCCCACCAGCATTCTCCATCCAACCCTGTCCTGGACAATCCTTTCCAGCTCTTTTCAGTTGTTATCCATCCCTTTCATATCTGCTTCTATTTTCCGACGAAATGTATCCTTTGGCCTTCCTCTTTTCATCTTCCCTTCAGAATTCCATGTTAGGGCTTGTCTCGTGATGCAGATTGATGATTTCTGTAATGTATGTTCTATTCACTTCCAGCGTCATTTCCTAATTTTCTCCTCAACTGGAAGCTGGTTTGTTCTCTCCCACAGAAGGCTGTTGCTGATGGTATCCGGCCAATAGATGTTCAGTATTTTGCGTGGACAACTATTTATAAATACTTGCACCTTCTTGATGATGGTTATGGTAGTTCTCCAAGTTTCAGCTCCGTACATTAGAACTGTCTTGATGTTCTTATTGAACATTCTCACTTTGATATTGGTTGAGAGACAGTTATTTTGAGTTCCATATGTTCTTTAACTGTAGGAATGCTGTTCTTGCTTTGCCAATCATTGCCTATATGTCTGCATCAGATCCTCCTTCTTCATCAATGATGCTTTGCAGATACCTGAAACTTTCCAGATCTTCCAGAGTTTCGCCATCAAGTGTGATTGTGTTGGTGCTCTCCGTGTTGTATTTGAGGATCTTGGTTTTCCACTTTTGTATGTTGAGGCCTACTATCACAAAAATAGTCTTACATTATCCTTCATTGCCTGATTCCTTATAGCCTTTCATGAATCTCAAAACGTATTTGTTGTTAGATATAAAGAATTAAAATATAACCAGGAATTTAATTTAATTACCATCTAATTCAGTAGGTGATGGATTTAAACAGGCAATAGGTTGTAAACCTTGATCCAAACATAATAGAAAATTATAAACAGCATTGAATCCACCATGCAATCGTATTGGTGGATGTGGGATTCCATCAAAACCAATTAAAATGATACAATATTCATAAGATGCATCTAGAAATAAAATTTAGAGATTAAAATTATGATATTTGACAAACTATTTTCAATATTAATCATGAATGAAGGCTAGCAATGGAATCCAGGACTCGCGTTTCGTCCTATTCGAAACTCGTCAGCTATATGTACATGAGTCCTGAATTCCAGTGCTAGATACCATTCATCAATGCTGATGAAGCTTGTGGCTTAAGGTTATATCAAAGCAATTTTCATAGGATGCACATATGCTAACATCAGACTAATCAATTGCAGTCCTAAATAACAATGGGAAGATACAAGTAAAACAACATCAAGTGAATTTCAACTTCACCCTATTGAACAAGCAAGTGACTATAGGGACTCAGTAGCTAGGTGAATAACGCGATGGCGTTTGAATTGAACGATACTGGGTTTGATTCCTAGAGTGAACATCAACTCTGAGATGCAGGTACATCCAGTTGACGAGTCTCAAATAGGACGAAAAGCGTGTTAAACTGGATTCCACTGTTAGTCACTATCCATCTTTGCTTAAAATATTTGCGACTTAAGGCTAGATCGAGGCAATCATCACAGGATGCGCATGTAACCATAAGGGGGAGACTGATCAATTGCAGTCTTAAAGAACAATAGGAAGATACAAGTAAAACAACACCACGTAAATTTTTACAAATTGTTTTAAATTAAAATATTTGAATCAATGAATGCTAATCCAATGATATCTCAGTTTACTAGTTGCCAGGTTGAGTTACTTCTAAAGAATCCTAATACTGAGCTAACCAATTACCTAGTAACAGTTTATTTCATAACATATATCATCCATATGTTTATTTATAACTCTGACAAAAGTTAATTATCTAGAATAGTAACAGATATTTGTATGCATAGAATATAAATAAAAGAATTTCATGATCGGTTTCCGTTGGTATGTTATTCAGATTTTACTTCATATACGTTAATTAAGTCAATTATCACTACATACTGATAGTAGGCATATCAATGACATAGATTTGGGACAATGCTACTTATGTAATGATCTGTTATATCTACAGATTAGATTCTCGATATTACCACATACTACTTTCGTATTTGTATGCTAGAACCCTCCAAGTCGTAAGTCAGAAGATAGAAGACGAGAGAAAAGGAATGCTATTTTAAACAGTGTCAAATATGTTACAAAACTCTCGAGTATTTATGGTTTTTAGTAAAAACTAAGCCATCATCACTGCCATACAATCCGCATACAGTAGTTTTCAACATTTGTCTAATAGGGAATCTGCACGTTGAGATTCTGGAATGTTCTTTCAAAAGATGATTGAATGGTTTGTCTTCGGCTCTTCCTGAACTTTTTCAGATCCTACTTGAGTTCACCCGTAGGTCATCCTCACTCGAACGAAGACATGAGCAGAGATACGTAATTACAGAGAGTCTTACTACAATAATAAGAACCATACATGAAATACTTCATTTGCAAATGTTTATCATTTGTCTTATATATTCTGTAGGATTTTTTCAATTCATAATCCCTTTCTTATTACATCTCGACATTCATGGCCTTTTACTGCCAGGTTTTCCACTTCCGTTTTGGGACTACACACTACTTATATCTGTTGACATAAGTAGCATACACAACACTTGGATCAGTCAGTATTGATTATGAAAATACTTCTTTAATTCGACAGAACATTAGTCAACATGATGTACTTAGATTGTTTTCAAGTGTTAAAACTTTTCACCCATATTTCATTGCCAAACTAAAGTTTTAGTGATTAATTTTCCTAGCATTACACTTGTATTCATCAGAATAAACCTTAATTATTGATATACTCAGTTATAATTGTGTAATTTACCTTGATGTAGGTGAACATATTCAATTTTTTTCATTGATACTGTGAGAATTCCCAATTGGAAACCACTGAAAAATCATTTTAAAAATAGATCAAATCATATCTGAAATACCCGATACGTTAATTAAAATACTTTTAATTGAAATCATGAACCGATTGATGTTAGACCATCCGTTTCGTACTATTGTAGAACTCCTCAGTAGTACTCATCCATGATCCAGCTCGCAGGATTCGAAATCAAAGCCTTCAGTCTCGAACGTGAATGTTTAACCTCTAGACCACTGAGCCGGTATCCAACGGTGGTCTAACGATTTTGGTCTAATATTAGTTGATTCATGATCTCAATCAGAAACTTAATAATCTCCACAACCCTATACTGATAAGACACTTTTATCTTAGTAATTTTATATTTTAGAAATAATTGTTCATTTGTTCTGTTAACTGACTATCAATGCTCTTATCACCGACACATAGACATATAGTTGCTCATTAAAGCTTAAATATATCTAATAGTGAAATCCAGGACGACTGTTTCGTTTTATTTAAGACTCATCAATCAAGTGTGTCTGGATCTCAGAGTTGATATGTCAACGCGTTATCTACTTAGCTACAATTAGCATATTTCATCTATCCTATGTAAAATTGTACCATAACAGTCATATTATGACAACTCTCGTTAATTACATTATGGATGTAATATTGCTTAAAATTTTTAACTAACAACATACAGTAGTTATGAAATTACAATTTTCATCAGCACTCCAATTGCTTATGATAAAGAAAAATGTATGATTTCACCTTGGAAACCAACCATTAAGGATGGGAATTTTGAAATGTTAGGTTGGACTTCACAATGACAGGTTTTTAAAGTAACATTTTGGAGATGGATTAAAATGAACGTTTAGGAAATAATGAATATCTTACATAAACAATTGATAGTTAATGGTGATTATTAATATTCTCGTTTACTTTCAATTGTTGAGATTATGAGTCAATTGAAGCTAAACTACCATGGAAAACGTGCAAATGGCCGTCCAGTGATTCCAGGTTTTTCATGATAGTCTAGCTTCGATTGACTCATGATCTCAACAATTTAAATTACTAAAATCTCCACAAAATCCCCTTCTGATACTCATCAACATATGCTCACTAGTGACTGACTTCAAGACCTACTTTTGATAATCAAGGCACTATTCTTAACTTGATTGTCGTTACGAACTCCTGAAGCTTTCCAAAATATCTATCCATTACTTATTAAAGTTTATACTTTATTTCAATAAACTCAGTCTATATGAATAATTTTGAAAATCATATTTATATAAATTCATTTGATGGTATTGTTTTTATATGTATCTTCCCATTGTTATTTAGGACTGCAATTGATCAGTCTCTCTCTTATTGGCATATGTGCGTACTGTGCGTATTGCCTCGATATAGCCTTAAGTCACAAACATTTTAAGCAAAGATGGATAGTGGCTAACAGTGGAATCCAGTTTAACACGCTTTTCGTCCTATTTGAGACTCGTCAACTGGATGTACCTGCATCTCAGAGTTGATGTTCACTCTAGGAATCAAACCCAGTATCGTTCACTTCAAACGCCATCGCGTTATTCACCTAGCTACTGAGTCCTGATAGTCACTTGCTTGTTCAATAGGGTGAAGTTGAAATTCACTTGGTGTTGTTTTACTTGTATCTTCCCATTGTTATTTAGGACTGCAATTGATCAGTCTCTCTCTCTCTGTTTAATATGTATGTGAATTATCTCTATATAGACTTAAGTTAAAAGCTTTCAAAGTAAAGATAGGACGAAACGCACATCCTAGATTCTATTCCTAGCTACTATTCATCATATATAATGTTTCTGAAAGTAAAACAAAACCATCTACTTACTAATCAATTCTTTTATTATTCTTCATTAATTGTGAACTATGTGAAGTGATACATTTATCTAAAACATTATGATTATTTGATTCATATATTGAATTATTTAACATTTTTTGATCAATATTATATTGATTATTACCGTTGTCATGACAATGATCAAATTTACCATATGAAGCTTGTAATAATAAATCATTTGATGTCCATTTAATTAATAAATCATTTATAGAACTAATTAATTCAAAATAACCAAGAGAATATTGATCATCTCCTAACTAAAAAAAAGAAAGGAAATGTTATAGGGTATATTTAATCTTGTTTACTTAGTGTTAAAATATGAATATAAGTTGATGGTCAGTAGAAATTCTTTTGATAAGTTTTGCTAATTGAATGATAGATTCGATTTCTAGTTTCTGTTCTAGTAACTTTCCACCTCAGACTAGATCTACACAGTGACTTGAAGACGACATCAAAAGTATGAAATATGAAAGAAATAGTTTACTTCAAAAGTTCACTTATGTACTTTAGATGATCTTAGATTTCCGGAATATTCTGGAATGCTACTAAACATAGTAGCAGTATAGATAATTATCCAATCAGAAATGCCACATGTAACTTTTCATGTTTTTGATGTTTCTGACAAAATCTTCTATGGAATGTTGATTAGATAAGATGCTTCTCAGTGTTGTCAGAGTCTTTGTTGGAATTTTTTTTTGAGGAGTTTTCTTAATCTCCTCAACAGTAACTAGTCATTTTGGCAGGATAACTAATAACGTTTATATTCTACAAAGTTCTTAGGATTGATTTCGCTTTTTGGAATTCCTAATATATATATATATATATATATATATATATATATATATATATATATATATATATATATATATATATATCAGATTCACACACCTTGATTAATGAGTAATTAACTGATAAGTCTTGCTAATTAAACGCTACAATCGGCTCCTAAGCTATTGTCGTAACCCCCAAGCTAGAACTACACAACAACCTGAACATAAGTGGAAAGGTGGGAAATATGATAGAAATACTTTACTCCAAAAGTTCGTTTTAGTATAGAAAATCTAGGGTTTTTTTTAGTAATTTAGATGTCCTAGGGTTTCCCGTAAACTCTGGAATGCTACTAAACATAGTAGCAGTATAAGTAATCATCCAATCAGAAACTTGACATGTGACTTTTCACTTTCTTGATGTTTCTGGCAAAACGTCTATTGGATGCTGATTGGTTAAGATGCTTCTCAATGTTTCCAGAATCTTTCATGGAGTTTTTCAAAGGGGTTTTCTACATCTCCCCCCCCCAACATATTCACAACTATTATGGTGTAGTCTTTCTTTGTTAAGATGTTATATGTCATGACTGTTGATTCAGAGAAACTAGTTTTACTTGTTTATATCAAGTGGAATTGATAATCTATCACTTTCGAAATATGCCTCCAGGCTAACCAAAGTAAAAAATATCAGTGCTTATCAAGGTTGTATTATGTTATCTAATCAAGTAGTGGGGCATAGATGAAACAAAAGTTGAACAAATCTTCCTATTGTATTACTTAATCAAGGGGTAATACT
Source organism: Schistosoma spindalis (assembly GCA_946903255.1). Lineage (NCBI taxonomy): Eukaryota > Metazoa > Platyhelminthes > Trematoda > Strigeidida > Schistosomatidae > Schistosoma > Schistosoma spindalis. The sequence goes on along the minus strand of OX336418.1, from coordinate 3,887,667 downwards.
ATTGATATTGCTTGTTTGCATCTTTCCATTGATGTTTACGTCTTCAATTGATCAGTATCATGTTGGCATATGTGCATATTGTACGGACTGTTTCGATATTGACTTAAGTCACAAGTTTTATATATATGGACACAACGTTTCAGCTATGAAAATAGTACAATCTCTACAAAATCCCTATACTGATAATAATTATGCTGACATTAGTGATTAGCTTCAAGATGAATTTCCTGAAGTTCTAATGAGAAGCTGTGATCAGTGAAGTTCAACCGTATTTGTTTTGAGGTAGTTACTTACAGAAGACAATGAAATATGGTCGCGCAATATTGTGGATTGATTAAAGTTACATAATAACACTGTTCGATATCGGCTCAATGGTCTAGAGGTTAAATGCTCACATGCAATACCGAAGGTCATGGGTTAGAATCCCACATGGATGCACATTGCTGAGTATACCCATTCTAGGATGAAACGGCCATCCAGTACTTTAACGTTTACATTAGTAGTGTAGATTAGATTGACTCATGAGTTCATCTGTATTTTTATTCACTGATATATCTGTCATAATTTCACATAGTAATATGCAGTAATTAGGTATACACTCAATATTACCTAATTCTATAAAGTAACCTAATACTTTAACTGGATAACTAATTAGAACAATAGGTTATTTAGATGCTTACGTATAATGAACTGATGAGATGATTAAGCGGTATGCTTGAATATCTGGGTTACCTGTTTCCTATCATCTAGATATTTCAACAAGTTATCTGCTTCTTTGTTTGTTTTAATAGATCATTATGTCAATTTAATAGCATAAACTATTCAGGTGCGTTTGTGAAAAGCTTACAACCTTTTGTTTTACAAGTTACAAAAGGCGCAATCAAACATATCGTGATGGCTGACAATGCGCATTGAAAAGAAAGAATATTATACAGTTGTCAACTTCTGAAATACTAATATCCACAGTCAAGTACGTGGGATTCTAACCCAGGACCTTCTGTATTACATGTGAGCATTTAACCTCTAGACCACTGAGCCAGTATCGAACAATGTAAATCAATCCAAAATATTGCGCGACCATATTTCATTGTCTTCTGTAAGTAACTACCTCAAAACAAATACGGTTGAACTTCACTGATCACAGCTTCTCATTAGAACTTGAGGAAATTCATCTTGAAGCTAATCACTAATGTCAGCATAATTATTATCAGTATAGGGATTTGGCAATATACATCGAAAAGAATATACGTTAATGAGATGTTGATTCCTGAATTGCTAATATCTAACCGGCGATCGCTCAATATGTTATCGTCAATATCGATCAAGAAATAAGAGACGAAAACTTGCTGAAATACTTTGTGTTAACAATTCCATATTGTACCAAAAAGGTTATAATGAATAAAGCTAATAATAATAACACTATATAGGTGTTTATTCTTTTTGTACTTTTTATTCTTCCTAACTGTTATAAGACAACATTGTTTCTTTAACAATTGATTGATCACTGGGTGGTAATCAATGTCATGTGTATCAGGTTCTTCTTAGTGTAAATCAAATCCTATTAACCATGTCGCAATGTGGCCAATAGTCTAGGTGCCTCAAAATTGCGTGCACTATGTTAAGATAAGATGGTGGTTGAAGGTAATTAACAAGAAACCCTGAATCTAGATTTCGTGTTATTTGGTACTCGTCATCAACGTATACCTGTAATCTTGAAGGAATTGATGCTGATGAATGCCAAATAACACAAAGTCCAGGTCCAAGTTTGCCTGTTGACTACCTCCAACTATTATCTTATCTCAAATTGTTTCTTTCTTTAACTCTAGATGTTTTAATTAGTCAACAGAAGTTTCACTTCTAAGTCAATGGAAAAAAAGAAATCTCGAGAAGCTTTTGAACGTTTAACTTTATACGTATATGTATATTTTATAATGGAAGAGTTATTTAACTCTTTCACAAATAACTCAAGAAGTATTCAATAAACATTGAGATTATTGATGTTGTTCACTACTATACTGATATGTTCACTCTAATAACTAAATAACTTAAATAGAAAAACTATCTGACATTTTTATAGACCGTTGATAGACCACCAATCGAAAACCTAGAAACATTGAACGGTCATTTCGTCCTACTGTTAGACTACTCAGCAGTGTGCATCATGCTCCTGCCCCGCGAGATTCAAACCTAGGATCTATCATTCTCTTAAGCGAACGCTTAAACTCTAAACCACTATACTGGCCGGTATCCAACGGTGATCTAACTTCAATTGATTCATAAATTCAACTATTAAAATAATAATTAATAGACATTGAACAATTGAATTCATGAGTCAATTAAAGCTAGACCACCAATCGAAAACCTTGAAACACTAAACAGTCGTTTTGTCCTACTGTAAGACTCCATAACAGTGCACATCCACGATCCCACCTTTCGAGATTTGAACCTAGGACCTATCAATCTCTCACGCGAACGCTTAACCCTTTAGACCACTGATCTGGCCGGCATCTGGCATGTTTAACTTCAACTAACCCATCAAATTAATCGATCATTAGATTACATAATACCAACGTTAATTTCATTGTTATATACATAAAATCAATATAAAATACAGATTACCATAACATTATTCTTTCCATATAGTAATGTACTTTTTCTTGTTTGATATAAACTATCTATATTATTATTGTTACTGTGATCTGTAACTGACGAATCTGATAATGTAGAAAAATTTCTAATTTTTTTTAATGTTTTATCTATTTTTTTATTTTTATTATCATCATTCTTTTCCGTGTAAACTATCTGTAAATTGAAAAAAAGAAAAAAAAGAAAAAAGGAGAAAAAACAAAAAAAAGAAAACTTCAGTAAAACAATAAGTAAATGTTGAAAATGAAGAAATTCGATTCCGATAAGCATAATGAATGGTAACTTTGGGGATCTATTTATGGACTAATACTATACGTATATGTTTTATTGTATAATTGTTATGTAACTAAACTATTCATATTCATTTCCCTCTTATCATGAGCTTTATTTTGACCTGTGAACTATTATTATACGATTTACCATCTTTGAATTATTCCCTATCTATTAATTAATACCTCCCTCATTCACAACCATATTTGGCTAAATCTTGTACAAATGTTGTTTTCATATTTTATGGTACTGTGTGGTCTGTCTGGTTGGTATATAAACCCCAATATGTTTGAAATACATGATTCATATTACAAAGGTTGAGATTTGTGTTCTGGACTCAACAGGAAGAGGTAGATAGGAAGCAGGACTAATAAGGACTCTAAACTGCCCGTATGGGTTTTACGCGTCATTGGTCCGATCGATAATTCACTATTCTCTAATTGACGATATCATTACGTTATCCATTAACAGGGCACACAGGCCACAAGTTATAACAGTTATCAAATTGATATACAGTATTTAGTGGCTCTATATCTAACTCCAATAGGATTGTATTGTTGATCGTTATCGAAATACACATATTGGGTATTCTCATATATTGAGATGGTGGAAAAAATTTGTAACTTAGGTGGACGATTTTGATGTAGTTTTGTTCTCTGAGCTGGATGGCTTAGTCGTGGAGCTTTTATCGTTCTTCTGAACTACATCATTCGCAGCACAAACGTCAAGTAGAAGTGAAGTGTACAAATTTCTGAACATGTGGTTCAAAGCTTGTCTTGTAGACCTTGAGGTTGATTGGTTTTTGTTGACATTAAACCTGTCATTGTTTACTTCTTTATTTTGGTTGTATCTCCAATGGGTTTGATTTTTGTTCTTATGTTTGTGCATGATTTTCTTGATTAGTTGATAAACTGGAGCGATCTTAATGTTCTTGTTGATTGCTAATTGACCTGAGTGCCAAGCTTCTAAAAATTCGCTGGTGTTTTTGGAATTTCCTCTATCCAAGTTTTCCAAAATTTTCCAGTCAAATGAGTGTCCGCAGTTATTTACGTGCATTGATATGTCATGGCGTTTGACTGTTAATTGATGTTCATACAGGCGAAGATGAAGAGGGCGTCTGCATCGGACAAAGCGGACCAATCAACATCCTGATGTACAGGACAAGCTGTGAAAAATATATGGAGAAATTCGAGCGCTTCACTTCTATCTGTAGTTTGTGCTGATGATATCATTCAGAAGAACGATAAAAGCTACACGACCAAACCATCCAGCTCAAAGAACAAAACTCCATCAAAATTCTCATATATAATTATCGACTTAAATCTCGTTAGTGAATGATGGAATTAAATAAGTCAAATACGAGAATGAAGTTTTGAATATGTTTATTGCGTACAATCATTGATCCTGGCAGACAATCATGGAGACGGAAAGAAACGAATGTAAGAGAGAGAGAGAGAGAGGCGCAACACGGTATGACATGCAGTGGAGAAGTCATGTGAACCTACTCAATTTAACTAAACGTGAATCGATACTTATAATCAGACAAAAATAGGCTATAGATATGTAATGAGTGGAATATGATCTGTACTCACATACGCTTGTATAAAAATAGTCAAGGTCAATAAGCGAATAATTGACAAGGTGTTGGGACGGCTTCCGAGAATTATTACGGAGCCACCAGAGGCCGTAAAAGAGCCTAACAGTTTCGATTAAATCAGAACGTGATATAGCTTTCTTGAACATCAACGTGGCATACTACGATTGGACATTAGCATAACATACCTTTTGCGGATTGACTGAATTATAATGTTAATATAACAAACGCTAATATCTTTAAATACACATGATTTTTTGTACATTTTAATTCTTAACCAATAAACATTTCTCCAGCCTTCTTCTGTTTTCTTGTTTGTGACTGTAGGGTTCTATGCGTTCGAGTATCGCAGTTTTATACCGTGTTTTGCGTTAATCAAATAGCGAACATAACACAAGGTCAAAATGTGACTAAAGAAGAATGATTAAATTGACCTGTCCGGAAACCAGAATAAGCTATGGGGACTTAACATATCGCCCCCAAATGCCCTGGTATGGCCGAGAGCAGGGAGGGTTCGCCCTCCCTGTCGAAATACTCTCACACGGCCACGCGTATACAGCCTCTGCCAGGGAAGTCCTACTCACTGCCTTCTCGTGGCGGGGGTGTTGTTTACGAAAATGAGAGGACGAAATGCGAACGTCCGGCGCTATAACCGGATCCCAATTCTATGGTGCACATGGGCTCCAGTATCCTGCGGGAACAAATGGCGTATGAACCAACTTTTGGTCACCGGCTTCCATGGGACTGCATCTCCTCACGATGCTCCACTGCCTTGTGGACTAGACCTTTAGGTCAAAGGCTCGGGGTGTGGCCCCCTAAGAAAACCACCTGCTTCGGTCTGGGCACCCGGGCAGTATCTCAGCCCACACACTAAAACCATGATGAACTATCTGCTTATGGAAAATATTCGTTTCTCTCCGACAAACATTGAAATGACTGGTATTATTATTATTATTATTATTATTATTATTATTATTATTTACTACGTCATTTATTCACTATCTCCTATTTCTACTTTTTGTATCCGTTTCGACTCAGACAGCAGCTCGCCTATGGTAAAAATTCAGCTTTATCTAAACGTTCTCGAGTCACTGCCTGGTTTGAAAATTGTATGCTACCATCGAATAAGAGTACTGAAGCAGTCTTTCTGAAACCACGCGCACCATTCAAACTGGCTGCCTTTAACGTTCGCACACTTATGCAGGTCGGACAACAGATAGGGCTGGCAATGTCTTTGGAAAGTCTTAATATTGATGTGTGTTTTCTATCCGAGACCCGTATATTGTAGTACTAGCTGGAGACTTGAATGCTCAGGTCGGGCGTCTAGGCACAGAAGAGAGTCGTTTAGGTGGCCGATGGGGACTCGTTGGTCGCAGGACAGATAACGGGGAACGTCTACTGCAACTATGCACAGACCACAACCTGTTTCTGGCTAGCACTAACTTTCGGCACAGTCATCGCCGATGTGCCACCTGGCGTCCCCCTTCTGCATCTCAAGCCTGGACTCAGATTGATCACATCGCGATCAGCTACCGCTGGCGCGGTTGTGTACAAGACTGCCGCTCCTTTTGGAGTACCTATCTGGAATCTGATCATGCTCTGGTCTGCGCCAATCTTACCTTACTTTTCAGTGGACAACGAAGTGACCGCCACCAAAGGATTGATGTTAGCAAGCTGACTGCAACTTCTGTTGCTAGTAAGTACCGAACCGAGCTAGCTTCTAGGCTAGCTACCATTCCACCGAAAAGTATAGATGAGCATTGGTTGCAATTGCATGACGCCATGAAAATGGCGGGTACAGTCTGTTGTGGGTTTGCGAAACGCCCCGCTTACAAGCACTGGGTTTCTTCTGGTTCCTTACAACTGATTGAAGCCCGTCGGTCTACTCCGGGTGACCGTGAGTTTGACCACAGACGAAGGATGTTACGTAATGAAATCGGGCAAAGCTTGCGTAAGGACCAAGAAGCCTGGTGGTCGGAGCGTGCCAGTGAGTTGGAAGCAGCAGCTGCGTCTGGTAATTACCGGAAGCTCTTCCAACTCATCCGAGCCACTGGCAGCAAGAAGTTTGGTGTGAGCGAAACAATCTGCGAGGATGACGGAACGCCAATCACTAACATCCATCGACGTCTTGGACGATGGGCAGAATTCTTTGAAGGGCAGTTCAACTGGCCTGCTGCTCCGGCAACATCGGTCAGACTGTCCTGCCCTCCATGGCCGGTGACGACTGATCCACCAAATGAGGCGGAAGTCCGCAAGGAACTCCAACTCTTGAAACGTTACAAATCACCAGGCCCAGACGACTTACCTCCGGCTCTTTTTAAAGATGGTGATGACTTTCTGACTAAGGGACTGACGACGTTGTTTACAAAGATCTGGGAACTAGAGAGTGTACCGACGTCATGGAATGAGTCGATAGTTGTCCCTATCTTTAAAAAGGGTTCACGTCGTTCCTGTAACAACTATCGGGGGATAAGTCTACTTCCGATTGCGTTCAAGCTATTGGCTTCCGTTATACTTCGTAGGTTGTTCAAAACCCGAGAAGGATTGACTCGCGAGAAGCAGGCTGGGTTTCGTTCTGGTCGAGGATGTATTGATCATATCTTCACCCTCCGCCAAATGTTAGAACACCGCCATACTTATCAAAGGCCAACAATCGTAGTGTTTCTTGATATCAGGGCTGCCTTCGATTCGTTGGACAGAACTGTTCTCTGGGATTGTCTATTGAAGAAGGGTGTGCCTGAGAAGTTTATTAACATCCTAAAAGCCCTATACACAAACACCTCAGGCAGAGTGAGGGCATACAACCACCTTTCTCCACTATTCCATTCGAGCAGTGGGGTTAGGCAGGGTTGACCAATCTCACCATTCCTCTTCAACTTTGCCATCGATGACATTCTGGAAACAGCTCTGACGGATGTAAGTAATGGTGGTGTGGATCTGTTGCCTGGAGAAAGACTTCTCGACCTTGAGTATGCGGATGATATTGTCTTACTGTGCGAGAATGCCCAAGCTATGCAATCCGCACTTAATCAGTTGGCAATCAATGTCCGTAGGTATGGTATGTGCTTTGCACCTTCGAAGTGCAAAGTACTTCTACAAGACTGGCAGGATTCTAATCCTGTACTCACTCTGGATGGTGAGCAGATAGAAGTAGTCGAGAAGTTCGTGTATCTAGGTAGCTGCATAAGTGCTGGTGGTGGTGTGAGTGATGAGATCAATGCTCGTATAGTGAAAGCCAGAGCGGCTTATGCCAATCTGGGCCATCTTTGGCGCCTTCGTGATGTTAGTCTGGCTGTAAAAGGTCGGATCTACAACGCGACGGTGAGAGCAGTTTTGCTCTATGCTTGTGAAACCTGGCCTCTCCGAGTTGAGGATGTTAGACGACTCTCTGTGTTCGATCATCGTTGTCTCCGAAGGATTGCTGGCATCCAGTGGCAACACCATGTCAGTAATGCAGAGGTTCGGCATCGAGTGTTCGGTCACAGAGACGATAATGAAATTGGTGTCACCATCTTGAAACACCGACTTCGGTGGCTTGGACATGTTCAACGAATGTCGTCCCAGAGAATTCCTCGTCGTGCATTATTTGCCGACTCTGGGACTGATTGGAAAAAGGGGATAGACGGTCAGTATATGACATGGTGTCGTGGTATGAAAGAAAGCTGCAAAGGGCTAGCTTCTGTTGGTCCTTCACGACTCCCTGGTTGGGGTCCGAGAGACGGTGCAACGCAGTGGCTAGAGACGTTATCAGATATGGCTCAGAATAGAAGCCAGTGGCGATCCTGCTGTAACCTTCTTTTACTTTCTTCATAAAAAGTGGTTGTATCTTCCTTAACTGAAAGATCTCTTCTGATTGTACCTTTCCGTTTCCCCCACCATTGTTCTCTCTCTCTCCCTTTTTTTTTATAATTCCCCACGCTCATTACTTTTTTTTTTCTCTTTTTTTCCTTCTCTTCAAATTATCATTGTTTTGTGTGGTGCATATATATTTGGTGCCCCTCTGTACCAATATTTATGTGTTCAAATAAATAAATAAATAAATACTTAACATATCAACCGACACTACAAGATGACTATCTGAAACTAGTTTCATAAAAGTGAATTAAGAAATGTATTTATGTGTTTCTCTTATAAGGTAAGATTTAAAGGTCAACTTTGTACTAATATTTGCTACAATTGTAAGCAAAGTAATATGTGGTGTGTGTTACTTATGCCAACAGATATAAGTAGTATGTAACATCAAAGAGAAGAGAACAAGAACAGAGAGTGATTGGTATAGAAACGAACAAACAACAAAGTCCGATAGAGATTTTTCAAATGAAGTAGTTACTGTATGGTTCTCAGAGTTTACCAAGATATTCTGTAATATCTCTACTTGCGTTCTCGTTCATTACAATATGTATAAGTGTGACTGAAAAGTCATTTAAATTGAATGAGTTCCACTTAATAAATGATTGAACGTATATACATATATCAGGTTAATAATTTCAGACTACAAATTAATACGATACAGTTCAGTAAAATTAATTTAATAGATTTATGACGGATTGTGTATTAAATATGTACCGACATCAACCCAATCACACCTGATGGCAAAACTCTGGAAGATGTGGAATCGTTCACGTAAGCGAGAAGCATCATCGATGAACAAGAAAAATCCGATACAGACGTAAATGCGGTGATTAGTAAAGCAAGGACAGCATTACTACAGTTAAAGAACATATGGAACTCAAAATAACTGTCTCTCAACCAATATCAAAGACACAACCATCAATACGAACGTCAAGACAGTTCTACTATACGGAAATGAAACTTGGAGAACTAATACAATCCTCATCAAAAGAGTACAAGTATTTTCAATGGTTGAGATCATAAGTCAATTGAAGCTAGACCACCAATGGAAAATCTGGAAGCACTAGACGGCCGTTTCGTCCTATTGTGGGACTCCTCAGCTGTGCGCATCCACGATCTCTCCTCGCGATATTCGAACTTAAGATATATCTTTCTCACGCACTAGATAGGTCCTCATGATCTCAACCATTGAAATTACTAAAACAGCTACAAAAACCCTTCTTATACAAGTATTTATAAATAGTTATTTACGCAAGATACTCACTACCCGTTTGTCAGATACCATTATAAACAACCTACTGTTGAAGAGAACAAACCAGCTTCCAGTTGAAGAGGAAATTATTAAAAGACATTGAAAGTGGATAGAACACATATTGTGAAAATCATCAAATTGCATCACAAGTCAAACGCTAACTTGGAATCCTGAAGGCAAGCATCAAAGAACACATTTTAATCGGAAATTGGAACTAGACATGAAAAAGATGAATAACAATTGTAATGAATAAGAAAAGAATTGCTCAAGACAGGGTTAGATAAAGAGTATTGATTAGTAACCTATACTCTTTTCCACAAGAAGTAACATGCTTAAATAAAGTAAAGTAAATATATAAATAGAAATAAATACTTACGGGTAATTTTATTTTTTGTAAAGCATTTAATGGACTATAAACAATTTTATTTTGATTTATAATTGAAGTGATTCTTTGCCTTTCAATTAATTCATTTGCATGTAAATTTAACCAATATGATTCTTCATGAATACCTGATGAATAATTAATTGCACATGGACCTCCTTAATGAAAAACAATAATAATAATAATAATAATAATAATCAGATATTTGTGAAATATTTATTGATTAATTAATTATGACAATTGTTATAACGTGTGATCCACCTATTAGAGAGCAGCCCATTATCGATCGAAACACTGACGCATAAAATACGAGCGAGCAACCTAGAGTCCTGATTGGTCCTGCTTCCCTGTCTAGCCCAGCCAATTGAGTCCAGAACACAAGTCTCAGCCTCGGAGATATGAATCATTATATTTCAAATATACTCTGTTTATATACCAAACAAACAGACTACATCGTACCATAAAATAGAAAATAACATTTGTACAAGATTTAACCTTCAGGAAATGACACAAATAAATATTGACCAATAGGGAAATGACACGTTGGAAGAATGTTGACCAATGGGGCAATGACACTATTTCTCATTCAGGAATAGCATTAGATAATTTCTGGGGTATTTTCTGAATACCCCAACAACAATAGTAGATTAACTACATTCATATGTTAATTTACTTTCATTACACTTATTGTATTGTAGGTGTTATTATCTTAGTGAAGATTAAATTACAGGTAACTTCTGAGGAAAGCACTCAACTGCATCACAAGGTAAGCTTTCATTTGAAATTCTCAAAGTTAAAGGAGAACTAAAGAACATATTACACCGAGAAATAAAGACAAACATGAGAAAAATGAACAACAATTGGATAGAATTAAAAAGAAAAACCCAAAACAGAGTATGTTGGAGAATGTTGATAGGCAGTCTATGCTTCATTAGAAGTAATAGGTGTAAGTAGGTAACTTTTGAGAACTTTAAATGGACTAGTATTGTATCTATATATTCCTATTGTATAATCATCCAGTAACTAGATTATGTATATCAATATTTATCTTATTATAAACTCAATCACAGCCACTTTTTGGCTTGATCCTGTACAAATGTTATTTCCTGTTTGATGGTTGGATGCGGTCTGTTTGGATGGTATATAAACCAAGTATGTTTGAAATAAATGGTTCGTACAGTGGGAGCAGATATTGATGTTCTGGACTCAACTGGGAGAGCTGGTCAGGGAAATAGACCAATATGGAGGCCATGATGCTCATACCGGTTGAACGTCATTGCTTTAACAAAGTACTAAGATTGAATAAGTCGGATTTTGGTTGATAAATAATATATATATATATATATATATATATATATATATATATATATATATATATATATATATATATATAAGTGAAGTAAATAAAATGACTTGTAAGCTAGATTTAACTTTTCATTCATTATATATTTTGTCATACAGTTTTCTAGCCTTATATCTCTTATATCTTACGGTATTCATTTAAGTTATATCAACTTTAGATCTTTCAAACATTATGTTCTCAATTATTCAATCAGATAAGAGTTCAGAATAGGCATCTGCTTATTTCAGTTTAAATAAAACTATGTCCTTACCACAGAATGTATAGTAGTTACCTATGTTGTGATATTCTTCCCAATCATTGATGTAGTATTATGTAGACCACATTAATTTTATATTGTGGTGTGGGTTACTTATATCCACATAAGTAGTAAATAACGGTGGTCAGACATAGAATGTTTTTCAGTAGAAGGTTGATGAACAAAGAACGGGAATGGAACGGAACGCTATTAGTATGAAAACGCATGAACAATGAAATCTGAGACAATGAATTGATGTTTGCAATAGGAACAGTCAAGTTTGATATGATGGATTGATATTTTACAGGTTTTATTGAGATGTTCTGTAATTTTGTACTCAAATACATTCGATTGTCCCCACTGGTGTTCTTGTTCACTACAATATCAGTATATTATGTCAGGCGAATCTAGAGTCAGTATTACACAATTGCGACATGCAAATTAAGCCTTGACTATGACATTCTAGTGAGAAATTTTTCGTAGCCGAATTCAGTTTTCTAGTTATGAAAATTAAATTTGAATAGCTTTCCAAACTTTGAATCCTTGTTCATGAGGTTCCTTAATAAGAGTATTTCCCCATAGGTGGATTAGTAAATTAAACACATGGTAGAATGTATTTGTAAAATCTTAGCGAAAGAATTTGAAGTAAATCCAACGTTTCATCTAACAATCTGGTCCAAGATTTTTCAAGGAAATATTTCCTTGCCAGGCGAAAGTTCCAAGTCTTTCGCTAAGATTTTATAAATACATTCTTCCTCTTTAATGTCTCACATCAACTCGGCGTCTAAATACTGTGAAATTATTCAGTCAAATTTAGATGAAACTTCTTATCTATTAACAAAGTGTTTACAATTGATTGATCATGTGTTAGGTCTTAGTGCAGATCAAATCCTATCGACCTAGTTGCAATGTGTCCACTAGTCTATGTGACTTGATATTACGTGCACTATGTTGAGATATGATGGTGGTGATCACCACCCAGTGATTAATTGATTTTAAATACATCTCATTCCTACAGGAGGGCAGTCGTAACCCGGATATCCCAGTGGTAAGTTATCTGACTGTGACATGGGATCGAATCCGTCAAGGAACATCAGTTCCCTTCAATATTACAGGTACACCTTGCTGACGATTGCCAAGTAGTACAAAATCTAGGTCCATGGCTTCTTGTCGACTACCTCCAACTACTAATTTAATAGCAAAGTGTATTCTGAAAGTCAATGGTAAATAATATTTCACTGTACGTTCAATTATTGCTTTGATTATCATTTGTAATTACAAACAATGGAATTATCATATCTGTAGAAGAATATTTGCTGAGTTTTTACCATTAATTTTATTTCATTCCTCCTGACATTGTTTTATAAAGTACAAAATGGTAAGCTTATTGAAATTAACGCCCTACTCGAACTTTAAGGTCATCGTTTCAGTAGTATTGATATAACTTTCCTTTATATTATTCTTTAGCATGCCTAGTTATATATATGTTAACCTATCAAGAAGGTGGTTATTTAAAAGTTGAAATCAAAGCTTTACACTATTAGATATAGTTTCTTCCCAGACTATTATTTGTAGATATTTAAAGCATTTACATAGGTATTTATACATGAAATGGGAATCGGGAAAAGGTAATAGTCATCACAACTCTAACACTACCATAGATTCTCTGGTACAATATCGAATCCTCTAGTTGACTGCTAGCATCCCTTCCGTTTTCACCATCAGTTCTTCTTCTATAAGTTTTTCCCATGCATTACCATTACTAACTATTCAAGTCTTGTGAAAGCGCCCTCTAAACTATTTAACGGAGCTTCCAGTATTTAGATCAACAGACTTCTTTAGGTAGCACGCCAAAATCCTGTGCCATCGATGTAGACTATCTTCAAGACAAGTACACAGGATCCAGATGAGTCATTTACTTGACATCATGTAGTTAATACAGAGAACCGGCGCGATTTACTCGCTGTATATCTGGAAATTTGACTGCCAGCTCACTGATGCAGATTTAACACCAAGCTCAAAAGCCGTTATAGACTAGATCCAAATAGATAGTAACTTGCACGCTATCCAACTAAGCGGAGAAGTATGAATAAAAAATGTGAAGAAATGCCCATTGGCTTTATGTATGGGCTTAACATAACAATTGACACTACATTTATCTCAAGAACAACCAAATAATCAGTAATTTTCATCACAAAGTAACTCGGCATGATATTCAGGCAGCTGAGAAAACGGTACTGATATACACGTATAACTAGTTAATTTTTTGTTCAAATTTTGCATAAACATTTTTATGGAGATAACACTTTCACCGTCTGACATTTCAGTAGTCGATCTCTAGCCAGGAGATTTTCTTTTTAATTTAGAATATTCAGAGCCGAACTAAAACACGACATCCGTCCGTGAAGACACTAAACGTTGGGTTAGAACACATATGTAGATGTAGACAACCTGGTTGAGTTCCGCTTGATTATCATAACCAACCAATAGAAACTCTGAATGAAATGCTCAAAATTGATCACAATGGTGTAGGTACATTCACTCTTTGTCTTCCCTAAGATACTAAACTCTTCAGTACCTAAATATCTTTTCTCATTCCATTAATTTATATTTTCTTAAATGCTTAATATTTTTTCTTTCACTGTTACTGTTACTACCTTCACTAATCTGAGATTTTTCTTGACAATTTCATCACACAATCCTAAAACGGTGTGTAAACTTGAATCAATGTAAATTAACACAAGGTTCTACTGTTTGTCTGACTTATTGATTGATTGACACACACGAAATATATATGCTCCACTCAAGTCACTTGATTTGTGTGTGGGCTGTAATACCTCCCTAATGCCCAGAAAGAAGCAGGTGGTTTTCTTATGCGGCCATCCCATGAGTCTTTGATGTAAAGTTCTAATCCACAATGCAGTAGAGCAACGTCAGGAGATGCAATCCCATCGTAACCAGTGACCAATAAATGGTTTATACGTCATCTATTCCTTCAGGATACCGGAGCTCATGTGCACAATTGGTTTGGAATCAGGGTTTTCCAACTCACCTGGGTGGATTCTCTATGTGCAGCACCGTATATTTGCTTTTTGTCCTCTTAATTTTGTAAACAACACTGCCGCCGTGAAAATGCGATGAGTAGAACTTCCCTGGAAGTGGTTGTATACACGTGTCTATGTGAGATCATTTTGAGAGAGAGAGCTGACTCTCCTTGTCCTTGGTTGTACCAGGACGTTTAGGAGCAGGTTCATAATTTCAGTTTTGTATATCAAGATGAAAAAAAATTAAAATTTCATAATTATCCCTTATAAATAAAACTGATTATACATCGAAAAAGATTCATTGAACTTACTAATCAAAGATAAGAATACATTCACATCACATTGATTAGCCACAATGCTATCAGGACTATAAAATTCTCTACAATCGAAAAGAAATTCTGCATGTATATATGATGAATGGATAATATTTTATATAATAAATCTTTATTTAATAATTGAATTCATGAGTCCATTGAAGCTGGATCACCATGGGAAACATGGAAGCACTGGATGGCCATTTCATACTAGTATGGGACTCCTAAGCAGTGCATATCCACGATCCCATCACACGAGACTCGAACCCAAGACTTATCAGTCTTTATTTCTGATATGACATTTCAAATTAGAGATAGTAGTATAACTTGATGAACACAAATGAACTAAAGGACAAATTCATATCATTGGCTAAGGGGTATATATATATGCTTATGTATGGCCTTCCTTTTTTATTCGCATCTTTTTGCTCAAGTAGTCATCTGGGGGGGGGGGCCTGTAGCGTGGAAAGTTGTGTTTCAATGTCAGATCTCGGACCCCATCCATCATAAGCATGTATAAATGAATTGATATACGCGCATATAAGATTTATAATGTGATCAAGTGTATCAGTTTCTATAGATGACTTACTGTATGTTGCGAAATGATCGAGATTCATATTTTCTACTCATTGAAATGCTACGAATATTATATCATCCTCAGTCGCTTGTTTATGTTCATATTAAGATTCAAACCCATTACACTTTGTTTCAAATAACGGACGCGTTATTCACCTAGCATAGGAATTCTGTGATCAACATAGCTTGTGCAATAGGGATGAATTTCATTAGTCAATTATAATTTTTTGAATCTTCCTGTTATTGATAATAAGGATAGAACTTTGATTTGTCCCTTCTAGTATACCCCTATATTGAACGGACTGCCTCAACACTGTCATTAGCTCAGTGGGCAATATAATAAGCGTTCGAATCAAAAGGTAATAAGTTTGAGCCGTTGTGTAAATATTAACATTGAGATACAAGTGCATCTACATGATGAACCCCAGATAAGATCGCAAATCAACAACCTGGATTCTGTAAGGATTGGTTGTACACAGACTAAAAAGCGATACTACAGATTATTACTGAGCAATCAACTGAATGGAACTCATCACTATACATAAAGTCTTTCAACTATAAGAGTTTAACATCACAGATAGAAAAATTTTATGGAACCTTCTTTGACAGTAATGTGTAAGCCATGATAAAACTTGCATCCTGCATTACATTCCCAACCATTATCCATCATTACCTAAAAATACTTGTGACATAATAGTCATACTAAAACAATTCAATTGAGATATATATACATTTCAAAAGACACTAATCACATTCAATACTTCAGATCAAAAACATGAATATTCAAACACTTATCAATGATCAATATACAATCAAAATTATATTTTCTTACTTTGCTCTTGAACATATATGTTGTATAATAGTTTCAAGTAGTTTCTCTACAAGGGCAAAGTGAATCCATTCAATATTTGAATTATTATTATTATTATTATTATTAGTTCTGTAAAGAAAGGTAAATGAAACATGTAGACATTGTTTAGTTGATTTACTCAACAATCAGAAATGAAGTCTTAGTTACAAAAAAAAACAAGCTTCAATTATATTGTTTTCAAAATAGTTTCAATCTATTTGTCTTTTTAATTTAGTTACTAAGTCAATTAAACATATTCTTTAAGTGTTTTGTTTTGTTTAATACTCAAGTAGGATAAATGATAGTCATCAATGATAAATATATATGTAGATAAGATTTCTAAGCGTTGATACTTTCATTGAAATTATTTGTTAGATCCTGATGAGAATAATGATTGGTAACTGTTGAGATCTATTTATGGACTAATACTATATGTATATTTCTATCGAATAGAAACCAAAGAACACATTACGCCAGGAAATGGAGACAAATATGAGAAAAATGAATAAAAATTGGATAGAACTGGAAATGAAAGCCCAGGACTCATTGGTTTGGAGTGTGCTGGTCGTCGGCCTATGCTCAATTGGGAGTAACAGGCATAAGTAAGTAAATATTCCAATGTAGGATATGTAATCATTTGTGTTACAGCAGCGAAGCTTGTGAATCGATAACTGTTATGTCCCGATAAGGATAATAAGTGGTAATTTTCAGGATCCATTTATAGACCAATAATATGCGTATATTTTTATTGTATAATTGTTAAATAACTAAACTATTCAGATTCGTGTTCCTCTTGTTATGTACTTCATTTTGACCTATGAACTATTATTCTACGATTTATGATTCTTGAATTATGCCCTGTCTATTAATCACTATCTTCCACATTCCCAGTCACATTTGGCAAAATCTTATACAAATGTGAACGATTCAAATTGCAGAGGCTGAAATTTGTGTTCTGAACTGTAACAGGTAGGTCTAGGTGGAAAGCAGGACCAAGAAATTCTCTAGACTACTCGTACGTATCTTATGCGTTATTGATTCAATCAATAATTCACTGTTCTCTAATTGGTCATATCATCACGCTATACATTATTGATAAAGGCATAAACCCACAAATTATAATAGAATCTTAGTTGGAAACTAACATTCAGCATAGAATACATTATATAATATTATTAATTTACATATATAATCCATTAGAATTACCTTAATTTGGAATAAAATTTTTTTCCAGATAAAAATTTTTTATTATTTTCTTTATCAAATTTATTTTTATTATATTCTGAATAATGAAAAATTTTTTGAAAATTTAATTTATTTTCTCTTTTTATTGATTGTTCTTGTTGTTGTTGTTGTTGGCGGTGGTGGTGGTGATGGTGGTTGTCGTCGTTGTCGTCGCCGTCGTAGTGGTTGTTGTTGTCATGGTGATCAGATTGTGAATTACAATTCTTTGAATTGTTTCTATGATCAGTTTTAATTTGATTGAAATGTTTTTCAAATTTATTGATTATTTTCATAGCTGTATCACATTGATTTGAAATTTTATGTAGTAATGTATAAGTTGATATATTTTGATTCAATAAAAATGGTGATGTTTTTAAACCCATTCGAAGACAATCATGAATTAATGCTACATAGAAATAATAAAGTATAATAATGGGTATATTAGAAAAACCTTTAATATAGAAAACTATTCTATACATTATTATATTTTCTAATCTATTATTAGTTTTAGTGTAAGTAAGCAGATATTCCAGAATACTGATGAATTCAAGAGTCAATTGATGCTAGACCGCTGTTTCATCCTAATATGGGACATATATACATCCTGTATGGATTGCCTTGATATTGTCTTAATTCACAAGCATTATAAGTAAGAATGGATGGTGGATGTACCTGTAACGGTATTAGGTTTGAGACCTAAAGCGAACACCAACTCTGAGATGTAGGAACATTTAGCTGATAAGTCCTAAATAGGATGAAACATGCGTCTTGAATTCTACTGCTAGCCATTATCCTTTTTTTTTGCTAATATAGAAAATACTTGAAAATTATAAACATGATTAAAAATTGATAAAAGACGTGCTACTAGTAAGATTTAACAATCCGTGTCGGGTAGAGAAAAGTATCTACCTCAGTACAATGGAAGATGTTCGCGCGATCTCGAGGATTGGTTGAGGTTAGACATTAACACCGTTGGATGCCAGCCAGATCAGTAGTTCAGAGGATAAGTGCTCGTATGCAAGACTGATGACTCTGGGTTCGAATCCCTTTAGCGCGGAATCGTGGATGCACACTGTCGGAGAGTCCTACAATAGAACGAAACGGCCGTCCACTGCTTCCAGGTTTTGAATGGTATTCTAACACCAATTGGTTCATGATCTCAATCAAAATAATTTTAAACAAGCTAAGAATTGAGTGAAGTGTGTTTACAACGTTATGACAACATATTGAGATGATGGAGAAGATTTGTAGCTCAGGTGGATGATTTTGATGGAGTTTTATTGTCTGAGCTGGATGCTTTGGTCGTGAAGTTTTCATCGTTCTTCTGAATAACATCATCAGCACAAACTTCAGATGTCGTTCAGAAGAACGATGAAAGCACCACGACCAAACCATCCAGCTCAGAGAACAAAACTCTATCAAAATAAGATAACATATAACTGCATTTTGCTATTTGATTTAAGTTATTTTTGTCAGAGAATTCAACAAAATGTAAAGTATTCACCAAATAAATCGAATGAGAAAAATAACAGGATCAGACAACACACAACATGAAGCATTGAAAGTAAGATTTAGACATAACTGTAAAGATACTTCATAATCTCTTCAGAAAGATTTGAGAAGAAGAACAAGTATCAACAGACTAGAAGGAAGGATACTACATCAAGATACCACAGAAAAGAGATATCAGTGAATATGAAAACTACATAGGCATCATACTACTATCAGTATCAAGTACACGTTTTAGATAATGTTATTGTGTAGTGAACGGGAACACCAGTGTGGACAATCGAATGTATTTCAGCGCGTAATTACAGAGCATTTCAATAAAATCTGAGAACCATATATAGTAAATCGTTAATTTACAAAATATCAATCCATCATATCCAACTTGACTGTTCCTATTGCAAACATCAATCCATTGTCTTAGATTTCATTATTCATGCGTTGTCATACCAATAGTGTTCCATTCCGTTCCGTTCCAGTTCTTTCCTCATCGACCTTCTACTGAAATACATTCTATGCCTGACTATCGTCATATACTACTTATGTGGATATAAGTAACCCACACAATAATTGTACCAAATGAAAGATTCAATAGATCCTCAACTTCATACCAACTTGTTGAATTTCATGAGAATCAATAATGTATTGATTAAATCGCAACATTTTTGGATCATTGTTGAACAATTAATTGAATGGAATTTGTCATTATTACATGAACACTGATTTATTTTCTAAGAAATAAGCTCACAAATGAATGAATTAGACTCATATAATTGATTCATTTATATAATTACATACTTACCACAAAAACTAATTACATGTGTACTATCTTCAGGAATTGAACGACAAACTGAAGCATATTCCATTAATGTTTTAACATTTAATTTTAATTCATCTATTAAATCATTTCGTTTATGTAATAAGTTATTATCATCTGAAAAGAATAAGATTAAAATGTGTTTAGTATTCAAAAGTGATCAGAAGGGGTTTTATGGAGATTTTAGAAATTTCACTCGTTGAAATCATGAGTGAATTGAAACTAGATCACTACTGAGGAGTCCCACAATAAGATGAAACAGCCATCCAATGCTTCCAGGTTTAACATGGTGGTACTAGCTTCAATTGAATCATGATTTCAACGAGTGTTAAGAAGTTACTTGAAACAATAAAACTAACAAATCAATAGTCACAATATGGTGAATAACAATTCCATATTGAGGATATTTTAGATCAATCTTTTTTATTACACATAATCCAGGACACGCGTTTCGTCCTATTTGAGTTCGAGTCCCGGAGTGAACATCAACGCTGAGATGCAGGTACATCCAGCTGAGGAGTCCCAAATAGGGTGAAACGCGCGTCCTGGATTCCACTGCTAGCCACTATCCATCTTTGCTTATATTAGATTATTATGATAACTTGTGGCCTGTACGCCCTGTTAATGTATAACATGATGATATCGCCAATTAGAGAAAAATGAATTATCGATCGGCCAGTGACGAATAAAAACCTGTACGAGCAGTCTAGAGTATTTAAAGATCCTGTTTCCTGCCTAACCCAGCCAGTTAAGTCCAGAACACCAGTCTCATTCTCTGCGATATGAATAATTTATTTCAAATATATTGAGTTTATATACCAACCAGACAGACCACACAGTACCATAAAATATGAAACAGCATTTGTACAAGATTTGGCTAAATGTAGCTGTTAATGTGGGAGATAGTGATTAATAGACAGGGCATAATTCAAGAATGATAAATCGTGGAACAATAGTTCATGGGTCAAAATGAAGCACATAATAAGAGGAACATGAATATTAATAGTTTAGTTACATAACAAATATAAGATAGAATTATACGTATAGTATTAGTCCATAAATGGATCCCAAAAGTTACCACTCAATCTTCACAAGCTTCGTTGTTGTAACTCAATTAATTACATCTCCTATATTGGAATACTTTCTTACTCCTGTTACCTCCATTTGAGCATAGGCTGCCGATCAGCATTCTCCAACTCACTTTGCATTGGACCTTCTTTTCCAGTTCTATACAATTCTTGCTCATTCTTCTTCCTATATCTGTCTCCATTTCTCTGTGTAATGTGTTCTATGGTCTTCCTCTCTTCTTTTGGCCTTCGGATTTCCATGTGAGAGCTTGCCTTGTGACACAGGTGAGTGCTTTCTTCAATGTGTGTTCTATTCACTTACAACGCTTCTTCCTGAGTTCTTCCTCCACTCGAATCTGGTTTGTTCTCTCCCATAGTAGGTTGCTGCTAATAGTGTAGTGTGTTGCCGATGGATCCGAAGTATTTTGCATAGACAACTGTTAATAAACACTTGTACCTTAGAACTGTTTTGACATTTGCATTGAAGATTTTGACTTTGGTGTTGGTTGACAGACTGTTGTTTTGGGTTGCAGATGTTCTTCATTTGTAAATATGCTGTTCTTGTTTTGCCGATCCGCGCCTTCACATCTGTATCAGACATTGGAATAAGTATGTTAATATGGTTTAGTCATTTACACGGTTTAACCCAATCAAATTGTTTTGAATATCACTGGATGATTTGGAGCCTATATTAGTTTGTAGGTCTTTGGGAGCTATTATTTGGTGTACAACTTTTAGTGATTTAGAGTTATTCATAGGAGAATAATAAAGAATGACAAAATACAAGTTTTGAGTTTCTGAGTTAAACATCTAAGACCAACAAATTTATTATATAAATATACATAGAGATAAGTTCGAAAACACACTTAAGCTAATTTTTTTATTGGGATCATGAATCGATTGATGCTAGACCACCAACACTGGATGACCGTTTCGTTCTAGTATGGGACTGCTCAGCAGTACACACTCATGTTCTCGTATGCAGGACTCGAACCCAGGTTTTCAATGATGGTCTAGCTTAGATCAACTCGTGAATTCAACTATTAAAATTATCACAATTTTCATAAAACCCCATTTTGATAATAAATTTTTGGTTGAATTCGAACATATTTACCATCTAAAGAGCAGTCAGTGAGATCTTAATTTGAATTTCCATAGATTCTGTCCGCTAAGAAATAAACAAGCTATAGTGGTGAAACTAATTTATGGACGAACTTTAAGCGACGCTAGACTGACCTTGAGAGTTTACACCTAATAACCAGAACCAAATGTGGGTCATAAACCTGTGTGTGGAACTAGAATTATGATACACACTTATTGATTAAGGTTAGGAATTAGATTTAGGGTATTCATTACGAACTGACATCAGCTATAATGTCAAAACTCTATTTATCCAAATGGATGAGTGGATTTCGCAACGAAATCCGAAACCTGTTATCTTATACCTGATTGGTTCGTCCATAAATTATATTCTCACCGCTTTGGTTAGAGCACTTTTCAATCAACATTCAAGAAGAATTAGCCAACACTGAAAATTATCTAATAGATAATGATTATTCTCAAACGTTTATCACTAAATATACAAAGACAAGAACGAATATAATGAAGCATTATAAGATAGAGAAAAAAAACTTGATTAAAATAGCTGGAAAAATTGAATTATTTAATTGTTCAATTAGTTCCCCTAATCGAATAAATTGATTGTTAACATATTCAACAAGGAAAAATACTTACCTTACGTTGCCGACATTTATGTCTACCAGTTTACATGTAAGTGCCGAAGCAGATTTTTTAGTAAATTCCTCAGAAGTGGGGGTAAAGGGTCAATATACTACCGATAGTGCAATAACCCAATATCTACTTGGTAGTAGATATGATAATGACATTTCAAAATCATTAAAAAAATGACCAATACATAAATAACTTCGAAATTATAGCGTTTTTTTTTGTGCCATTGCTTTTAAAAGAATCAAATTGAGCTTGTGGATTCAAATGGATTTTGATATCAGTATATTGCTATCCTGGTTACCGTAATGTACAACACTTGGTTGTACCATATCTTATTTTGTATTTCCAATTATGAATTCATTTTCCTTACTTTGTAGTGGCTTTGTTTCGTTAATCGATCAACTCGATAACCGTTATTATATAAATCACAACAGTGTTTAAAATCAGAAGGCAATAAGAAGAGGCAACTAAAATTTATTAGCGGATAGCATAGATAACCAAGCCATAAGTATATCGAGCGATTTTGAGGCAGAGAAGCGAGGATGTATGAGTAAACACAGAAGCAAATTTATAGTCAAATCGCATAAGAGCACAGCAAGGCGAAGCAAAGGCTAATAATAAGATTTGAGTATATATATATATATATATATATATATATATATATATATATACATGGAGCGGAGAATGAATCATCGAGTGATATTTAAGCAATCAACATTTTAGCTCGAGTCTGTCGTCTAATCAAGCGTACATGTTCATAACAGATATGATAGTGATCAGAATGATATAAAAAAGTATGCGAATTGTGACTATTCAAATATCATTGTCTATTAAGTAAGTTAACAAAAAGAGCTTAACTAAACTTAACCATAATCGAAATTAATTGTATGATAGTTACTATAACTCTTTTAGAGCTTTGTTTGTTTATTATTCATCTGAATCTTTGGAATTCAATTGATCAGTCTCTTATTAGCATATGTACATCCTGTACATATCGCCTCGATATTGCTTTAATTTAAAACCATTATAAGCAAAGATGGATAGTGACTAGCAGTGGAATCCAAGACGCGTGTTTCGTCCTATTTGGGACTCGTCAGCTGAGACTCGAACCTAGTGCCGTTTGCTTCAAACATCATCGCGTTATTCACTTACCTACTAAATCATAATAGCCACTTGCTTGTGGAATTACAATATAAAGTGATTACACAATTTAGCTTTTAAATAATTAAGAGATTATTACTTCGAACTTGTGAAGTACTGAAGAGAGTCATTGACAAGAAATCAATTCACAATGCTCTGTTAGGTTACTTGTTTCTGTTTTAATTAAGTTTAACGATCGTTAAACCACCGACTCTACGTATTGTATGAAAAGTTTATAATTCTGATATTAATTTGTAAAGAATTTTGACTGTTAAAAAGAACCTCAACGCAGTACCCTAGATATTCTTGAGTAATGTTATCTTGTGAGTCAATAACTTAATTAAAACGCTTTCTAATTAGATGGATTGACTATTAGTTTTGAAGGATAAATTAATCTGTATATATTTACATAGAGAGAGAGGTATCACACTATGATCAGTACCAGTAAAAGTTTTCAACAGTATTGCTAAACCGGATGAAAGACTTAGACGTCCAACTTCAAGATCAACAGATCAGATTCCATGAGAATTGATTATATAAAGACCGAATTGCCACACTACCGATCATTGTTGCACAATCAATTGAATGGGACTCGTCACTATGCATCAACTTCCTTGATTATGAGACTGCACACGACAGTGTAGATAGAGGGAATTTACGGAAACTTTCTCGATACTATAGAGTACCTGAAACATTCGTCAACAACATCCGGAATTCATACAACGGACTACATTGCAAAGTCGTGCATGGAGGACAGATGACAGACGCACTCCAAGTTAGGACCGCAGTCAGACAACAGTGCTTAATCTCCCTTTCTCTTTTTCTTCTGGTGGTTGACTGGATTATGAAGACCTCTAAATCTCACGGGAAGCACGGAATATAATAGACAGGTTGGATGCAACTAGACAATTTATGCTTCTCAGATGACCTGGCTCTTCCATCCTATATACACGAACAAATGCAGATGAAGACAACTAATGTAGCAGAAGCCTCTGCATCAGTAGACCTCAACATACACAAAGGAAAAAACAATATCCTCAAATGCAACATGGAGAACACCAACGCAATCACACTTGATGGAGAAGCTCTGGAAGATGTGAAATCAAAGTCACAACCCTCAATACGAACGTCAAGACAGATTTTTTATACGGAGCTGAAACTTGAAGAATTAATACAAACATCACCGAGAAAGTACAAGAATTTACAAATAGTTTTCTATGCAAGATATTCAACCTCCATTGGCCAAATACCTTCATCGACGACTGAAAATATCAATGACTTATTGCATGATTCATAAAAATGTTTGTGGCTTAGAATAGAAGGACAAAACTTTATTTCCACTTGGTATTGTTTACATGAATCTTCCCACTGATGTTTAAAAATGCAATTGATCAGTCTCTTATCGACATATTTACATAATGTGCGTATTGCCTCGATACTGCCTTAGATCAGAAGCATTCTAAGCAAAGATGGATAGTGACTAGCAATGGAATCCAGGAAGCGCGTTCATTCTATTCGTCAGCTGGATGTACCTGCATCCCTGAGTTGATGTACACTCCAGGACTCAAACCCATTACCGTTTGCTTCAAACACCATTACGTTATCAACTTAGCTTCACTCCTTTGTACAAGCAAGTAGCTTTCAGCACTCAGTAGCTAACTGAATAACGCGATGACTTTTGAAGTAAACAGTACTATGTTGGAGTCCCAAAGTGAACATCAACTCTGTTATACTCATGTTTATCTATCTCATGAGTCCCAAATACAATGAAACAAGCATCCTACCTTCCACCGCTAATCATTTTATCATCTTTGCTTTAAAATTTGATTCTATTTATTTCAAAAAACAACTCAAATATAAACGAAGTACTTTATGTGTATATACATTTCGTTTAAATTCACTTGGTTTTATTTTACTTGTTATTTAGGACTTCGATTGATCAGTGTCTCATCGGCATACAAGCATACTGTGCGTATTGCCTCGATACTGTCTTAAGTCACAAGCTTTTAAAGCAAAAATGGATAGTGATTAGCAGTGGAATCCAAGACACGTGTTTCGTCCTATTTGGAACTCGTCAACTGGATGGATATACCTGATGTTGATGTTCACTCTGGAACTCGAACTCAGTACCATTCGCTTCAAATGCCATCACGTCATTCCCTTAACTAATGATTCCTAATAACCCCTTACTTGTGCAATAGGAGTAAAGTTTAAATTCACTTAATGTTGTTTTACTTATTTATATCTTCCTATTGTTATTTAAGACCTGAAATGGATCAGTCTCATTGTTGGGGTATTCAGAAAATACCCCAGAAATTATCTAATGCTCTTCCTGAATGAGAAATAGTTTCATTGCCCCATTGGTCAACATTCTTCCAACGTGTCATCTCCTTATTGGTCAATATTTATTTGTGTCATTTCCTGAAGGTTAAATCTTGTACAAATGTTACTTTCTATTTTATGGTACGATGTAGTCTGTTTGATTGCTATATAAACAGAGTATGTTTGAAATATAATGATTCATATCTCCGAGGCTGAGACTTGTGTTCTGGACTCAATTGGCTGGGCTAGACAGTGAAGCAGGACCAATCAGGACTCTAGGCTGCTCGCTCGTGTTTTATGCGTCACTGTTTCGATCGATAATGGGCTGCTCTCTAATAGGCGGATCACACGTTATAACACTCATATTAACATTTTATTTGTTATAATTAACAAAAGAAAGAAAAACGAAAAAGAAACCAACAACCATAATTAGACTTACCAAATTTCCAATTCGGTAATATAAATGATAAGAATGTATTCTCTTTATCCATTATGATACTTCTATATTATTGTACATTTTCAATAGTCTAATAGAGAAATGGAAAACATTTGGTAATTATATATTCCTAATCAATATTCTGTTTGTATTCTGTATGTATACGGTTATATTCTCCAGTTGTTTTTTTTTTTGTTTTTTTCCCATTAGTAACACAATACACCAATAGTATAAATGGTTACTATTATCAGTATTAAATATGTTCGTTTATTTGTTTGTTTGTTTGTTTTTTTCCTTTTAAATATTCAGTTTTATAAGTAGTATGGACATGTATTCAATAGATAAATCTGTCTTTAACTACTAAACTAACTCAAATGAAAATAATAATGAATAACTTTCTTTCTATAAAAGATTATTGGTCAATTTCATAATTGACCAATAAGAGAATAGAAAATATCAGAAAACTATTCACTAAATAAATCTATTAATGATGTAATCATTAAAATCGACAAGGAATTAAAAAGTCTCTTATGAGTTAGATTGATAAATCCTGAGTTCGAATCCTAAGAGATGGAATGATGAATGTGTATTGCTGAAGAGTTACACAATAGGACGAAATTGTTGTCCAGTGCTTTCAAGTTTTTCATAGTAGTTTAGCTTCAATGGACTCATGATTTCAACAATTCAAATGACTATAATATTCATACAAAAACAAAACCTTTCTGAAATTAAATAGCTATTGAATAAAC
Organism: Schistosoma spindalis; assembly: GCA_946903255.1. Classification (NCBI taxonomy): domain Eukaryota; kingdom Metazoa; phylum Platyhelminthes; class Trematoda; order Strigeidida; family Schistosomatidae; genus Schistosoma; species Schistosoma spindalis. The sequence goes on along the minus strand of OX336418.1, from coordinate 3,860,300 downwards.
AAAAAGGAAGGAAATGCATCAGTAAATGAAAAAAAATGTTCTGTTTTTTATTAGTCATTGGTTTAACTTGGAAAATAGGTAATTTTACATTTTCCAAATGATCAACTAAGTTTCATGCTTAATATTATCATAATTCATTAGAGGTTTGAAGGTTATGACTTTGTCCACTTAAATGATTATTATAATCGATGATCGATAACTGTCCAAAATATCAATTAGTCAGCGTATCTCTAGTATATTTAGATCAATATGGTATGCCTGAATACCGTTTACCACGACACGTAATGCTGACAGTTGCTGAAGAAGGATGGATAAAAGTTGACAACTTCATTTATCTTGGAAGTTTGATTAGCCCAAATGGGTTAGTGTCTGATGAAATCTCAGAATGGATTCGAAAAACTCGTTTGGCTTTTGTCAACTTACATCATCTATGGCGAAGGAGAAATATCTGTTTATGAATTATGGGGCGAGTATACTGATCAACAGTTTGTTCTACTTTAGTTTACGGTGGCGAAACATGGCCATTAAGAGTAGAAGATACTTGTAAGCTACTAGTACTTGACGACTGTTGTCTTAAAAATATTGTTCTCATCTGTTGATATCACCGGGAAATTAATAATGAGGTTAGACGCAGGGTATTAGGGAATGATAATAAATCCGTTGATAAGGTTGTGAATCTTTATCGACTGAGATGGTTGGGCCACGTGTTGCGTATGCCTGAACACCGATTACCACGATGCGCAATGCTGACTAGTGTTGGGAATGGTTGGAAGAAGGATAGGAGCAGCCAAAACAAAACGTGACATCACTCCTTCAAGTCATGCTGGTAGATGTAGTCTACTTGGTTGGGGTCCGCATGACTATCGAACCAATGGTTGGAGATCCCGGATAACATGGCTCAAAATCGGTCACAATGGCGTCGGTGTATACACTCCTTATCTTCCCTCAAACTGTGAGATTGAAATTACTTTATTTATTTATTTCTACGAATTAATTCTTTTTTCCTGTACTACATCCTTATACACAATCTTTCTTTTATACATTAATACCATTGAAGTGACCACTTCTATGAATTCGGTGTTCATGTTGTTGTGCCAATGAGGTGTGGCAACTTGAACTGATGCATATATATGCCTGTTCATCCGTTGTAGCTGACTAACTGACATGATTAACAAATAGGTAGATCCACAAGCAACCAGTTAGTGGGATATGGGGAATATCAATTCATAACTCACTCTAATTAAACTCACAACTGAACACAACTTAACCAATAGAATTAAAGTACAATCACATGTTCAGTTAGATACTTTACAATTCTGTCCATTTAACATATCTGCATTAAATATCATATTATCACTCCCACACTGCTAAAGTATTTAAATATAAGGCTAACAAAGGTGAGACTTTAAGTTATGGACGAACTTTGAGCGACGCTAGACTGACCTTGAGAGTGTCCTCCTACTAATAACCAAAACCGATTAAGGGTTATAAACCTGTTTGAAGATTTAGAATTATGATTTACAGTTGATGATTAAGGTTAGAAATTAGATTTGTGGTTTTCATCACGAACTGACATCAGCTATAATGCCAAAATGCTCTTTAACCAAATGGATAAATAATTTCGTGCCAAAATTCAAGATCTGTTATCTTATACCTCATTAGTTCATCCATAAATTATAATCTCACCTAAACGGCAAGTGACATTATTAGCAAATCCCTTATATCTCAGTGTGAAACTTGATTATGTGGATATAATTGAATAGTTTGTTGGTAAAAATATACGGTTAATGTGGCGGATTATTTTAAAAGAATTCTTTTTATTTATTTTTGTTTGTTTGTATCACTTTCTTAAAACAGCAACTGTAACTAAGTAGACCGAATGATTGTTTTCCTCTTTAGACTACAATACAATGTTAAATGTCATACAGTTATAGTAAACAATGAAATTTAGTTTATTGTAGTATATTTAAACCTTGATGATTTAACTTTTAACTTATCAGAATGACAATATACTTTACAAATGAAAAGTTTACTTCCATTATACCTAGAATTTTTCATCTAGTTTTTGTCTAGGTTAACGAGGTTATTTCGAATATAGAAATAATTTCTTAAAATCCTTTTGATATATTAATAGATTGTGTTTGTAGGATGTTGAAAGTCAGACCTTGTTGAGTCGGCTTCCGAGTACGGAGCCTCTAGATGCCCTAAAGGAGCCGAAGAGTTTCAGCCAATCAGAACATGATTGAGTTTTCTGGAATATCAACGTGGCATGCTACTATTGGTCAGTAGCATAATATGTCTCTTAGAGGATTGGCTGAAATATAATGTTGATTTAACAAATGCTAATGTCTGTAAATGCCCGTGATTCTCTGTACATTTTTTATTCTTACCAAGTAAACACTTCTCCAGGTTTTCTTCTGTCTTCTGATTTGCGACGGAAAAGTTCTAACGTTCGAGTGTCGTAGTTGTAACCCGTATTCTGCGTTAATCATGTAGCGAACTTAACAGACCTAACACTCAGCCATACGACATATTATTATTTTTGGTTTTTTGTTCATGTTCTGTATATAAATATGCCTCTTGATTATATAAAAAAACCTATTCAGTCGGTTAGCTGTCATGTCTGCGGTTCCGAATCATTCATGTGTTTTGACCGATAATATAGTCTTATGTATAGCCATCACTTGAACACACGATGTCATTGCATTCATATATCTATTAGCGTTCTATTCATTATCGTGAATTCCTTGCATTAAATCGTTAAAACAATCTTTACTACAAAAATATTGACGGAGTTCAACATTTCTGTATGATGTTTTGCATTTCATGTAATCTATAGCTTCTCATTATCTAGTCAGTTTTCTGAAAAAATTACTAATGCCGATGACAAAATCACTTGTGTATTATAAAGTTGTTGTGCCTTTAAGCCCGGTTATTTATCAACCAAAATCCGACTTATTCAATCTTAGTACTTTGTTAAAGCAATGACGTTCAACCGGTATGAGCATCATAGCCTCCATATTGGTCTTTTTTCCCTGACTTGTGATGTTTCGGAACCTTATGAAACTTTGAAAAAGGATATTCCTAGACGTGGAGCCCCAACTAACCGACAAAAATTGGACCAACTCTTTCACAACATCGAGCTGTACCATGGCTCAGTAACAGAAATGTTGCTGCGAATATGAGAGGTCACTAGTCAACAGACCTTCGACGAAAGCCTGTTTAGACAGCTTTTCTCATTTAAGATTTACCAACAGGCTCAGGCGCTTCTGATCTCGTCCGAAAATAACGCCTTGGACTAACTGTTTGTCTGACATCCGGATTCTGGTGACCACCAAAACCCCCAACACAAAGGTTTATACTGTCAAAGAAAAAACCCAAAGGACACAAAGTCCTGGTAATGGTCTCATTCTGTTGAGATAAGATGGTGGTTGGTGGTAGTCAACAGGAAGTCCTGGACCTAGATTTCGTGGTACTTGGAACTCGTTGGCAAAGTACACCTGTAATCTTGAGGGAACTGATGCTCACTGACGGATTCCATTCTTTATCACGCAACGTTGAGTTGCCTAGACAGATGTCCACATTGTATCTTTGGATGACAGGATTCGATCCACACCAAGGATGAACTGACATACATGACATTGATCACCACTCAATGATCAGTCAATTGTACTAGTCTCACTCGTTATCTTCATATCCATTATAACGCCAAACGCCACAAATCTCCTCCAAGAATCAAGTTGAGAAAAAATCTGCTTCTATACCACGAAAAGCAGATAAGCGCGACTGGAGTTGGTATCACAATACCTGTAAAAGTTGTTCTGAAAAATCCAGAAAACCTTGAAGTTTTCCGAACTCCAAAGCCGTGTACTTTACATCATTGATGTAATAATGAAAGTTCTCAATCTTGTCGTCGCTGGAGAAGAAATAAGAGCTTTTTTCGCAAATACTACTGATCGTTCAAAAGATGAGGTCCGTGACTTGTAGGCAACAGGCGGAAAAACGATTGCTATAATCGGTAAAATGTGTGTTTAACATAACGTGGATTTATGCAAATCCATTAACTTGATTTTCGTCGTTCCAGACGTTTTCATACCATTCGACGTAATAATCTGCTACAACACCACAATCTACTCATCGACTGCGAGAAAACTGAGGTTAGTAGACAGAAATACTAACTTGCATTTATAAAGTTATATTTTCTGGTTGTAGTTTATGCCTAGTCACTGCAAAGCATAGAATCGACCAGCACCTCCAACAGACACTCGAAGAGAACCCCGGACTTTACAATACGTGGTCGAAACAAGCAATGTTGCACATCATATAACAACTACAGGAAATACGTATTTTTGTCTGTGCGCCTACTAACTCCCGAAAGCTAAAACTGATTAAAAACGAGTTCGAGGATTTGATAGATTTGAGAATTCTCCAGCCACTACACAACCCGTTCGCATTCCCTTTTGAACGTGGTCGCTAGAAAGTATGGCGATGACTGGCGTTCAAATGGTGATCATGGGTGTCTGAATACAGAAACCACTACTTGTTGTTACCTCTTGTCTGCCATCCACGGACCGACAGCTGCTCTAAAAATTACGACTGTTTCCACGAAAATCGACTCAGTTAAACGTATCGCTTGATTATTATGAATGGGGATTTCATCCCTAAACGGCTATGTTCACCGAACTGTACGAGAGACACAAAAACGGTTGGTCATGTTCACAAAAATTGTGTAGTCTCATGATTTGTAGTATAATAGAAAGAATCAGTGTGATGACCAGTTCTCTTGAATTGATCTTGAGTGATGGACTTTCAACTTTTAGTGTCATTGGACTCTAACCACACAACCTTTGAAGCCGAGCATATAATTACTGGAAAGATTTATATCCAACAATTGACACGAAAAGAGGGTTAACAGTGTAGAACGTGGAAGCGTTAGTTCAATTGAATTAAATGACATGGCTCAGCCTCTTAGACATGGTCATTCTATCTAGATTATCTTTGCATTAAATATATTATTCTATCTTTGACTCAGACGTGCTTTTCAGAGGCTCTAGACGTTATATTACTGATTCTTACGATACAACTAGTCAAGGTAGACAATGATGGGATCGCCACATATGATTTCATAGATTAGGGTATCAAATCATAGCAGATCTTCAATTTTAGGATTAGGTCTATCACTATAGCAGTACTAATGACGTACCTAGATCATAACCGTACAAACTCGTAGTTTATTGGTGTGTTCGTCCTTATTGATAGAGACTATCATCCTTCCAGCTTGAAAAGGAAAACACCGATCTTCAACAGGAGTTTCTCGACAACGCTGAAATTAAGAATCAAGCTGATGGGAATAGGTAAGGAACTTTATTTTGTAATACATCTGCAAGTAAGGATCGTTCAGTCATTTCGAGACATCGGCGCGACATATTCAATACGTTGCACGCACCCCACCCAGATGTTTGAGTAACACTTAAGCTCATGCTGAAACCATTTTGCTGACCTGGTATGAACAAAGACTTGCGAGAGTGTGTATGTTGCATCTTCTAATACCTATTTCGCCCATGTTCATCTCGATTTGGTAAGGCCCTTTCTGTATTAAAGTATATCCTCTTATCTCTTGACGTGTACTAACCGTTCCATACTGCGGCCGTAAACAATAATCATCAATGACATTATTGTTATGACAGTGGCCAGTGCCTTTGTAGAATAGTTGTTAGCAAACTTTGGTTACCCATGTTACCCATACTATAGACCATAGAAGACAGTCCGAATACAAACATTTCCATCGTCTTATCACAGTCTCAAGGGTCACATAGTTCGAAATGATGGCAGATCAACCACGAGCTAATGAGTGGAAAGGACGATTTCACCGATAGTTAAAGGCTTCACTCACAACTTGAAACGTATTACGAAATGGACTAATATTCTTCAACTCGTGTTCCTCGGAATTCCTAATTCAGTTAACTCTGACTTTTGGTCGAACTTTGAGGAAAATTTGTATATACTTGATAGCCTTCAACGAATGTAGATTTAAAGTTTTGAAAGACCAGGTCTGCAGACGCGTTTGGTAAGACATATTTTTACATGACCTCAGTCAACCGATGATTACGCTCAACCCGCTTTAAGATTAAGTTCACACGTTTGTACGTGTTGCGATTAATCTCTCTGAAGTCGCATACGAAGAATATTATAAAGTTCTACATCGCCAACCAAAGTCTTAAAATGCTGATAAGAAGAGAACCAAAGACAACATATGCAGCTTATTTGGTAGGTAACATCTTCGTCATCGGTTTTCCGACTCGACAATCTGATGGTAAAGTTCTAACGACTGAAGTGCGATGTCCGATAGTTAATAACCACGATGGAACTACGTTGATATTCGAAAACTAATCTATAACAAAACTGTTAGGTTTCTAAAACATTTGAAAATTTCCAATAAAAATACGTTAACGCTTATTTATATGCGTATTTATATGTGTGGCTAGCTTTTTTGCAAAAGTATCGGAAAATAACTTCTCATATATAATTTTTCTCCATGTTGTGTGATATGTACACACAGATATACTGATATTTTTCAGCATAAATTACTTATTTATATAAACACAGAAATACTTCGACGTTTCTTTGATTTCTAAAACGACTGAGAAAAAAAGGAAACTGATGACGAATACAATGAACCGAATTTCCCATAGTATATTTTTCACTATTATGCACTCTATAATTACTAAGAGTGGGAAAAAGTATCTGAACAATTCAGGACGTAACAAGTTATCAGAAGGATACATAGGAATGGCAGGCTTGTTGAGTCTAAAAGTATGTTGTGCGTGTCTCACTTTCATCACTACCACACCAAGAGGAAGTGAGATATGGAAATACATAGATCCCGACAGAAATAGTTCTCTTAGTATCTGACATTGATGTTGACTTCACTGACCTTATTAGTCATACCCTACTTGAAGGTGCCCTGTCAAGCATCCTCACCAAATTACGAGCCGACACGTCATTCTGAGTATCTCTCGCAACAACTACTCAGCTTCGATAGAACACTTCTTGACATATCGAATAATTTTCAAACTTATCTCCGAACTACTTCATTTCTAGCTTCTGATTTGAATGACTTTTGGATTCATGATCAGAAATGCGTCACGAACAACAGTGTTGTCATGCCCTAAACATCCTTGACGTATTCAGCCGAGCTGGCAATTGAAAAATGAAAACAGATAGCGAGAAGTAGTTTAATCTCCAAACTTCAACCAAACAACTTCCTGTGCATCAAAAAGATAACAGCCAGTTTCAGTAACTCTACTCTGCACAGACAAACATATTCACATAAATTCAAGCTGAACCAACCTCACAAAATGGCTGTCATATTCACTAGGACTACTGTGATTCACCTACTACCAATATTGAAGCTTATCGAACATTTGAAACCTTATACTTACAGTGAGATGATGGGGAAAAAATTACGCGGTTTACATCAGCTCATCATAAATATGGTGCTTATTGGACCTTCGTCAGGTACCACATAAAACTTTGTAACGATATTAAAAACCATTTGATGCAAAGTTACTAGTGTGATATTGTTTTCCTTATTGCAGAGCAACAAAGAGTGAACGTACTGGAAGAAGAGGAACAAGCCTTACGTAAGCTGAACCTGCAGAACAATGAATAAACCCATTTTTTAAAAAGCTTCCTTTGTTGTACTCGACCCGCGTTTTTCAATTTTTAAATATATTTGTGTTATGTCAATCGCTCCTGCTTTCAAATAAACACTAATAGTACATGCTACAAGTGGTGATGGAGGTATCTGTGGCGAAACGCGACGAAAGCTATGATGAACCACCAGTCATCCCAAGCAAGGTAGTGGCCAGCACAACTCTCCGTCAGCCACCACTATTGGGAGTTTCATCAGACTATACTATTTAGAAAGTTAGAGCAATGACGCGTTCATGTTGAGTTCCAACAACAGAACATTTTGAATATCTCATGTCTTACTTGGGTGATGGGGCAGCGAAAAGAGCCACAGCCAACGGTTTTGCTGCGTCCAATTCACCGTCCCAAAATTGGAGAATTTTAGACGAATGCTTTTCTCTAGCGATGGACAATCATCTGACGACTATCCAGTTTTGTCGCGGCGCCAGATGACGAGTGAAGAACCCACCGACTACCTTCATTCCTTACAGCAAGCAGCTATAAAAGCTTTCCCCAGCCTAGACTTCTCGATCAGAGAGGAAATAGTACGCTTGTAGTCGCACTGAGCCCCAACACGAGACAAAATGGAAAATAGACGTTCAACATTTGACGCTGGGGAATACCCAACAATGGAGAAGGCGGGAATAAGGAATTAAATAAATTGGGGTTGATCGTATGGCATGGTTCGGCCATGCAGGAGTGGTCCCAGCTGAATGTTATCTCTTATCTTTTATTCGTATTAAATATATTGTTCCATCTCTAGCCTAAGCTTGTTCTCCATCATGTATTGGTAATTGTTACGATGCGATGAGGTGGTGTGGATAATAATGTGACATCCACGTAAGATCTTATAAATTAGGCAGTTGCATCATGACGAATCTACAATTTTAGGATTATGTCTATTATTAGAGCCATGCTAATATCACAGTAGACCATAATTATACACGCTCGTGATTTGTAGAGGGGCTTTTGCCGGGTGCACTGTGACATCACCTGTTATGCATGCCACCTAACAGTATGCAGGACCTGAAAACCACAATCCTTCGCCTAACGACCGATAGTAAGTTATCAAGCTCTGCAACTGCAACATATTCGACGGCAACGGCTAGTGAAAAGTCGAAGGTAGCGCATCAATTTGATTCCGCACAAACCCTTTCCGCGGTCAACTATCGGCCCGCTAGACAACCATTTTCAGTCAATCAGCAGAATCGAGAAGTCGAATGTTTTTCTCCCAACGCTTCGGTCGAAGAGCCTGAAAATGTGAGCGTAATAAATTCTGGAAGCAAGGTGAGAGCAGCTTTTGTCATTTGTCTTCATATTATTCTAAATCTGTATATCCTATAACGACAACGGGTAGTTTGCAGGGGGTAGGAACTACTATTCTACTGGGCACAGGAACCTCAATATCTATTTTGAATGAAGGATTTCTACGCACACTGAATCATAAGAACCGGCGAATACCTTGTTCCTCGGCGCTAAAACCGGATAGTGGTGACCTTATAGAAGCGCACTCCAAGGTGGGATTAGATGTCACGGTGAGCAAACACTCGTTTCCACATGCATTTTCAATATGCCTCACCCTCACGTGGGATGTAATCCTTGAAGTTGACTTTATGTTGAAACACAAAGTCGCCATACGTGTGGCTGAGTTGGTAGCACAAATTGATGAAATCACCATACCAACGCATCGTCCGAAGAACGTAATTAAATCGGTAGCTCATGTAGAGGTATCTGATGCCATACGTCAAGTACAAACTAATGAACAAATAACGGGGAACGTTGGTTTGTCAACTGTTTCCCTACTCCAACAATTTAATTCTGTTTTCTCGGAGAATATCTCTGGAAATCGAACGACCACTGTACAACATTCCATTCTGACAGGTGATCACATGCCATTGCGCCAACTACCTCGCAGAGTACCAGTATACTACCAGCCTCAGAATCAATGATAAAAGAGATGCTAGAGAAAAACATTATTGCACCATGTCCATCACCCTGGGCTTCACCCATTGTTCTAGTGAAGAAGAAACTCTCCTCTCCCCGATTATGTATAGATTATCGTCGCCTTAATGCTATAACAAAGCGTGACTCCTTTCCACTTCTGCGGATTGGTGCTACGTTAGACGATATGAAAGGTGCGTGTTGGCTCTGGACTTTAGACCTAGCACCCGGGTACTGGCAGGACAGAGAGAAGTCTGCATTCAACGTACCGAATGGACTTTATGAAGTTCAGGTGATGCCTTTTGGGCTAACTTATGCTCCAGCCACCTTCCAATGATTAATGCAGACAGTTCTACATGGCCTCGTACCACATAAGTGCTTACTTTACCGTTATGATATTATTGTGTATGGCAGCACACCAGAACAGCATAATGACAGTTTGAGGGCAGTCCTACAACATATTAGGCGGCACAACTTAAAAGTGAAACCATCTAAATATCGATTATTGCAAAAAGAAGTATTCTTTTTGGGACATCGCATTACGAAATAGGGAGTAGCAACTGATAAGGAAAAAAAAGCGTCATTATTAACTGGCCACAACCGAGGATGTTCGCAGCTTCCTGGGACTCACTTCTTACTACAGACGTTTTGTACGAGATTTCGCAACCACGAGGAGCACCTTTACATCGTCTGACGCATAAAGGACCAAACTTTTTGTGGACCTCAGATTGTCAAGAGGTATTTAGTACCTTGAAGTCATGTATTGCTGCTCCACTCATACTGGCTTTTCCGGATACTTCGGCTAAAGCGGATGGGTTTATACTTGATACAGATGCTAGTTCATTAGCTGTTGGAGCAGTTCTCTCTCGAATAGCATATGTTGGACAGGAGCGGGTCATAGAGTACGCTAGTCGGCGGTTAGATAAGAGAAAGACAAGGTATTCTACGACGCGCCGAGAGACGCTAGCTTTGGTAAAAGTCTTGCAACTTTTTCGTCACTACCTCCTAGGACACCCCTTTCGTGTACACACAAACCACCATGAACTACAATGGCTTCGTTCGTTCCGTGAACCAGAAAGTCAGGTAGTATACTGGCTGGAGAGCTTGCAGGTGTTTGATTTTACTAGTGAATACATCCCGGAAACCGACACACAAACGCCGATTCTCTGTCTTGTATACCCTATTATTCTAATGCCATCAGTGATGTCATTAGCATAGCTACCAAGATCGACTGGTCGTCTCTTCAAGCAGCGGACCCTGATCTGCGATTCACTTATCAAAGGCAACTACATGGAAATCATGAACCATCTACGGTGGAGTTGAAGGATCATTCCTCGGCGATGAGCCATCTTTGGGCCAAGTGGAGACACGTTATTTACAAACAGTGAATCAAAAGTCACTGTTGATAGTACCACATGTACAAGTTCAGAATATTATGGAGCAGGTGCACTGAGAACTTGGACACTCAGGAAAACGGAAGACCGAACACACGATCTGCCAGAGGTTTTGGTGGCCATCCATCCATGAAGACGTGGCGGGATTCTGCAAAACTTTTAGCACGTGCCATGCCATTAAGTCACCCCGACAAATACCCCGTGCACCCTTAATTGCAATGATGACAGATGGTCCACATTAGCAAGTTGGTATCGATATTATGCGGACACTCACAACGCTAAAGAACGGAAATCGCTATATACTGGTGATGGAAGATTATTTTAGCAGATGGTGTGAAACCGTTCCTATACCACAACAAGATGCCCTCACAGTCGCTCCGGCTCTTATTGATCACTGGGTATCCCGGTACAGCGCTCCATTCTCACTCCATCCTGACCAAGGTGCAGCTTTTGAAAGCCATCTTGCTGCCCAGATATGCCAATATTGGGAATCCGCAAAACGCACACTACTGCATACCACCCAGAAATTAACGGCTTAGTGGAAAGAACAAACAGGACTATCAAGACCCTCCTACAATCCCTTATCAGTATGTCGTCGACGGAATGTTGGGATGATGTGCCGCATATCAGTGCACGGATCCATGGGATTTTCACCTGCGATCTTACTCTTTGGACATGAATTGCGCCTACCTGTTGAGCTACAAATACCATCGTTGCCATGCGAGGCTCAGGATCATGTATTATACATCCGTAACCTTCGCAGCCGTCTAGCAGACGCATATCGTTTAGTTAAGATCAATCTACAAAACGCTAACAAACACCAAAGGAATGTGTACGACCGCAAGGCGAACGGGCCCGTGTATAGACCTGGTGATCGTGTTTGACTGCACCGCCCTTTGGCCCCACAAGAGACATGCAGCAAGTTCCATCAGCCTTGGCAAAGACCTTATAAAGTTGTGTTTACTCGGTCTTCCACTACATTTGTCCTACGTAACCTCCAACGTCCCTAAGACGATGTTATAACGGCACATTACAACCAATTAAAGCCAGACAGTACAACGGTGCACTCAGATACCCCGTTTGTCAACACCCCAACTGCCATCAGCCACTATGAAGTGCCACCAGAAGGAGGGATAGCATACCCACGTCCCGCACCAGGCACTGAGGACAATGCCCCATGGAGAAAGGGGGTAGTGTGACGGTATTAAAAACCATTAGATGCAAAGTTACTAGTGTGAGATTGTTTTCCTTATTGCAGAGCAACAAAGAGTGAACGTACTGGAAGAAGAGGAACAAGCCTTACGTAAGCTGAACCTGCAGAACAATGAATAAACCCATTTTTTAAAAAGCTTCCTTTGTTGTACTCGACCCGCGTTTTTCAATTTTTAAATATATTTGTGTTATGTCAATCGCTCCTGCTTTCAAATAAACGCTAATGGTATGTGCTACAACGTAACTCATTCGAATGCACGTGTAACGGTTTTCAAATCTGTTGCTAGCGTGACTGGCGGCCTTGAAGTAACGCCTTTAACGTTTCTCACTTATGGCTGTAATTGTCGAATTGTTTTAGTTGTACTGTATTACTGATTGCTATAAATCAGTATCCTAGCTGTATGTAAATGGGTTTAATGTGCCTACTAAGTCACCGTATTAATAATAATAATGGTAAAGGCAAACAGGTAGAACAATTTGAATATCATTAAGGAGTTATGAGCGAAATATACGGGAAACCCGTTAAAATGTCTTCTTAATTACATGGCAGCGCGACAGATTCAGTTAAAAATAATTTAATATGTTTTCCTTAAGAATGCAAATGATGTTACGGATTGAAACGTTTATTTTATAATGTCCATTTGTTAAAATATCTTTCGAATGACGTTTTTTTGCATGTACCTGTAGATCCGTGTTCGCATTAGTCTTAAATGAAGCATATAGAGCAATCAATGCATAGCGGTGCATGAAATTGTGCAGAAACATCCAAAGAAACGTAGATTTTCTAGTCACTTATATGAGAAGCGGATAATTCGTTGGCATTTCAAACCTACAATGACAGCAAAAGGAAATGTTGCACTATTTCCCATACTGGGCATAAAGGAAACTTTTCAGCGCGTTTTTTTATATTTCTTGCTGGTCTGTTGAGATAGCTTGGGAAGATCTTGTTGTTTCTTAAGAGAGAATCCATGGTACAGAAAACACGAGTAAGCTTAAGGAAAACCCAGGACTATAAAATTTTTATTATTAAGCATAAATTTATGTTGTGTTTATTGGGTCATCACCTCATGAGTACACTTATTCATCTTTTTTTTCAGATTTCCATAGACATTTCCGCGCTTGACAAACCTGTAAACTAGACGCATACATACCAAAGGCTGGACGTTACATATATCTTTAATGTTTTATAGTATTGATTTACTTTCAGCTCATCGAGGGAAGTTCGGGATTATATGGTTTGATATCTTACATCACTGACTTTTTAAAGGTTGGCAGCTACCAGGGTAAGAAAACAGCTATCAAGAAAGGAACTAAATTCTGTCAATATTGTTACTGCTTGGTATGTTTAGTCTCATCTTTTATTGCTGCTAGCAATGAGATAACTTCATACATTCTAGGAGAGACACAACTTCGACTATCATTGTACTTGGCATCACAGTTGACTTTCGGTATTTGTATCATTTACAGAGAAAAAACTGTTGTTATGCTACGTAAGTTAGACATACTGGCTACCTTTTTCTGTTCTTTTTCGTGCTGATTAAATATTCTGATTTGTTTACAAATGTTAGGTGACTTGCAAGAGCTTAGCCAGAAAGCTTATGCAACTACAAACCGGTCCATTGACCTACCCACTTGGTAAAACTTTTGTTTACGTTTGTTAGTTCGTTTGTCTATTCGTCACAATTTCTTGCTCTACATTTTTAACGAGTTCATTGTTTTATGTGTACAGTACTAAATCTCATACAAAGCGTAAAACTCGTGTGCTGATTGATGACCCTGAAGTACCTCTGTTAAACTTGTACAACGAATCAAATGATTTTGGAAATCTTCAGTTGCCTGATTTGTTTTGGCCTAGTATCAATGAACCTTGTCTGGATTTCATGGATACACAAACTCTGTATCAAGCACGAAATGAAGACATAACTTTGGTGGAGGACACTTCGGTCGAGGTATGCTGTTCATAATCCTCGCTATATTTGTTTTTTGCCCAAGTTAAAACGTCTCATTTAGATATTCAAGCCCATAGAGTGTTTAGAGTCCGAATCCTTGTTTCGAAGTCAATTTCCAGTATCAAGGATATGAGGTCAAGCAACCTATACTAATCCTTGCAGTTCGTAGTACCATAGAAGCCCAATCTTACCCTGAATACATCAACAGGTACTGGTAGCCCCAAAATGCCCTGGTGCGGTCGAGAGGGAAGTGTCAACTCTCTCAAAATGCTCTCATATAGCCACGCGCTTACAACCACTGCTAGGGAAGTCCTACTCACTGCATTCTCTCATCGGCAGTGTTAACAAAATTAAGAGAACGAAAAGCGAATGGTGGATACGGAGAATCGACGTAGAGGAGTTAGAAAACCCTGACTCTAAACCAATGGTGCTCATAGGCTCCAGGATCCTGAGGGAACAAATGCCGTATGGACCCATTGTTGGTCACCGGTTACCATGGGACTGCATTTCCTGACGTTGCTCCACTGCCTTATTGACTAGACCTTTAGGTCGACGGTTCGGGATGTAGCTCCCTATGAAAACCAACTTCTTTGGTTTGGGCGCCTGAGCAGTATCTCAGCCCTCACAAAAATCAAATGATTTGTGTGGTGTTCATATATTTGGTGCCCCCTTGTACCAATATTTGTGTTTAGATAAATAATTAGATATTACGTGTTCTTGTAAAGAATTCTCGTAGTCCACTACTCAGTGCGAAAACGAAACTTAGACCTTGAATGTCCAATCTGATGATTAGTTCCAGACGATGGGAAATATGAAACATTACCAAAATTATCGTTTGGCATACGGTAAGCCAGTATTAAATCACTTCTTAATAATCAGCTAGTTAACGAGTATATGTTGAGGTGTAAGAAAGTAACTAAGTGAAATCTGGAAAAAGGATGAAGCAGATCGCGTAATGAATTATAGAACTTGTGAATAAATATAAAAGACATGTAGTTATTAAAAAAATAAACAAATCGAGCGATGAGTATTATTTTATTGTATCAAATCATATATGTGACTGTAAAACCATAATGAAACACTAATTTAAAAGAAGTTTCTTTGCTCGATTCGTTCTTCCTTTTACCAAATGTCAAAATGGTAATTGTTTAGAATTAGAAGTCGATAAGATGGATTACACAATGATAATAATAGACGAGATTTGTAGCGTTTAGATAAATAAGTAGACGTAAAAAGTCGCTCAATAAAGAGATGATTTTGGTGTACGTAAAATAAAAATTAGTTTGGTGAAGACTGTTACAAAATAAACGCTAATAATATAATAGGAATAATGACTGAAGGTGATATTGTTCAAAACTGTGCATTTACCAAGGTATTGGTCAGTTGGTTACTGTTTCTTTGTGGATACATAAATCTTATTATTTATTTATTTAACACATAGATATTGGTACAAGGAGGCACCAAATACATATGCGCCACACAAATCTCAATTGATTTGTGTGAGGGCTGTGATACTGCCCAGGTTCCCAAACCGAAGCAGGTGGTTTTCTTAGAGGGCCACACCCCGAGCCTTCGACCTGAAAATCTGACCCACAAGGCAGTAAAGCATCGTGAGAAGATGCAGTGACCAACGATTGGCTAATACGCCATTTGTTCCTTCAGGATACTTGAACCCATGTGGACCATTAGTGTGGAGTCCCGTTAAAGCGCCGGACATTCGCTTTTCATCCTCTCATTTTCGTAAACACCACCCGTGGTGCGATAAGGCAGTGAGTAGGACTTCCCTTGCAGAGGCTATATACGCGTGGCCATGTGAGAGCATTTTGAGAGGGTGAGCGGACTCTCCCCACTTTCAGCCGTACTAGGGCATTTGGGGGCTGGATACATAAATTAGGTTTGAGTTTCTTTATTCCTACCTAAAAGACTGTTTTTTGTCTGCCGATAATTTGGAAGGATTTGGGAATGTCAATTGTATGCCCTGTATCAATTAAATGCCAAGCTATCGTACTATTTAAAGCCGTTTCTCCTTTCAGTCTCAAATTCTTTGAAACTTGCTTAGAAATACGAACATTTACTCTTCTGTCGGTCTTTCTAATGTCTTTTCGCCGCTTACATGTAAATGCAGCTGAAAGTACTGAGGAAAGAGAATATGTCAATGTTTGTTTATTCGAGTGAGCAGTTCGTTCCGCGCAACGTTGTCAGTCCTGCCGTTAAATACGCGAATTCATTGAGTCATTTGTTCCGTAGTTAACTATTCCAATGATTTCATCTCATTTACAGCTCAGATATAACAAGGTTTTCTTTTCCACTGAAACGTGCTTAGCACGTACGTTGGTTTTGACATACTCCTGGATGAATTTCACCGTATATGCATTTTCACGTAATAAAAGCAAGTTCTTTCATACTTTCCTTGGAGGAAGGTTTACGTGCACCAGCCGAGTGTAGAACATAAATAACAGCCTCCACTATGCGAATCATTTATTTCAGACATCCTGGGTTTATCTATCAACCAAACAGACAGCAACGCACCATAAAATAGGGGATAATATTTATACACATTAAAGCCAAAATGTGGCTGTGAACGTGGGAGACAGTAGTCAATAAACTGAACATAGCCCAGGAACAGTAGACCGTACAATAATAATATATAGGTCAAAATGAAGCTTATAACAAAGGGAATATAGATGTACATAATCTAATTATACCACAAGAATATATAGATAATATTTGTCCATTAATAGGTCTCAGAAGTTACTCGTAATTTAATTCTCACTAGGATATAACACTGTCCACACAGCCAACCGTTAAAAAACTCACAAAACATTTGCTCAATGAATAATAACCTCAAACTATAGAACTGTATAAACTCTGTCTGATTAAATGAAAAACCAACAAAAATACACAAAATCCCAGGAGGTGCAAAACTAACCAAAAATAGTGTACTTCAATACGAGTTTGAAGAAAGTCTCGAACTTTAACCGAAATAATCCAAGTTAAAGTTGACCAAATATACTTTTGATACACAAACACACAAAAGCAAAGTTAATCAACAAGTTTAAAAACACTGAGCTTTTGGAATGCGCGCTTGTAAATGTATAATCAAAGACCAGTCTAGTAGTAATTTCACTAAATGTATCAATTCCAGTTTGGCATAAACACAAGGCTTAATGACTTACGTTAGTCATGGCGGTTTTAGTTAACATTGGAATCAATGTCTGGTGCATAATTACCCGAGTCACCGTTTTGTCTATTACTGTAAGGAGTTACGGTTCATATTACTGACTTCCTATGTAATTTATGTCATTTCGTTAGAGTTTTATTACCGTCATGATTCATAACAACAAACAAAGACAGAGTAACGGCTATGAAGAGTTTCCTCTAAATACTGCTTCACTGACTTGATTCATACCATTTATTACCTAGCAGTAGACATTTATGCAATCTAAAGTTGTATCTCTGTTGTGTTGGTCTGACTAGAACAACCTGCCAATCCAGGAAACTGATTTATTAGTAACATGTCTCACAGTTCAAAATGGTAAATCAATAAAAAACGAAATTGCCACAGGAATGTTGGGGGAAAACAAAAGATTGGATACATGTTAATATAATAATCGTCTTTTGGTTTATAAAAGTGAATTATGTATGAACATTCATTTATGAGGTAGTTTTGTTCTACTCAGGATATTCAAATCTCATGCACTTGGTACATATTCTTTATATTAAGGATACCGACCATATTTAAGCTCATTGTTACCTATGTCAAAACAAGTATTTATGACTACTTTTACATATCTTCTCTCTTATTATAGACAACTGGTGCTCGTTTTTCATTTGGTGAAGATTTTTTGCCGGAGTTTATCCTTGAATCGATAAATCGTGATCATCATACCATTCAACCAGTAGATTTAATTCCTATTGAGATTCAAAATGGCAAGAGACACATTTCTAAACATTTAGTACATGAGAGTGAAGCTGAAGTTACAGAACATTCTGCAGTAGAAAGATCGTGTTATTCAGATAAACCTCAGAGGTTTGTTTTTCTTGGTTCATTTGTCTTATTTTTCTTTCTTGTCGAATTGGCAGTCTAATTTTGTTGAGTTTAATCAAATTCATTTCAAGTGACAAGAATCCTGGCATAATACTACCTGTGTATGTGACGTGCATGTTTAGTACGTTTATTATCCATCAATTGATTCACGTTTATAAAACGAACCTCCTTTACTTACCTATATTGCATTATGGGTGACATACTATAAAAGAGCATAGATTTTATCTGTAGTACATTTCGGTTTCTCTTATCTGAGTTAGCAAACTAGTGGCTTCATAAACGATCATTTTCTCATAATCCTCTCCTTTCTGCCTAACAGTCAGTCAGCTAAAACGTAGAACCAGGCACGTATATGTATCAGTCTAAATTGCAATGACTCATTAGCACAGCAACATGATCACCGAATTCATAGAAGTGGTCACTTCAATGGTATTAATGTATAAAAGAAAGATTGTGTATAAGGATGTAGTACAGGAAAAAAGAATTAATTCGTAGAAATAAATAAATAAAGTAATTTCAATCTCACAGTTTGAGGGAAGACAAGGAGTGTATACACCGACGCCATTGTGACCGATTCTGAGCCATGTTATCCGGGATCTCCAACCATTGGTTCGATAGTCATGCGGACCCCAACCAAGTAGACTACATCTACCAGCATGACTTGAAGGAGTGATGTCACGTTTTGGTTTGGTCGACCCTAAATTTTTTCCATCCATCTTCAGCACTTGTCAGCATTGTGCGTTGTGGTAATCGGTGGTTGGGCATGCTTACTGCGTGGCTAACCGTCTCAGTCGATGAGGATTCACAATCTCATCAACTGATTTATCATCATTCTCTAATACCCTGTATCTAGCCTCACCATTACTTACCCGGTGATCCCAGCAGACGCGAATAGTATTTCTAAGATGTCTGTCGTCAAATACTGATAACTTGCAAGTATCTTATGCACAATGATCTAAACATTATATGATTTTAATTTGTAAAGCTTTTAGCTATGTTTAGAGATGACGCATCAAATTTTTAAAATTTAGTTAACATCCAAGATTCGCTACTGCTTTTTTCCATTTATCTACATCCTGACATTGTAAAATAATTACGACAAATTAATCTTGGCTCCCAACTGCCTTGGTACTACCAAGAGCGGAGCGAGTCCGCACTTCCTCTCATAATAACCACGAGTATATAGCCACTTCCAAGTAAATCATACTCATCCACTTCTTTTAGCGATGATGTTGTTTATGAATTTGAGAGGACGAAAAGCTAATATCCTGTGCTTAAACGTGGTTGGTATGCACAGAGGATCCATCTAGGGGAGTTCGGAAGATTTGAATCCAAGCTAATGGCGCAGATGATCTCAATGATCCTTGGAGAACAAATGGGACATCAACTTATTGTTGGGGATCGGTTACCGTGAAACTGCATCTTCTAACGTTTCTCCACTGTATTGTGGATCTTCTAAGAAAACCACCTGCTTCGTTTTGGGCAATCAGGCAGTATCATACCCCTCCCACTTATTATGGCTCATATATATTTCGGTACCCCTTTGTACCCATGTTTATGTTATAAGTAATTAAATAAAACATTCTTTTAATTCAAACGCGGTATTAGTCCAGAATAGCACCGATATAATCACCTGTATTATTAGGTAAATGTATCACTTAAATACCACATTTAAATAGAACTGTTCGAGACGTTATAGTATTCTCCTCAATATATATGAGAGTTTAGTTGTGAAGTGTTGATCTGTCCATAAAATCTGTTCTTATTTGATCATTCGGATAGTATGTGAAGTGACAATTAATTTGTAAACATAGTCTCGATTTTGCGACACAAGGAAAATAATTTAACAGGGAATTGTGTTTTTTTATGTAGTGTACTACCAATACGTTTGAATCGTATCATTTGCTTTCTAAAACATTTCTTTCAAGGCCGATAACAACAATACAAGAAAATAATGCAATATTCGATTCCGTATCAAATCAATTTGTTCCTTTATGTACAGAGATAGTGAACTCGTAAGTTTCGATTGAAAATTTTTACTTAATTATACTTAGTACATTTGAATGTATTCTATAAAGTCTATATAAGTCTAGACTTTTGCATTGAACTTAACAAAACTAATCAGCTGTGTCCGTACAAGCGTACGTACGTGAAATATATTTGAAGATATAATTCACTAACTGTAAATCTGTTATGCAAACCACTATGTCCCAGCAATTGTAATTTTTCTACCTTAGTGCTATTTAGTCAGCATTTCTGTAAAGATAACTGCTATCTCAGTGGACATTGTTATCAGCTTTGATTATTTTAAGGTGAAGTGTGTGTTTCCATTGTGAATTATCAAGGTTTTTTTTCTCATCATAAGGTACATCGTATTGATACTTTAAATCAGTGGCCTGAATTTTGGGCACTTATATTGATAAACTGTAATTATATATAAACCCTATCTTAATGCGATTTATAGACTTGGGTTGTAATTTCCTATTGTTTTCAACTCTATGATGATCCGAAGTGCATGTGTAGTGTTGAGAAACAATTAATATGCAGTACTACTGCATTGGGTTTATTGTATCTCAACTTCTATGACACATCGTAAATTATCTGAGAGATTATCATCTCACTTTTTTATTATGTTGAGGTCCACTACTTTTTTAACAATTGCTTTTTTCAAGTTCAAAGGATTTGACTAATGCGGAAACGCTTGCTCAAGGAAGTTTTGATGTATGCACAGTTTCGCAGTCTTCTGACGTGCCTATGGAATCAGTCAATGCGTAAGTTTCTTCCTTACGAAAGTCTTGTACCTGTTTGAATTTTAGTGTGATAACTATTCTACGGACCAATTTGTTTAATGATTGGGAATGTTGGTGTGTGAAATAGTACCAGTGTGCTTGAAGTATTTTTTAGACGTGAGTCGGCTACGATTCACATTCACTTTATCTTCAAAGTGGGACAGAATTTTTGTTCTTTCACGGTGAAGTGTGATTGGTTACTAAGCAAAGACATTCGCCTTACCGTAATTAAAAAATATGTAGACTATCGTTATATTTGTAAGTTTAACTCGATTGGGCTTCACTCTTTGTTGGATGTTGTTTTATCTCAATCTTTGATTGTGATCTAGTATAGTAGTTTAATTCTATAGTGTATTCTGTGTATAATCAAAACGTTGGACTAAATGATGCTTAGGTTCGAGGTAGTGTACCAGTTTTGATCATTTCATTTGAACACATGAGACCTGATACAACGTGGCACTGAAAAAGAAAATGGGGAAACGAAAAACAATCGGAAAGAAAAACTATGGTTATCGCAACTATGTGAGCCTACTGTAGTTCTTTTTTCTTTATTAATATTAAAGTATTCCACTTGAATTTGCTTATGTATTCATTTATGTCTCTACATTTCCAGTATTTCAACTAAGGTGGACAGTGCACTAATGGTAAGTTACGAATCAATTAATAATTCTAGTTATTTTTACCTACTGATCATTTGATTTACATATACAATGATGTGTGTGCCAGTTCATACAGAGGAATTTTCCTCTGAAGTTCATGTAATAAGCTACATCCCCTAGAGTAGCTGCTACCTTGACGTGGTAGTCAGGTTTGCCTATCGTAATAACTCAATTAAGCTATACTGGCTTGGACACTTATTCCTTTATCTTCTACCATTTCAGATAGATCGTTTGGAAAACTTTTAAACCCAAAGCACTAATTTAAGGTATAAGGGTGAATTTGTACTTCTGACTAGAGGAATGCGACAGCAGTAAAACGTTCCGCTCGAACGACTAGCATCTTCAGTGATCTTGATCTCGACTCTAAAAAAACATCAAAACTTACCTTACCCCACTGGTTTTCCTCTCAGACACTAATACCTTTGAAAGTGTGGAGCTAACGCATCAAAAACTTCCTATCTTTATGCCCTACCACCTCTTCTATCAACTACGTTATCATACATATTATTTAGTTAATATTTAGATTATTTTATATCCATGTTTCAGTTTGCGAATTCTATTTAACAATGGCAGTTATGGTAGTATTGTAGTGAACAAGAACACAAGTGGGACATTAGAACATGAAATCACAAAACATCTCACTAAAATCTGAGAACTATACAGTAAATAGTTAATTTGCAAAATATCAATTCATTGTATCAAACTTGACTGTTCCTTTTGCAAATATCAGTCCATCGTCTCAGATCTCATTGTTCATGCATTTTCACACCAATGGCTTTCGGTTCCCGTTCTTTCCTTCTCCATCTTCTACTGAAATATATTCTATGCCTGACTACCGTTATATACTGCTTATGTGAATATAAGTAGCCCACACCACAGTATCTTTTTCTATTTTAGCCTTCTGCACAGTTCAGCACTGAAATAATCAATAATTCTACTCAATTGGATAATATCAAACAATCGAATGTTGTATTAGAACAAGTTGAATTGACTACAGATTTTTTAACAGAAACAGAAATGACTCAGATATTACCTCAGAAAGAAGAAGAAAGGTTAGTTACTCATTTTATAATTTATCTTTTTTTTCAAGTTATATAAATCTACTACAAAAAACACTTCGAAAAGAAATGTATAAAGAAAACTTAAGACACTTTTATCAATGGGATCCGAATGCCCTGGTACGGCTGAAAGTTGGGAGAGTCCGCTCACCCTCTCGAAATGTTCTCACATGGCCACGCGTATGTATCCTCTGCCAGGGAAGTCCTGCTCACTGCCTTCTCGTGGCGGGGGTGTTGTTCACGAAATTGAGAGGACGAGAAGCGAATGTCCTGAGCTTTGACCGGGTTGGTGGACACGGAGAGTCCACCTAGAGGAGTTGGAAAACTCTGATTCCAAACCAATGGTGCACATGGGCCCCAGTATCCTGAGGGGACAAGTGGTGTATGAACCACTCGTTGGTCACTGGCTACCATAGGACTGCATCTTCTTACGATGCTCCAACACCTCGTAAATCAGACCTTTAGATCAAAGGCTCAGGGTGTGGCCCCGTAAGGAAACCATCTACTTCAGTTTTGACACCCGAGCTGTATCATAGCCCTCACACATCAAATGAGGTTTGTCTGGTGCATATATATTTGGTGCCTCGTTGTACCAATATCTGTGTTCAAATAAGATAAAATAAATAAATGGGATCCAGGATATGCGTTTCATCATCCTATTTTGAATTTCGCACGCTTGATTTATCTACACTCCATAATTGATGTTTATTTCGGGGTTTCAATCCCATTATCGTTTGCTTCAAATAACCAATACAAAAACTAAAATAGTTTTTCCTTCTAATACATTTGAATAATGATATAAAAATATAAGGGTTATCAAAAATTATATGATGTATATTAATACAATACATTTCAACCAATCTAATCATACAGACATCCAAATTGATCACGGACACATAATCTTATTATATAGCTGTTGTTGAACCCTATCCAAAGTCATTTCAATAAGGATTTTGTTAAGTTACTAATTTATTTAGGTAAAATTAATATCGATTAAAAAAGTGTTTTTTTTTGTACTGTGAATTCCTTGTGCACAACTGTACTCATTTCTCTAAGAATTTCTAAAGATTTGTTACTTGAATGCACTGACTTAGTTTAGTTCACATTCGAAAGTGAATGCCTCCAATAGATTGATAAAGGTTTATATGAGTGTTCCTTTAGTATTCTATTTAACAAGGGCAGTTATGGTAGTATTGTAGTGAACAAGAATACGAGTGTGGCATCATTAACTAATATTTTCATGACACATATTGAAAATTTCGCTAAAGTTCCATTCGAAAATATATACCTTTATAAGCGATACATATATATGACATCATAGTTATCGGTAACAGAACAGGATGCAAATTTTTTTCATACAAAGAGGAGAACAACCCACTTCTTTTCTCAGATATACTTATATGTAAAAGAGATGGTTCAGTCAAACGATACGTTTTTAGAATGCCCTCTTAGTTTTTATGGTTATTACCCAGTTCAGTCATGACAATGATATCGTCATCGTTGCAGAAAATGTAAATTCATGGGTCAAAAATGATAGATTTTGTCAAAAGAGGAAGTTAAATCACTCCAGAAATATCAAAAAGCCTGTGTTCCATATCATACACAAATTTGTTGAGCCTAATAGTGTATTTCAGGAATTCTATTGTGCTCTGAAAAATTTTGATTGACCACATTTTGTTATTGTAAATAATAAGACTGAAGCCCTTTCAATACAAACATAGGAGTTATTGTGATTATGACACTTTGTCATAAAATTGGTTAACTTTAAAATGTTCATCGATGAAAGTACAGCTGGGAATCAACATCTTTTTATCCTGTTTTAGAAATGGTTACCACTACAAACCAACTCATTTGTTTGCACTGAAACGACATAATATGTTGAGACCTATTTAAACCATGATATCTAATTATGAATATCAACTTATTTTCGGCATAACAACACTTGTATTCGTTTTTTTCCATTTTCTTTAATTGTTCAATTGATTCCTTTAAACCACATACGTAAAATATATTAGTAGTGAAAATTTATACTCGTATATTTATGATTTTGGTATTTCTTCTATGACTATAGAAACATTACTGGTGCTTCTGAACTAAACTTGTGTCCGATTTCGTTATCTCAATTAAATTCATTAAATCCTGTCGAATTGGAGGAGTATACGCATCATCGTCGTATAAAAAAACGTTCTAATAAGCTCATCATTGATGAAATCACCCGACTAACAGGATCAGAATTACGCTGGAATATGTCACATGGCGAGGAAACTATGGTTACACGAAACGTTTATCTGGCTGAATCAACTCCACGCAGTCAAACGCGGCATCTATTGTCTCGGAGCGTTTCACGATTATTCTCTGTTCCCAGTAATCTGGAAACTGCTCTTAGTTTAAGACTTTGTGAAGTACGTCATTTGTTTGTATCTGTACTTCACACTTGTAACAAAGAGAATTTCTCTATCTGATATATTTTCATTCCAGCAAAAACGACGTCTTTAATAAAAATAGGAGTTGATGTTGACTTTAAACGGATGTTTTATAGATTAAAATGTAACTGAATTAAGAGAAGTAATTAGCAGCCTAACTTAAATCAAAATATTCAATGTTTTCGTAAGCGGATCAATTAACTATTAATTCAACAATATATGATGTTTAGTCCGTTGTTGAAATTAATTTGACAATCTTCGGATGATGCGTTTTATTATTCTGACCATTCAGCCTCAAATTTAATTTTATCAATCAGTTCTCGCCTTTCCTCTGATTATTAGGCATAGTAAAACTGAAAAACAACTATTACAATAAAAACATGTTAGATCGGTAGTTATGACTGTCATTCTTAACATAATTGAACTTCACTTATCACAACTCACAAACACTTCAAGAATTCATCTTGAAGTTAGTCCTTTATGAAAGTTTAACTGAAGATTTCGTAGAGATTTGGTTTTAAATGTAATACGTTCACTATTAGATCGGAAAGTCCTGAGTTCAACCCGTCTCAAGTTCGTGTCTGCTTTACACTAAATCAGCTAGCTCATACTACCTACTTTTATGTGGTACTGCAAATAATGAACAAGTTAATATTCTATATATTTAGAATTTTAATAGTTGAGATCATGAGTCAATTGAAGCTGGATCAACATGGAGAACCTGGAAGCACTGGACGGCCGTTTCGTTTTACTGTGGGACTCCTCAGTAGTGCACATCCACGACCCCGCCTCGCGAGATTCGAACCCAGCAGTCTCTCGCGTGATCGCCTAACCATTAGACCACTGAGCCTCTAGCTTCAATTGACTCATGATCCCAACTATTAAAATTACTATAATATTTACAAAACCCCTTCTAATATTTAGAATTACTGGGCCTCTATTTAATTAGTTAATGGGATAAAGTTTCACTGACGAGTTTAACTTTTAAAGTCATTGACTGTTGGATTAAATCGTGTTGGTAAATGCAACATATTGGACAGAGATCCTCACAACTCGCATAATCAATAATTAAACATATTGCCTAATATCACTCAAAATCAATCGATGGTATGAGACCGTTTAGTTGTCAGCTGTTCAATGTTTTCAATTATCTCAATGATTATCTATCTTAGTTCCATTCATGATTTCAATAATTTCCAATAACCTTCGTCTTGATAACTTTGATTTATGTTTACATTTAATTGATTTATTAAATTTCCTTTGTTATTTTAGAGTTTGCCAAAAATCGTCAAATTATTTTATCGCAATGTGTAGCTTTTGGACAAATTCTTATAACAATAATACACTAAGTATTATGAGTTTTAAATCCATTATTCAATGTTTGTTATACCGTTTGTTCATGGAATATTATTATCATTTTATATACTACTTTATTTTATTATAGTACTTTATCAGTTTTAATAAATCAATTTTACATAAAGGATGATCCTATCATCATTATTTTACATAAAAATCTTGTGGACAACAATTCATGTCTAGGGGCATTGAATACATAATGCACCACACAAGTCACTTGATTTATGTATGGGCTGTGATTCGGCTCAGGTGTCTAAACTGAAGCAGATGTTTTTCATAAGAGGCAATACCCGGAGCCTTCTACCTAAAGGTCTAATTCACAAGGCAGTGGAGCGACATCAGAAGATGAATTACCATGGTAGCCGGCGACCAACGATTGGTTCATACGCTATTCGGTCCCTCAGGATCCTGAATCTCATATGCATTATTTGTTTCGAATCAGAGTTTTCCAACCCACCTAGGTGAATCCGCCATATTCACCAACCCTGTTAAATCGCGAGACATTCACTTTTCGTTCTCCTAATTTCGTAAACAACACCGCCGTCTCAAGAATGCGGTGAGTATGACTTCCCTGACAGTGACTGTATTCGCGTTGCCATGTGAGAGGATTTCGAGAGGGAGAGCGGATCCTCGGCCGTACCAGAGCATCTAAGGGCTCTAGGCCTATTATTCAAATAGAATGGATAAGTTTGCTAATATCAACCTAAAGCTTACAGTTTTACATACGTGACTGAAAATGAGATGCTAGTGCATTATTCAGGAATATAATAGTTATTGATTCGTCTTATTACATAATATCATCCATATAAACTGTGTATAACCTAATGTGAAGTAGTTGATATAATTTGTTTTCTTCCTCACATTAGAATCGATTATATCAAGCACAGTTAATGAATGTTTGGATGTAATTTAATACGAGTGACTGACTACAAAAGGCCTTGTACTCCATCACGTTAGTTATATTCATAACTAATCAATCGAATTGTTACTTAAATGCCCACCACATCAATCTAATCTGATGTGCATGTAGACTGATCCTTGTTGCTTGTGTCCTACCAATTGAAGGACATAATTATCCTATTATATTGGTGGGATTCATGAATTATTTTATTCATTTCGATAAGTTACCGCAATACTGATCGGTATGTTTGTGCGTTCTACTTAGTAATTAGAATCTCCTTAATTGTTTTTACAGTTAGCAACAGATAAAGTTTTAAGCCAAATTGTCCTTGTTTTGACGATATCTTTCGTATAGACCACGAGACTGTCAGTATCGCGTTTACAGTTCTGGTAGAATATCTGTAGGACAAATTAATTCCTACACAATACAAAAGAATGTAGTTTGGTCCAATTGAATAAACATCGGTTCCTTAGCTCTGTATTCATACCAAGTATTAGAAGTTTCCTCGTCAAAATTATGAAAAAGCTTATAAAGCCTTCTCATTAAAAATTTCATGCAATTGGTTGCTTACACTCAAATATGTATTGGAATTTTACATTGAGGTAAGAAATAGTATGGAACAATTGACATAAGTAAAAGTAAAGGATCGGAATGATAAAGGTTATCGATTATAACTATATATATATGCAAGAACAGGTCCGATGTTATTAGGTGTTAGAATCAAGGAAACATTAAGGATGGGTGGTGTAATAGTTGAGTGGAATTCAGAGACAGATAAGATATTAAATAAGAAAGATTAGTTCAGCGAAGAGTTCTCTTTTCGGCGAATTCCGAGATAAGATAAACTGCGATAATTCTCGAGGTAATGATTGATCCATGGAATTAAATACTGATAACATGGGTTACGTAATAATTGAATAGAATTTGAAAAGTTTACATAATTTAAGAGGATCAAGTGAGTGAACATTTATGAGTGATGGGATGATTTAAGAATTCGGTAATGAGAGAAGAATATAATACAAACTAAATATTAACAAAATAAAACTAATAACCAAAAGCGTAAAAACGGCAAACAAAAAAATGGATTACCAGGGTAGTAATAAGTTTATTAGTCTCTTTTTGAATACAAAGATATGGTTTAAAATTTTTTATCTCGATCGCTTCAGCAAAACAGAGCAGCCGTACTTCTTTGTCTGCTAATCATTTTCAAAGCATGAGAGATCAATAGTATGCCCGGTACCAAGGAAATGCCGAGCTATTGCACTGTTGAGAGCCCTAGTCCCTTGCATCTCAATTTCTTTGGAACATGCTCAGAAATACGAACATGTACTCTTCTCTCGGTTCTTTCAATTTATGTGCTTTGGCACGTACATGTCAGTTGGTAAATTCAGAGCTACTGAGAAAAGAGAACTTGTCGATTTTAGTTTGTTTGAGTGAGCAGTTTGTTTCCCATACCGTCGTCAGTTTTGCTGCTGGGTAGGTCACTTTCAACACAGAGTTTATTCTGTGATGGTATCTATGAGAGCTTGAGTCGAAGTTTCATCATCGTGTACGCTGACTCGTTCTATATGAGAGTCAGTAATCTGATGTTTAGCACTTTTGAAGAACACATTTGGACTGCGGATGGAATAATACACTTAACATGACGAACGAGAAGTTACGTAGTGCTTACACATGGTTTGAGCGCATTATTTCCGACAAAATACATCTCTCAAGTGATGAAATTTATACTATCATAGTGGTACGTGATGTAGTGTTATTCTTCAAAGCTGTTATGCTTTCGTGTTGATTTACCAGTAGGCAGATTTTAAGGTCTATCTGAAAGAAATACATGTGGTAATAGGATTTATGTGAATGATAATTCTGTTTAAATTGTACTTACACTATGTCATATTATTATTTAAAAAGAACGATGACCCAAACCTAAGGTATTTTTCGTTAGCTCTTTTTGTGCATATTGACATAAACACGGTGCATTGGGGTCAAGTTCATGTCTTTAGTATGTAAGTGGTGATAGGGGTCAATGTTCTTCCGTAGATGATACATCTAACTCATCATCGCAATCCATGCAAACTAGACTATCTCGGTTATCTTCGTATGCTTCATTTGTAACAAATCCATGCTTTAGGTCTTTATATACGTGTAAGACTAGATTTTTGACATCAGTTAGCTTTATTATTATATAAATCATTGACTCAGGACTTTTGTATGTGCTCTCACGTCAAAGATAACTTTTTCCATCTATTCTTCACTGTCTGATTTTGATACATTTGTTCATCGAACAACATGGCCCTTTTAAGATTCATGTGGTCCTCTTTCGCGTTCACTGGACCACTAGTTTTATTTGTCGTCCGTTTGCACTAGTTTTTTTTTTATCTAAAAAGCCTATTATAAAGATCAGGATGGGGACTGAATTTAAGACGTTTTGCCATGAGATTTATAGTTTCGATACCCTCAAGTTCTCTTGCACTCGTGAAAACATTTTTGAAAGTTCTTCGTGAATATACCTCCACATACACACTGCTGTGATTTGTTACTTTTTAGACCTTCGGATATATATTTTGCTAATCTTGATTCCACATGGGATGGAACTTTTGGTATTTCATTGCAATATTTTTTCCTTACCTCTTCATTGGATCTGTAAGTTTTATCTGAATCACATCTACGTTGTTTTAATCGATATTAGGTTACGGCAACTGCTATACTGGTTGACTCCTCTCATACATCGTGTTACTCGCGATGATTAGCATTGTGCCTATTTCGCCGTGAATTAAAGTAATCTTCCTAAACTGGGAACATTCCTTGCTGTAACGAAATGAAATATTATCTTTCTAACAATCTGTATGTGACCTATGCAGAAAGGCTAGAATAATGTTTATTTCTCCATGTCTTTTGTTAGTTAATTTAATTAATTTAGTTTTACCTACTGATTGAACAATTATTTATGAAAAACTGGGTGGTAATATTCCTTCAGGTAACGATGTACATTTAAATGTATAATGAAATTCATAACTGTCATTCACCCAATCTCCTTGTTTTGGTTTCAACTGGGCGATTGCGAGTACTTAGTTGTTCTACTTTTCTGATGTTGACTTACCGATCCAAGTCAACTAACACCTGGTGTAACTAGGGAGGAAACTTTTCAAATCATACGTAATGGAAACATGGACGGGGTGACTTGACATGAATCCATAGTACTCCATAGATTCTTTAGTATTACAACCGTAGTGGACTAAGCTACCACAGAAATTATATTCAAATTACAATTTACTGGCTAAACTTAGTGATGACCATGCAATACAGTCCCCGTTGTTATGTAATTAGGAGTTTCGGACGTCATTTTCTCCCGTTTCTTCTCTACTTATGGGTCTTACTTTTAGCGGCAAAATGGATAGGAGTGTAATCCTCGCTACTAAGTACGTGATTTAGTTATAGTGTTCAAGTCGAGTGACCCGTGTCACACATGTTACTTTGAAGTGATAGAATAGGCTTTCTTACAAACCTGTAGATAAGTACGCGTTTTTTCGACGCATTTTATTAAGACATCTACTAGAAGGTATTTTAATTATAGTGTAAGTACTGATGAGAACGCTATTTCTGTGCATGTTACTAAGTGGACTAAAGGATGTAATTTGAAACAATTTAAAGTGGAAGTAGGCAAGACGTAAGTTTCCAGGAAGAAAAATAATCAAAGTAAGTGAATATATGCTACGAAAGAAGAGAACCTAGCAGGCACTAAAAGGTTCAACGTTAACTTCTAACATTCTCGTAAGCAACGCTGCATGTGTCTAGCAAATTTTTAAGGCATCGTGTGTGCAACGTATATCACAAAGATCTAGGCGACAAGTGATAAGAACATAGAACGTGGTTGCAATAGCCCTGAGCAGAAATTAGTGCACACGACGAAGCAAAAGAACAAATAGATAACAATATTTTCCAAGGAAACCATTTGAGGGGATTTTTGAGCATTCCTTCTTCTAAAATCAGAAGCGCGAAACGTTACTGTTTCTGCCGTGCGGATTAAAGCTCCTTGAAGGCCTGTATAACGGCCGAAACCCCTATATAAATATGTGAATCGCAGAAGAGGGAAAACGGGGGATTTCAGGAGTATATTGAGGTAGTAGTAGTAGTAGCATAGTGAACGAGAACAATAGCGGGATCAATTAAATGTATTCGAACGCAAAACTACAGGATCTCTTAGTGAAAACTGAGAACCATACAGTAAATACTTCATTCGCAAAATGTAAATCAATCGTCTCAGACTTTATTGTTCCTACTTTACTACAGCAATCATCCTCTGCTCTCGTTTTCTTTTATCAACCTTCTTATCCTTCCTCCAGATACTCCACTTTCTATTGGTGATACATATTACTTATACCTGTAGACATCAGTAGCACACACCACAGTAACATAAGATATCTTGTGGAAGACTATGTCGAAAAAGATCGGATATTTTTCGACTACATTAACAATATATATGATATCGATATCTGAAGGATTATGGTCTATGTTTCTACTAGCACGTGGATCTATCCTACTGGAATAATGGACCCTTTCCGCAATTACAGAGTTGTCATAGTGTGACTAAATAATCTACAAGAGTTTTCGTGTTGGTCACATCATCGAGCACATTGACTCATCCTCTCATGACAGTCGGTAATTTGATGCTCAGAACGTCTGCAGAATACACCTGAACTTGGCATAGAATATCACATTTATTATAAAAAACGACTGGTAAAAGGTATCCGAAAAGTTTAGATTTCGTCATTTACCGATAAATACTCTCAAGTGATGCATATAAGTCAACAAGGTACATACATGGTGGATTTTGTTGGGATAATTTTTGTGTAGAAGTCAAGGACTGAAAACTGATGCACACTGCGGTGCAGTAACTGCAATTTTTTGTGATTTAGTAAGTGATATGCAGAACTTATAACCACGCTGATGTCTAGACCACTACGGTTAGGTATAGTGTTTGTTTGTCTTGAACTTAAGCTTTGCATGTAAGCAGCCAGTTCCTGTCTAGAAACAATGGTAAGCTGTTGATGAAGATTAAACGAACAGTAACCACATTGACTCTCTCTACGTCCGATGTTGTCGAAGAGTTGGTGTAAATGTTGTCGGTCAGTTGGGTCCCCCCGTTTAAGGATAGCCTCAGTAAGGTTCCAAAACATCACTAGTAAAAATAGCAGGTGTGATGTACCTGTTAAAATCGCGCCGTATTGCTTTCGTTACTGCGGGAAATCTCTCACTCAGGTCAGCCACGCCGTGCTCGCTGAAGTCAGCTTCTGCGTAGAAGAAAAAGACTTCTATGTTATTGCGCCGAAATGGCTTAGCTGAATGGTGAGGAGCGAAAGAGTTTTTATCTTAAATATCATGAGTCTCTATTCCATCATGATGAAGATATACTATAATATTGGGCAAAAATATGAAAGCGTTATCGCACTAGGTATAAATGAAAATTTGAAAAATGAAGTCTAGTGTTCCAACAAGGAACAGACTCATAGTTTACATTTGGTGTATCAGATCACGTGAGCCTCACCACCAAAGATGCCGCAGGTATTTGGATTTTGATAACGCTATTATACGTAACACTTTTATGACCGAACTATTCCAACCCAGTAAAATGAGAAGTCAGAAGTAAGGTCGTTTGAAGATATATTTGAAAAGCTATCGATATATTTATATTAATCTATATTAATCTAAGCTGGCTAGCAGTTGCAAGTGATGTGTAATGTGACGTACCATATCGTGATCTGGTGAGGATGAGTGGCTAGAAGCCTTCGGCTAGACGTGTCGAGTAAAAATAATTTGTTTAGCATCAATGTCAAAAACCTGATGAACCATCTATTTGAGGGATTTATTTTCTTCTGCACACGTACTTACCCATGGATTATCATACCCCTCTAAGGCCAGCCGTGTCAAATACATATCTCCTAAACTACCACGGCTGTCATTACTGTATAACCGACAACCACCTCCTATATCTCTTGCTATCACCTTCTTTCCCCTTTTATTTTTTCAGTTCTATCTTTTTACACATTGTCGATTAAGTAAACTATCTACGTATCTTGAAACAATCATCTTTTATAACTCGAATCATTAATTTATTATCTTTAAATTGCAATTCATCAACCTCCTGCCTGGTAGTATGTAGATGGTGGTATCCAGAAACCGTAGCGCTCTCTATACGATCGGAAATTACGGAGTCCCTAATATTCGACGGTATACACGACGATTTATCATCCATAGACTTCTTTTCACCCCGTCAGCACGGTTTCGTAAAAGGTTACTCTTGAACAACTAACCTTTTGACTGTGGTTGACAGATAAATAACCAACCTTGATTGCAAGGGGAGGATTGACTTCATTTACCTTGACTTATCAAAAACGTTTGATAGGATCAACCATATACGCTTGGGTATAAAATCGCCTTTAAATAATAAGCTCACTTGGTGTGTAGAAAATCGACATTTTAAGGTCAGGGTTGACTTCACTTTCTCTCACTCTATGTAATGTCCTAGTGGGGTCCTCGAGGGTTCATTACTAGGTTCTCTTCTGTTCTTTACTTATGTAAACGATCTTCCACAATAGGTATTTTCAGACTTATTCTCTTTTGCTCATGGTGTGAAACTTTGGAGAGAGATACACGATCAAGGGGATAAACTGACCCTTCATGTGGGTCTGACTCGACTTCAAAGTTGAGAAAATGACAACAGAATTACCTTCCAAATGTAAAGTAGTCCATTGGCGGCTATAGCAACAACCTAGGCAACCCGCCTCTAAAAGTATCCCAAGTTGAAAGAGATTTATGAGTGGTGGTGTACTATGGTTCGAAGTCTTGTTCTAAGTGCAACAAAAACACCTTCCGAGCAAACCATGCACCGGTAACATTGAAGCGCATTTTTGGCCAGTTCGACGGAAGAACTTTGCACACAATCTTCAACAGTCTTATTCGTCCTCATTTAGAGTACGGAAACGTAGTATTTTGTCCTTCACTCCAAAAGGATAAGGACGCCCTGGAGCGTAACCATCGGCGAGCCACGAAATCACTTCAAGGACTCAAATTCAGGTCTTATGGAGAGCGGCTCCAATCACTGAACTTTTACTCATTAAAGAACAGGTGTCTTAGAGGTGACTTAATGGCTTACAGCATTCTAAATACTTCTGAACCCCCCTAAACACCTATTTAAGCTTAGTCCCAACACAAAGCTTAGGGGTAACACTCTGGAACTGGCGACTCAACACTGAAGAACGGACTGTAGACACACCTACTTCGTAAGAGTAGTCAGATACTGAGCTATTCTAGATGACTTATCATGAGTCTTTTATAAGAAAACATGACAGAACATTAAGGATTAAGGATAGTATCTAACTACGATTTTTTTCCTTTTTTGTCGATAATATACCTAGGTTTCTACCTGGAGATTTCCGTAATCCACTGCTACTAGGTACAGAAGCCTGCTAAGAAAAAGCCTCTTCTATTTCATCCAAAACCATTTGGACTATTTTGTACTGCATTGTATACACATCCACAAGTAACTGCCACACATGGCTATAAATACTGGCTAGAATACCCCCCAATAGGACAATTAAACACATGGAATTGTACAAAAGCAACAGGAAGTGAGCACATATCAATTAAGTGATTTGTATAAGCTCATAACAAGGAAATTCGGGGAAATATATTGGAATTCAACATGGTTATTGCCCTTCGGTTATTGACCTGAATGACCACTGATATGAGTATGGCTAGTCCAGTCGAATGAGAAGACTACTTCTCATGTCTCTCAAGACTTGAAGCTGTACATAAACAGCAGAGAAACCAATCGGTTTGTCACGACGATATTGATTATTGGGTTTATTGTTACTGTTATATCTGAGTAACGTATTCGAAACCTAACGCTATCAACTCATGGTTTCGCTTATCAGATTGTATTGATTTTACTCTTGTGTTATTTATAATTGTTATCTGTTGCTTTCAATATTAAATGTAAGTACATTCTATGTGTCTACTGGATAATCGGCTCACTTTTCCCGTCGTTTTCTTTTCCAGATTCTCTCAAATACTACTTCTCACGCTTAAGGTACATTCAAGCTAGAAGCGAATCTGCCAGATGTTGTTTGTTACATCTGTCTGACCGCTAAGTCTTCAAGATTGTATTGTTTTTGATCGTAAGTAATGCTATATAAGTGGTTTACGTGATGTCTCATAAATTCATATTCTTTTTCCGTTTTGTCTTCGCACGTTCCCGACTTTGGGACTAAATTGGCCGATTTCGGGTGAATTTTGGAACAGAACCACTAGTTATCCTGCATTAATGTTGATAAAATGCAGTCAAGAAGTCTAATATTCTCCCAAAAATATCTCGAAGTCGTGATTTTTTCCCCAAAATAAATAAGTTCCCGCAAAATGTTCACACATTTTCGAAAAATGCTGTGAATCGCTGGTGAAAAATCACAAAAAGAGTTCTCTTTACTATCAAAATTTTATATTTTTTAGCTGTTACATTTATAAGGACCTGGCATGTTTGTAGCTAATTATCTCGTTTTTGTTCTTATCGCTAAAGCCATTAGGTCGCCTATTCTCTATAGATCTACAGTGACCGTATATAGTCACTAAAGTGCAAAGCGAACGTCGTTTCACCAGATTTGATGAGTTATTTTTTGGCTTTTTATTGGATCTAAAGCCTGGTCAATGTCATTCGGTCTCAACCGATCAATGCCACAAACCCGAATGTTCGAGCGTGTATTTTGTTACTGAATTGCTTTAAGCTGTTATCAGTTGCCTGGATCCTAAAACAAAGTTTTACAAGCCATGGTAAGGGTAAACTTAGCTCAAACCATTGCTGTGCTGCATGAGAACAGTTGGGAATCTTACAGTTTATTGAAGTTCTAAGATGATACTTTACAATAGTTCGTCACATCTTTAATATCAGTGCCCTCTAAGAATATGCTACTGTTTAGTGAAGTAGATTGTTGTTCATGATTTTCGTCACAAAATCAATGACTTTGTTATCATAAATCAAGTAATTCAGACAATACACACAAATCATTCAGTGACACTTGATTATTGTTGCGCATATATATTTGGTGCCCCCTTGTACCAATATTTGCCCCCAAATGCCCTGGTATGGCCGAGAGCAGGGAGGGTTCGCCCTCCCTCTCGAAATACTCTCACATGGCCACGCGTATACAGCCTCTGCCAGGGAAGTCCTACTCACTGCCTTCTCGTGGCGGGGGTGTTGTTTACGAAAATGAGAGGACGAAAAGCGAATGTCCGGCGCTATAACCGGATCCCAATTCTATGGTGCACATGGGCTCCAGTATCCTGCGGGAACAAATGGCGTATGAACCAACTTTTGGTCACCGGCTTCCATGGGACTGCATCTCCTCACGATGCTCCACTGCCTTGTGGACTAGACCTTTAGGTCAAAGGCTCGGGGTGTGGCCCCCTAAGAAAACCACCTGCTTCGGTCTGGGCACCCGGGCAGTATCCCAGCCCACTCACTAAAACTATGATGAACAATTCGCTTATGGAAAATATTCCTTTCTATCTGATTAACATTGAAATAACTCGTACTGTTATTATTATTATTATTATTGTTATTATTATTATTATTATTATTATTATTATTATTATTATTACTCTACCACGTCATTTATTCACCCTCTCTTATTCCTACTTTATATATGCGTTTCGACCTAGACAGCAGCTCACCTATGGTGAAAATTCAGCTTTATCTAAACGTTCCCGAGTCACTGCCTGGTTGAAAATTGTATGTTACTACCGAACATGAGTACTGAAGCAGTTTTTCTGAAACCGCGTGCACCATTCAAACTGGCTACCTTCAACGTTCGCACACTTATGCAGGTCGGACAACAGATAGGACTGGCTATGTCTTTGGAAAGTCTTAATATTGATGTGTGTTGTCTATCCGAGACCCGTATTCAAGACTCTGGTGAAGTACTACAAGTTCGCTCTCCATCTGTCACTTCAAAAAGCTTGTTTTATGTGCGTTTATCCGGGGACCCTATGGCATCTTCGTCTGGTCTTGCTGGCGTTGGTGTCGCACTAAGCGCAAGAGCTGAGGCAGCACTAGTCGACTGGATCCCCATTAACAGTCGGTTATGTGCTGTTAGATTAGAAAGTTCCATCGAAGTGAGAAGAAATCGGCGTGAGAAACGATGTCTTTTCGTCATCTCCGCCTATGCCTCGACAGATTGCAGCCCGGATGCAATTAAGGACGAGTTCTACCATATATATTTGGTGCCCCACTGTACCAATATTTATGTGTTCAAATAAATAAATAAAATCTTCTCCAGAAAGTGCGTTCGACAGATATTGTAGTACTAGCTGGAGACTTGAATGCTCAGGTCGGGCGTCTAGGCACAGAAGAGAGTCGCTTAGGTGGCCGATGGGGACTCGTTGGTCGCAGGACAGATAACGGGGAACGTCTACTGCAACTATGCACAGACCACAACCTGTTTCTGGCTAGCACTAACTTTCGGCACAGTCATCGCCGATGTGCCACCTGGCGTCCTCCTTCTGCATCTCAAGCCTGGACTCAGATTGATCACATCGCGATCAGCTACCGCTGGCGCGGTTGTGTAAAAGACTGCCGCTCCTTTTGGAGTACCTATCTGGAATCTGATCATGCTCTGGTCTGCGCCAATCTTACCTTACTTTTCAGTGGACAACGAAGTGACCGCCACCAAAGGATTGATGTTAGCAAGCTGGCTGCAACTTCTGTTGCTAGTAAGTACCGAACCGAGCTAGCTTCTAGGCTAGCTACCATTCCACCGAAAAGTATAGATGAGCATTGGTTGCAATTGCATGACGCCATGAAAATGGCGGGTACAGTCTGTTGTGGGTTTGCGAAACGTCCCGCTTACAAGCACTGGGTTTCTTCTGGTTCCTTACAACTGATTGAAGCCCGTCGGTCTACTCCGGGTGACCGTGAGTTTGACCTCAGACGAAGGTTGATACGTAATGAAATCGGGCAAAGCTTGCGTAAGGACCGAGAAGCCTTGTGGTCGGAGCGTGCCAGTGAGTTGGAAGCAGCAGCTGCATCTGGTAATTACCGGAAGCTCTTCCAACTCATCCGAGCCACTGGCAGCAAGAAGTTTGGTGTGAGCGAAACAATCTGCGAGGATGACGGAACGCCAATCACTAACATCCATCGACGTCTTGGACGATGGGCAGAATTCTTTGAAGGGCAGTTCAACTGGCCTGCTGCTCCGGCAACATCGGTCAGACTGTCCTGCCCTCCATGGCCGGTGACGACTGATCCACCAAATGAGGCGGAAGTCCGCAAGGAACTCCAACTCTTGAAACGTTACAAATCACCGGGCCCAGACGACTTACCTCCGGCTCTTTTTAAAGATGGTGGTGATTTTTTGACTAAGGGATTGACGACGTTGTTTACAAAGATCTGGGAACTAGAGAGTGTACCAACGTCATGGAATGAGTCGATAGTTGTCCCTATCTTTAAAAAGGGTTCACGTTGTTCCTGTAACAACTATCGGGGGATAAGTCTACTTCCGATTGTGTCCAAGCTATTGGCTTCCGTCATACTTCGTAGGTTGTTCAGGACCCGAGAAGGATTGACTCGCGAGGAGCAGGTTGGGTTTCGTTCTGGTCGAGGATGTATTGATCATATCTTCACCTTCCGCCAAATGTTAGAACACCGCCATACTTATCAAAGGCCAACAATCGTAGTGTTTCTTGATATCAGGGCTGCCTTCGATTCGTTGGACAGAACTGTTCTCTGGGATTGTCTATTGAAGAAGGGTGTGCCTGAGAAGTTTATTAACATCTTAAAGGCCCTATACACAAACACCTCAGGCAGAGTGAGGGCATACAACCACCTTTCTCCATTATTCCATTCAAGCAGTGGGGTTAGGCAGGGTTGCCCAATCTCACCATTCCTCTTCAACTTTGCCATCGATGACATTCTGGAAACAGCTCTGACGGATGTAAGTAATGGTGGTGTGGATCTGTTGCCTGGAGAAAGACTTCTCGACCTTGAGTATGCGGATGATATTGTCTTACTGTGCGAGAATGCCCAAGCTATGCAATCCGCACTTAATCAGTTGGCAATCAATGTCCGTAGGTATGGTATGTGCTTTGCACCTTCGAAGTGCAAAGTACTTCTACAAGACTGGCAGGATTCTAATCCTGTACTCACTCTGGATGGTGAGCAGATTGAAGTAGTCGAGAAGTTCGTGTATCTAGGTAGCTGCATAAGTGCTGTTTGTGGTGGTGTGAGTGATGAGATCAATGCTCGTATAGTGAAAGCCAGAGCGGCTTATGCCAATCTGGGCCATCTTTGGCGCCTTCGTGATGTTAGTCTGGCTGTAAAAGGTCGGATCTACAACGCGACGGTGAGAGCAGTTTTGCTCTATGCTTGTGAAACCTGGCCTCTCCGAGTTGAGGATGTTAGACGACTCTCTGTGTTCGATCATCGTTGTCTCCGAAGGATTGCTGGCATCCAGTGGCAACACCATGTCAGTAATGCAGAGGTTCGGCATCGAGTGTTCGGTCACAGAGACGATAATGAAATTGGTGTCACCATCTTGAAACACCGACTTCGGTGGCTTGGACATGTTCTACGAATGTCGTCCCAGAGAATTCCTCGTCGTGCATTATTTGCCGACTCTGGGACTGGTTGGAAAAAGCGGAGAGGTGGTCAGTATATGACATGGTGTCGTGGTATGAAAGAAAGCTGCAAAGGGCTAGCTTCTGTTGGTCCTTCACGACTCCCTGGTTGGGGTCCGAGAGACGGTGTAACACAGTGGCTAGAGACGTTATCAGATATGGCTCAGAATAGAAGCCAGTGGCGATCCTGCTGTAACCTTCTTTTACTTTCTTCATAAAAAGTGGTTGTATCTTCCTTAATTGAAAAATCTCTTCTGATTGTACCTTTCCGTTTCCCCCACCATTGTTCTCTCTCTCTCCCTTTTTTTTTATAATTCCCCACGCTCATTACTTTTTTTTTCTCTTTTCTCCTTCTCTTCAAATTATCATTGTTTTGTGTGGCGCATATATATTTGGTGCCCCTCTGTACCAATATTTATGTGTTCAAATAAATAAATAAATAAATAATGTACCAATATTTATGAGTTCAAATAAATGAATAAAATAAACTTGATTATTGCTGAAGTTACTCATAATCTGTCCCACACTTGCTTCTAAAGCTCGTATTGCTAGTTTTTGCCGAAGCTTATCTTTTATCTCGGAAAATAATATATTGTTTCTTTTCTTGTTTCTAACAGATTTTCATCCAAGCTAATTTAACCATTAAAGTGAAATTTGTGTATGCTTTTCACTTTCCAGACAAATAGTCCAATAGAAACCATTCCGGAAAATAAGCGTACGATGTCTTCGGTGATTTCTGACAAAAAGTGGAGCAATCTTAAATGCATTCTTGGACGTTCTGGTCCATTTCATCGGTCAGAATTCGAGCCGTCAAATGAAGTTTGTGCAATTTTTAATCCCG
Organism: Schistosoma spindalis; assembly: GCA_946903255.1. NCBI lineage: Eukaryota > Metazoa > Platyhelminthes > Trematoda > Strigeidida > Schistosomatidae > Schistosoma > Schistosoma spindalis. Next base: position 3,819,377 of record OX336418.1, on the reverse strand, counting down.
CAAAATTTCAAGCTCTTAAGTATGGTTAGAGAACATGTGAAAATCCTTGTCATTGGAGCTGGAGGTTTGGGTTGTGAGCTTCTGAAGAACCTTGTAGGTTTTCATCTTGCGGCTATTATTAAATGTAGGCTATGATGGGGTTTTGTCATCTGGAGGTCATAGACATGGACATAATCGATATTTCTAATTTGAACAGACAATTTTTGTTCCGATCTCACGATGTCGGTAAACCGAAAGCCAATGTTGCTGCTGATTTTATCATGCGCCGCATTCCAACATGCAAAGTTGTCCCACACTACAATAAAATTCAAGATTTCGGTGCGCCGTTTTATAAACAATTTAATGCTGTGGTTTGTGGTCTTGATTCAGTCACAGCTCGGCGGTGGATTAATTCTATGCTGGTGTGTCATGTATTGTTTTATATATTTAATTACTAAGCATTTACAATGGTATTTTCAAGCTAAGGGTGTGTTTTACTCAATAAAAATGTTTAGGTATATTTAATAAAATGAGTCTACAAGAACCAGCATATAATAGGTTTTGTATATGTAACATACGAAAAGGACCTTATCATTGTACTGGAATCGCAATAATCTATTATTGGAGATTGGGGAGAACTAAGTCAAATGTCACATTGCGGCGTAATTTCTACTTCTGACTTCTTTTGGGCTGTCAGTTCTCTTAAATATTGAAAAAAAACACTTAGCGCTTAACTCTTCATATAAATCTGTTATGTGTTTTATCATTGCTGGATACCTTTACAATTTGTAAATTTTTGCACATTACTTATCCTATACTATTCTGTATTCTTATGGACTATTAAAAAATGATTTTCCTGTGTTGCTCGGATTAGATATTACCTGGAGGGGGTTAAGTCTTTTGATGTTACTGTGAACACAGTTGTTGATAAATATCTCAAACAGCTGCCAATCGTTATTGTTTGAAACAAACTACGTACTAGGTTCGTATCATCCACCGCGTATATCTTATAACATGACAAGATGCAGGTACATTTAAATTTATTTTCAGTGAAAAAGTTTCGGGAATTCTGTGTCCTTCACATATAATTTAGGTGGAAAATGTCTTAACGTCTGACCCTAACGAAAATTTTTCCCAGTGAACATGCATTCATATTATTCACTGTTCTTAAAAATGTCCTTTTATAAAAATTTCAGTTCATTTGCATAATTTTGTATATTTTGTGGTTATAAAGAACCAAAAAAACTTAAGTATTATGTGCGAAGGATTCTATATCGTACTAAACATAACATTAAATAAAGCGATTGTCATTATAATTATGTTTTACTTATTTCATTACAATGGATTTCGTTTAGACAAATCTAATTTTCCGTCGGCAGACGAAAAACGAAAATGACTCAGTTTATGGTAGCACTCTATGTAGTGACAAAAGAGTTATGTTAGGGATCTGTTTATTCTAAATAGTGTCATAATGGCCAAGTAGAAAGTAATGTGAATCGAAGGTGATGGTATACACTTATATGTTTATACTTACCTTCCTTCGTTTTACTTCTTTCTGTTGTATCAAAATGTAGTTTGTTAAATAAATACATTAAGACATCATCGCAGTCGGATATAGTGTAAATTCATGCTCAAGATACTTGCAGATCATTCATCTTAATATATGTAACTATGTTTTAAAGTAAATTCTACTTTCACATTATCATCGATCATCATAATTGCTGACTGACACCTCTGTAAGATAATGACTCTTCGACTTATAACACGTGAATTGGTTCATCTTCAAATATTTTAACTATTATTTATGATGTATCGGTATCGAGACTGCATTTTATTCATAATAAATTATTCCCATTTGATACTATCAAAGATGGTATTTTTTTATTTAGCCAGCGCATTGTTTCCACACGGGTTGATTTTTAAATATTTTCTAATTGCCTACGCATGTCGAATGTCTGTAATGTTTTTGTCTTTTTTCGTTTCTGTATTATAGGCAAGTCTGGTTCGTTATAATCCAGATGGTCAACCAGATCCAAACACTGTCATACCACTTGTTGATGGTGGGACAGAGGGATTCAAAGGACATGTTCTCGTTGTTCTGTATGGCCTAACTGGATGCCTAGAATGTACACTTGACTTATACCCTCCACCAACCAATTTTCCCTTATGTACTATAGCGCATACTCCTCGTCTTCCAGAACATTGCATAGAATATGTAAGAATTCTGTTATGGTCAAAAGACAATCCATTTGGAAGTAAGTTGATGTCCAGTATCTAAGCAAAGATGTTCAAATTTTTTCAACCTAATACGCTGCTGAAAACGGTCGAAAGTGTTTAGTTATTGGCCCTAATATTGTCGCTACTAGAAAAGAAAGCACTGATTTTAATACGAGGATATTAGTGTGGCTCACCATTTTCAATGAACCTTGTTTTGAGGTGTATATTTACATAATCATAGAGTGGCTGATTGTGTAAGCAATGTAGATAGTCAGACACTACCTTTCATCAATGCCTTTGTGCATGCAAAAAAATGTGTATATCTTTGGTTGCCGGTATTCTACACACCTTAAAACCAGGTATGACTGACCTCATAAATCTGTCCATTTAGTGTTTGGCGAGTCAGTCTACAGATAGCTATCCTACTAACTGTGGTGAGTTATATGAAAATATTGCTAAGACATTTAAAACTTGCCACGGAAAGACCTTGTCTAACCGGCCTCACGCAGTTTACTCTGGAGCTACACAATCACTCCTAAGTCTCTACGACCACTATTAATCCAGTTTACTCTTTGGGTTTCCCAAGAAGAAAAATCCTTCCACGGTATGGGCAGATGTCCTGCTTCGGTTTGGGCACCCGGGCAGTATCACAGCCCTCACACAAATCAATTGAGATTCGTGTGGCGCATATGTATTTGGTGCCTCCCTGTACCTATACTTATGTGTTAAAATAAATAAATAAATAATGGGCAGATGGAAAGTTACAGCTAACCTCATATCTGTACCCGGAATTCTATCTTCATCAAATATTCCATCTCCACTATCAACCCTCATTTTCTATCTTCTACTTCTTCAACGTGTGCCACATAAGCTAATAGTTCGAAATTACAAAATAATGTTTCAGATCTTTTGAAACTTCGCTTCAAACTACAAGTTAGAACTTTTAATGTTTGGATCCTATATCAAGTCGGACAACAGGCATCACTAGTTAAGACCCTGAAATCTTGTACCATTAATGTATACTGTGCTTCCAAAGTACACATACTACTATTATCACTTGTGCCCATTAATAAGAGAACAGTGATTCATCGACCGAACCGATGACGCATAAAACCCGTACGAGCAGTCTAGAGTCTTTATCGGTGTTGCTTCCCGCCTAGCCCTGCCTGTTAAGTCCAGAACACCAATCTCAGCCACTGCGATATGAATCATTTATTTCAAACACACGGGGTTTATATACCAACCAAACAGACCACATCGTACTATAGAATAGAAAATAACATTTGTAAAAGATATAACCAAAAGTGGCTGTTAGTATGGGAGACGGTAATTATTACATTGGGCATAGCTGAAGAATGGTAAATCGTACAATAGTTCATAGGTCAAAATAAAGCTTTCAATAAGAAGAACACGAATATGATTAGTTTAGTTACTTATCAATTATACGATAAAAATATATGTATAGTATTAGTCGAGAAATAGATTCCAACAGTTACCATTCATTATTCTCATCGGGATATAACACCTCCCCTTTTTTGAAGATTCGGAGTTGATATCCGGAATTTAAATTTTCTAAACTTTATCCTCTCTCACGAAATAGTGTTGGATCATCGTATCCTCAAGTTACAATTAATGTGACTTTATTTAAAACATGTTTACCGTATTGAATAGAGAATCCACTAAAAGTGACTAGATGGTGAGGATAAACGCCACTTGATTTGCGGTCATAAGGATCTGATTCTTCTGAAACAGTTTCATCAAATTTATTGAGAATCATTAGTAGATAATGGATCATTAGAATAATCAGCTCCCATCAAAATTGCATTAGGTTCTTGATTATCATCTGATGCATCCGACATGTTTTTCTCATTTTTATAAGAAATTTCATCAAGGATATTTGAATCGTTAAGATAACCCATATCCGGTAAAAACAACTAGAGAATCCCGATAATTAGATTCATCAGTAACTTTTATCGCAGAATGATTAATTTCATTTGGTGCAATTGCATTCATTATACTGCTCGATTTATTTTCTGTTTCTTCATGGGCGGTTACTGAGACAATTTCATGAACACTTAACAGGACATAGTCTTTTTGTGAGCTGAACAAGTCACTGTTTGCACATTCTGTGGCGAGACTCTAATTTAAGGACGAGCCAATCAGAAGCGTTTGAGCAATTTCAAGGTCACGGAGCCAAGTTCAACATCTGTTGCTCACATACAATCGGTTTACAGCAGATTTTAGAGAAAAGGTGATTATTGAGAGGCTACAAGAGATGAGACTACTAAGAAGTTCTTGTACCTGCGACTGCGGTTATCAAATGACTGCAGTAAAGTGTGCAGACCACCGTAGTGAGGTTGTATTTCGTTGTTCTTCATGTTGGAGGAAAAAGTCTACTCAAACGGGGACTTTCTTCACTCGATCGCGACTGAAACTGAGACAGATCATGATAGTAGTTGAAAATTGGATAATAAGGACACCAATAACACTGGCTGCGTCGTTTGCAGATGTTACTGAAACTTCAGCAGACCAGTGGTATGAGTATTGCTGGGTTATATGTGCAACTAAAATGACACGTCTACACCAATCATTTGGAGGAGTAGGATGTATTGTGGAGATAGATGAAACAGTAGTGAGAAAGCGAAAATACAACAGGGGACGTATATCAAGGAAGAAAAAAACAAAGTTTAGCCAGTAATTGGACGAAAATCGGTATAATTATTTCAGACAATCAGCATACAGAATTGTCGTCGGTGTGCTTGAACGATATTAGTTGTTAGTCATACTGTCTTGTCTATTACCGTGCTGATTCATACAGAAACAGAAAATGGCTCTTCTGATCAATCGCAGTTGCCATTTCAGCGGCAACAGCAGCGTTTCAAAATTGGTCGAGACTCTAATTTAAGGACTCTAATTTAATGACCTTGACAACTATTAGCCAATCAGAAGACAGTTAGCATCAAGTAAAAATATATTATAAAAAACTAATGAATTACAATGGATATTCTTCTTTTACATGATTTAAAAACTTGTTAAGGTTTGATAAAGGTTCAGATGTTTTGAAATCTTAATGCATACGGTATAAAAATTCATCCATATGGCTCCATAATAGTCGACCTCTGGAGCCGTGGATACGGTCTTAAAAACTCCTTCAATCTTGACAACATGGCTTCAATGTTATTCGTATGAACGCCGGATGTAGGGTCGACGAAATGGCGTTTGTGCACTACGACGTGATGGACATACCCAAGTCTATGAAGGTATCTATACGCTCTGTAACATATTTATTTATTTATTTGAACTCATAAACATTGGTACAAGGAGGAACCAAATACATATGCGCCACATAATAACAATGAGACTAGTAGTAGTTATCATTGATTTATGTGATGGCTGTGATACTGTCCAGGTGTCTAAACTGAAACAGGTAGTTTTCTTAGGGGGTCACACTTTGAGCCTCTGACCTAAAGGCCTAATCCACAAGTCAGTGGAGCAACGTTAGGAGATGCAACCACGTGGTGGCCGGCGACAAACAATAGGTCCATACGCCACTTGGTCCCTCAGGATCTTGGAGCCCGTGTGTACCATTGGTTTGTAATCAGGGTTTTACAACTCCTCTAGGTGGACCCACCAACCCGGTTAAAGCTCCGGACATTCACATTTCGTCCTCTCGATTTCATAAAGAGCATCGCCGCCGCGAGAATGCAGTGAGTAGGACTTTCCTGTCAGTGGCTATATATCCATAAGCATGTGAGAAGTTTTCGAGAGGGAGAGCGGACTCTCCTCATTTTTGGCCGTACCAGGGCATTTATAATGTTGAGTAAAGCTATTATTATTATTACTAATCATGATTTTTCTTACTGTTTATCATATTTTGTTTTCACAGATAATGTTGCAATCGACGGCGATTCACCCGAACACATACAATGGATATATGAAAAGTCATGTGAAAGGGCTAAACAATTCGGAATTTCGGGTGTTACACTACGTCTTGTACAAGGTGTTGTAAAGCGAATAATCCCTGCTGTTGCTTCTACAAATGCTGTTATCGCAGCTGCATGTGCAACTGAGGTTGGTCTTCTAAATAAGTAGACTTTACTTCTTTCTATGTTGTTGGTATTCAATAAAATGCAACCCACTGTAACTAGTTAATATTCGCGTGCGAGACCAAACGTTTTGGGTTCGGTTCCCGTATGCGGAGTCGGGGGCACGCACTTCTGAGGAGTCCTATACTGAGAAGAAACGGTTTTCAATGGTGGTCCAGCTTAGATCGGTTCATAATTTTTATAAACTCCACCAATCTTCACAACCCCATACTGACGATTAATGTTGGATTTGTACGTTGTTTTACCTCATAGTTCCACTTCTTCATAAATTCTTTTTCCTAACTTAGAATTAGTAAGCTGTGTCTTGTATTCTGATTAAAGACGTATACGAAGACTGGAGGTTATGACAAATCTTGTGACGATCCTGGTTTTGTCTTTGACATTATTCTTAAAATTGAGGGGAACTTCCTAAATTAAAAGGAATCTTTCTTGGCTGTTTTCAAACAGAATTTTTAGGAAATTACTATTCTTGTTTAACAATTTATAGCTTTTGCAACCATTCCCTTTTCATAAGCAAAGATGGATGGTGGATAGCAGTGGAATCCAGGACGCGCGTTTGGTTCTATTTGGGACTCGTCATCTGCATGTACCTGCATCCCAGAGTTGATGTTCACTCTTTTTTATCTTCACTCAGCTATCACTTCATTTATGTGTCGAGTTTTATCTCAACATTTCACAAGGATTTATGTACTTAATAAAGTAGATAAACTGTTCTCCTAGAGCACTTCCGTTAACTGTATAGCGTGTTATGTATCTATACACGTCGTTGTGGTTGGAGTTAAAAATAAATTCAGATCAATCCTCTTTAAAGAAAAAACGACATAGCTTTACGTAATCAGTCATCAGATTATGGAATTACAGTGACTAATTTATATGATGCCATTTTAATCCTCTGAATATATTGATTTTTTATTTCTTCGCCGGTTCTCTTTCACAGGTTTTCAAACTAATCACATTCTGTTACAATTATTTGGATAATTACATGAATTTCAGTGATATAGATGGAGTTTATACGTATGGTTTTTCTGTTGAACGCAAAGTAAGTGATTCTAATTGCTTTTGTTTTCGATGTCTTTAATAGATAGAAAACAATTCATCCTTATGGTTTCTCTTCGGATTTGAAGTCGCAAATTAAACGCTTGTTATGTGTTTATATTTGTTTATTCAGTCAAAATACTTTTGTATGACTATGTTCACTGCCTTCACGTGGCGGGGGTGTTGTTTACAAAAATGAGAGGACAAAAAGCGAATGTCCGGCACTTTAACCGGATCCAAAAACCAATGGTGCACATGGGCTCCAGTATCCTGAAGGAACAAATGGCGTATGAAACAATCGTTGGTCACCGGCTACCATGGGACTGCATCTCCTCACGATGCTCCACTGCCTTGTAGATCAGACGTTCAGGTCAAAGGCTCGGGGTGTGGCCCCCTAAGAAAACCACTTGCTTCGGTTTGGGCACCCGGGCAGTATCACAGCCCTCACACAAATCAATTGAGATTTGTGTGGCGCATATGTATTTGGTGCCTCCTTGTACCAATATCTATGTGTTAAAATAAATAAATAAATAAATAAATAAATAACCAAAAATGAACCTGGTCAAGTTCCATTTAAACCCATGATCCTAAAATTTAAGATCGAGTATCTAAACTACAAAGCCTTTACACTGACGACATTGGAAAAAGTTAATACACAGTTTATCTTATAAATACCATAAAGATATCTTTAAGATTGACTGTAATCTGTTTCATAGCTTTTTTCGTTAACTACTACTTCTAAGTGATATAAAGGTAAAATATTTTTCACATAGTTTCACGTTCAATTGTAAGCCTTAAACTATTAATCTCTTGTCTTTCTTTCTAGTCTTTTTTTTCCACTTGTCTCATTCATTTCTTTTACGCTTTGATTCATGAAATATTATAGGTTACTAATGCCTCTTTATGTATTTCTGAGATATGTAGAGATTGTGTCTTAGATGGTGGTTGGAGGTAGTCAACAGAAAACCCTAGACCCGTGTTTCATGCTACTTGGCACTTGTCAGCTAGGTGTACCTGTAATCTTAAGGGAACTGGTACTCCCTGACGGATTCGATCTCGTGTTACCCAGCTTCACAGTCAGAGACGTTACCACTGAGCTATCCGGGCCGCGACCGACCTGTAGAACTGAGATGTAATTATAAGAGATTGTGTCTATGTTTTCTAAAAAGCGTTTCATAGAAGTAAATATAATTGATTTGAATAAGTTTTAGTTAAGTAGGGTTCAGAAAAATCATAGCATAGTGCTACGAGATCAAATCAATCGATTTGTTAAAGTTTTGTGCAATAAATTTTAATATACTAAGAAATACTGTAGAAAGTATTATGGTTGATTTTTTGAAGATGATTTACTTATCTATTGAATATTTATTTATTTGAATATATAAATACTGGCACAATGAGGCATCGAATACATATGCGCCACATAAGTCACTTGATACTGCCCAGGTGTCCAAATCGAAGCAAGTGGTTTTTTAGGGGGTCACACCCAGAGCCTTCGATCTAAAGGGTCTAATCAACAAGGTCAGGCGATGCAGTCTCATGGTAGCTGGTAACTAACAATTGGTTCATACGCCATTTTTTCCTTCAAGATCCTGGATCCCATGTGTACCATTGGTTTGTAATCAGGGTTTTCCAACTCACCTAGGTAGATCCACTATATTAACCAACCCGGTTAAAGCGCAGGATATTCGCTTTTTGTCTTCTTAGTTTCGTAAACAACACCGCCGTCACGAAAATGCAATGAGTATGACTTCCCTGACCATACCATGACATTTGGGGTATGCGTGTTTTCTTCAACAATAATGAGTATTATTTCCAGTCATTACCCCAGTGAAACTTACTCATACAACATGGGAATTTTACTTGGGATATCTTCAGATATTTGTTAATTTGATTTTAGAAAATAGAAATAACAATTGTGTACAGGCATTTGTCCATTGGAAATTTGTGAACCTGAAGCAATACTAAGAAGAAAAAAGATATATACTTAATTAAAGTCAACCATAAAAGTGGTCGATATGACAGTTAAGACTGTTAATCATTGACATTGTTAGTATATATATATGTTAAAATAAATAAATAAATGATTTATATATATATATATATATATATATATATATATATATATATATATATATATCTTTGTTTTTGCGTGCTTTAAGATAATAAAGGGAACAGTGTGTGGCTAATTTATTTACATGATTCCAGTTTCATTCAAGTAATGATGATTGAATTTGACAATACGATCCTTTGATATTTTCTTATAATTTTCAATGAACAGTTATTATATTTTCAGAACGCTTAACTCCTAGATCATTGAGCTAGCATCCAACGGTGTTCATGTCTAACTTCAATCGATCTATGATCTTGCATAACCTTTCATCTGTTGTCTGAGGTGGATAACTGCCCTAGTGAGAAGCTGTGACCAGTAGAGTCTAATCTGTGTCGGGTGGAGATAGTTATTCACCTCAAACAAACGGTTGAAGGGTTGTGCAAATCATGAATTGATTGAACTTATATTTATTTATTTATTTCGATGATTTATGGTGAGCATTTATTGTTAATGCCGTATTTAAATTGTTGGAAATTTTCTATTTTGAAAACTTACTATAGGCTGATTGTCTTGCCTGTAACAATGTGCCAAGAACTCTTCGATTTCAGACTACTTGTACATTAAGAGATGTTATAAATTTTTTGAAGACAGATCCTGAATTGTGAGTATTGAACTATGATTGTAAAATGTTTTGTAAACTAAACAACCATAGAAAAATCTATATTATTATATTATGGAAGGTTCATGTTTTTTTTACTATAACACCTTCATAATTGTGATTAAATATCTCTATGTGTTATTGTGGAGTTTTTCATCGATGTACTAATAAGTGTATTCCAGTTCCTATTATAGTTCTACATATATCCTCTTGTATTGTAAGTGATTATATCATCATCATTCAGTCTATTAATATAATACAGATATTTAACTATGTGTGATTTATTCTGTTTGATGAACTATTGCTAAGAAGCTTGAAATTCCGTTCATAGCGTAGTTTACTATTTTAATGAATTTATGTTGAGTGTTATTTTACTTTAAGGGAGCACTAGTCAATGTAGTTCATGAGATATGTTGATAACTGACTATACCTTACAATACAATCTCAGATTTACATGAACTAAATTACGTTCTTTTTTTCTGGTCACATCTGTTGTGATGTGTGAGCGCGGATGATAAGGATTTGTTGTTTGCTTAGTCAGACTTGTAGATAGTTTGACAGGTGTTAAATGATTTATATATTCTTCTATCCTTATTATTATTGGATTGTGTCGGCTTGTTGTCGGTTTTTGATGTAGAAATACATTTATGTTTTCGTCAGGCTAATCACGTGTTTTTGATCTGTAGAATAGACATTGGGAGGGAATCTAATGTAGATATTCGTCTAAGGTAACTTAACGTCCCATTCGTGTAGACGAGGAAAATCCGAACGTTATAACACATTGTGAGTATGATGCAATGGGAACAGTAACTACTTAATACCTCTTTTCCATTACTACATATCACAGTTCTATAACAGAATAAGACATATTGTTACTTTATAGTGGTTATTTTTAGTGAAACCTTTCACATACATACTTTATTATTATCGGTAATCAATCCAATGAATCTGTTGTAACTGCAAACGTATTTGAAACGATTAGCGCCTTTGGCTAATATATTTTTTTATACGTAAAACATGTTTAACGGTGGATAAGTCCTTGAATATTTCTAATATGAAAAGTGATAAATAATGGCTTCATCAGTATTATATATATATATATATATATATATATATATATATATATATATATATATATCACTTCATATTTTTGTCCTATTTTCTAGTCAAATGCAGTCACCTAGTATAACAACAATTATTGAAGATCAACATCGTTCATTGTATATCAATCTGCCAGAATTGGTTGATACCCTGAAACCGAATTTGTCTAAAACTCTTCAAGGTAGGTATATTAGCTATTCGAGTTTTCTCACTTCAGTATTACTCAACCTAATTAAATGAAGTGAAATCATATTTTAAATATTTTTCTAATTGTAACGTTTATTTTAAATCTTAATGATTCAATTCCTATTTTCGAAGATTTAATATATTTAAAGATAATTGCCCCCAAATGCCCTGGTACGGCCGAGTGTGGGGAGAGTCCGCTCTCCCTCTCGAAATGCTCTCACATGGTCATGCGTATATAGCCTCTGCCAGGGAAGTCCTACTCACTGCCTTCTCGCACCACAGGTGTTGTTTACGAAAATGAGAGGACGAAAAGCGAATGTTCGGCGCTATAACCGGATCCCAAATCAACGGTGCACATGGGCTCCAGTATCCTGGCGTATGAACCAATCGTTGTTCACCGGCTACCATGGGACTGCATCTCCTTACGATGCTCAACTGCTTTGTGGGTCAGACGTTCAGGTCGAAGGCTCCAGATGTGGCCCCCTAAGAAAACCACCTGTTTCGGTTTTGGCACCCGGGCAGTATCACAGCCCTCACACATATCACATGAGATTTGTGTGGCGCATATATATTTGGTGCCTCCCTGTACCAATACCCATGTGTTAAAATAAATGAATAATAAATAAATAATAATTCTTAGCAGGAAATGACATCAGTCGAAGAAGTGCTAGAACTAACCTTTTTGATTACTAACCTCAATTCTTTTCATTTTTGAATCTAGAACCTATAGTTACAAAGCAAAATACAATGACTTTTCAATGCTTACTGGTTTCAATTAGTTTTACTGTAATTCCACTTTCGAAAGTGAATTCGAGCCATTTTACAAGTTGATTTTTATAAATAATATCTGATAATCTTGTCTCGATATGTGTTCTATTACCAGTTCATTCAAAATATCGTCTAACCAACTTTATAGCTGTTTAAAGTTGAAAATTTTAACAGTTTCTGGCTGACTTCAAGCATTTTGATAGACTGATTAATAATTATGATCAATTAATCTGTAAGTCTTTTAAATACTGACGAATCGATGTGTAGTTTCATTTAAGTAATTTATCAATCTGATTAACTGTTATTACTAAGCTAGAAAAATTTGCTATTGGCACATGGTTGCAACAAATCTTTAAGTGTTAATATGGTGTATGCTAAGATGGTGGAAATTTGTAGCTCAGGTAGATGATGTTGGTGGATTTTGGTTCTGTGCGCTGGATGTTTTAGCCGTGGAGCTTTCATTGTTCTTCTGAATGACATTATCAGCGGAAACTTTAGGTAGAAGTGAAGTATTCGGACTTCTCCACATGTGGTTTACAGCTTGTCCTGTACATTTCGGCACATCAGCACATCGACATCGAGGTGTTGATCACCATCAATGTAGAGCTTGGCGTAGATGTCCTTTGGACCTACTTCCCATACCTTATTATGACAACAATGTGAAGTTGTCAGTATAGGGTTTTGGAAATTGTTAGGTTTTTATGGAGATCATGAACCGGTCAATGTTAGACCACCATTGAAAATCTGGAAGCGCTAGACGGCCGTTTCGTCCTACTATGGAACTCCTCAGCAGTGTAATATTGTGGATTGGTTGAAGATGGTGGTCTCATATCAATCGGTTCATGATTTCAATAAAAACCCAATAATCTCCACAACCTTATTTATTATTATTATTATTTATTTTAACACATAGATATCGGTACAAGAAGGCACCAAATACATATGCGCCACACGAATCTCAATTGATTTGTGTGAGGGCTGTGATATTGCCCATGTGCCCAAATCAAAGCAAGTGGTTTTTTAGGGGGTCACACCCAGAACCTTCGACTTAAAGGTCTGATCCACAAGGCAATGGAGCATCGTAAGGAGATGCATTACCGTGGTAGCCGGTGACCAACGATCGGTTCATACGTCATTTGTTCCCTCCGGATACTGGAGCCCATGTTCATCATTCGTTTGTAGTCTTGGTTTTCCAACTCCCCTAAGTGGATCTACCAACCCTGTTAGAGCGCCAGACATTCGCTTTATAAAATCTGTGAATTGTTTCCGATCTATTTATTATAATTCCAAAGTTTAGTCGTAGAAGACATTAACACCGTTGGATGCCGACTCAGTGGTCTAGTGGTTACGTGCTGATTTGTGAGACTGTTAGACTCTGGGTTCGAATCTCGCGAGGCGGGATCGCGTATGCACATTGCTGAGGAGTCCCATACTAGGACGAAATAGCCATCCAGTGCTTCCATGTTACCGATGGTGGCCTAACTTCAATTGACTCATGAATTCAATTATTAAATTCCAAAGTTAACAACACATCTAAATGATTGGACTATAATACTAAAATAGTTTTTATTTTATTTTATTTGAACACATAAATATTGGTACAAGAGGGCGCCACAAAAAATTTTGTCTGTGGGTTGTGATACTTCCCGTGTGCCCAGACCGAAGCATGTGGTTTTCTTGGGGGGCCTTTGACCTAAAGATCTGACCCACAAGTCAGTGAAACAACGTCAGGAGATGCAGTCCCATGGTAGCCGGTGACCAACAATTGGTTCATACTCCATTTGTTCCCTCAAGATACTGGAGCCCATGTGCACCATTGGTTTGTGACCCGGGTAAAGTGCCGGACATTCGCTTTTCGTCCTTTCATTCTCGTGAACAACACCCGTGGTACGAGAAGGCAGTGAGTAGGACTTCCCTGGCAGAGGCCATGTGATAGCATTTCGAGAGGGACGGCGGGCCCACCCCACTCTCGACCGTACCAGGGCATTTGGGGGCATATTAAAATAGTTATTTATCTTACTGTTTTAATAACATTTGGAATAAATTAAATAATTTTTTCTTGTGTAAACATCATTGTATTGTATTATAGTATGCTTACCATTGATTGTTTATATTTATTTATTTATATTTTTAATAGAACTTGGTCTTATTAATGGTCAAATAATTCATGTTAGTGATATTACAACACCTAGAACATTATCTATAAAGCTTCATTTGGATGACACGTATAATGCAAATCATTTGATCGGTATAAATTAATTTGATTAAAACAAATTGTTTATGAATGATAACATGATATGTTATGTTATAAAATGCAATCATATTATCATTATTATGTCTTATATCTTTGTATATGATTATTTTAGTTGTCATAGTAAATATAACATTATTTGTTGTTTCATTTTCTCTTTTTGAATAATACTACTTTATGGTGACTTTTTCTTTTTTTGTTTTGTTTTGTTTTTCTATTCATAAGAATGTTTATGTTAGATGTTTGAAAGTAATTTTCAAAATAGCTGTTGTTGTTGTTTGTTTGTTTGTTGACTAACATTTAGTGTATGTTTGTACTTATAAAGTTCAAGGTGTATCTGCTTGCTTGAAACGCTCTCATATGATCACGTGTATACAACCACTACCAGGGAAGGCCTACTCACTGTCTTCTCGGGGCCGGGTTATTGTTCATGAAATTAAGAGGATGAAAAGCGAATGCCGGCACTTTAACCGGGTTGGTGGATATAGAGGATCCACCTAGGTGAGTTGGAAAACCCTGATTCCAAACGAATGGTGCACATGGATTTCCAGTATCCTGAAGGAAAAAAATGTGTTATGAACCAATTATTGGTCAATGACTACCATGGGACTGCATCTCCTGACGTTGTTCCACTGACTTGTGGATTAGACTCGGATAGTGGCCCTATAAGAAAACCACCTACTTCGGTTAGGGCAACTGGGCAGTATCCCAGCTGTCACATAAATCAAATGATTTATGTGCCACATATCTGTTTGGTGCCTCTTAGTATCAATGTTCATGTGTTTAAATAAATAATAATAAATAAACCTTGAATTTATTTATTCCGTTTTGCATTGAATAATTAATCCTCTTTTAAATTATTGTAGTTAAGAAATGTATTTTATTATATTTACAAACTGGTTTCTATCCCTTATATATTTTGAGCATAGAACATCAACGTTTCAGTGTGATGTAATAATTTCTAGTACTCATGATTTGTTGATGCTCATTATTATTGAACTTAAATTTAGTTTTGGATACTTTCATTATTGTTTCATTCTATACGATCTTATTTATCATTATGCCAAGATTACATCGACAATGAATCATCATCTAACCATTGTTTTAATTTCCTTTAGTTTTTACATTGATGATAACATTAATTTTGATCTGTTAACTTTCTAGGATTAAAAATATTGACGCATATATTTAACAGATAAAACCTAAAAATTGGTTTAATGTGATGGCTAAATGTTAATAGAAATCATACCTTAAATTCTTTTCAAAGTACCTTAATATACTAATCTGATCCCTTAGTGGTCTTGAGTGCTGTTAGAGGTATGAGGGCGGTTATCACTTCCCGGTTGCCCATACAGTGGAAGGGTTCTTCTGGAGGTACCTGAAAAGGAAATTGGATCAGAGGTGGTCATAGTGACCTGAGAGCGTGACCGCAGTGCCCAATGGACAGCTGCTTAAGGTCGGTCACACATGACATTTTTATGAGTAGTTTTTGGGTTAGCTCCGTGCTTGTTGAGGCCTTACCGCCAGAGACGGATGTCCGTGGGATAAGGTGAGGTCAGCATTTTTTTGGGTCGACCTTTTCTAACCCCACCCCTCCTTGTGGGAAGGCAACATCGCTGTCATGCTGGTTGTCTGAAGGAAACACCTTACTGCTGTCACACCTCTGTACAGTCAGCAATAATGGTCGGGTAGTGTGATCCCACATCCGAATAATTTAAATAGCGTGCTTCTGACTATCTCCTGTCGTGAATATATAGCTGCTGATTTTTCTTACTAATGAAATAAATATTTAACATAATAATGTGCGTTGTTCCTTAACATTAGTTATTTTCGTCAGTCCGAATTCACGGACAGCGTCAAACCGCAACATAACTTTAATATAGGATACAAAAAGCAAAGATTCATAGCATTTTACTATTATTCACCAAATCTATACTCAATATTTTTTTCACTATATTATCCATAGATTTATTGTCTCACTGTTTTATTTTCTCCGCAGTTCGATAATTAACAATCTCTGTCATGTAGAGTTACTAAGCATCAATCTGACCCCATTACAGTTTGAAACCATTCTGGACGTTTAGCTTTCGAATCTTAAGGATGACCGAACTATAGCTAGTTTTGGATATGATCCTTGAAACCCATCCCAGTGTAGTGTATTGTCAGAAATAACTTCATTCAACATTGTTCAATTGTTCCATGACATCTAACCATTAATGTCCGTGATGAACTAAATTATATATTTTCAACTAGGTCCCTTTATTTTATTGTGTTTTATTAGATTTGTGTAAACTGTTATAAATAAGAGAGAAGGCTATGTTCTAACTGATGGCTTACGAAAAATTCCTTTGTTAATATATGTATCCAACAACCTTTTGTGATTGTCTTAACAAGCGCTTGTTCGTTAATGGGATTTTATGTGAGTTCATTTACATTTTGAAAATCATAGATAAAATAATTCATATAACTTGCTTTGTTAATTAGTTTTCAAAATAGTTTTCTTCATGGATTTATTTCTACTAGAGAGAGCCGTTTCTTCTGTTATCGAGAGTTCTCGATAACGGGCATTCACAACCTCACCAAGAATCGACTTCAAATGCTTTAAGTTCGCTTTACTATTACTTAAGGTACTGTATTAGAATCCATTGATTCACCATTCCAACGTCAACCAATAAAGCGACGATAATCGAATCCCATTATGTTGGTTTCATCACTGAATATGGTGAAACCGTAGTAACAAAAACCTCACTAGAATGTTGGGATTTTATCTCATGTATGTTTACGATTATTGTTTAGGTGTTTATGTCAATTAGTTCAATTCTCTATAGTTTCTTTGAATAAGTGTTAGAACGTGTAACTACACGTTTTTCTATCGTTTCCAAATTGCTAGGGAATGTAGGGAGACATATTCGCTCTCATCATTCTTGTCTAACCTTGGAATTGAAGTGGCTTCAAAAACGTATGCGTTGACGCTTTAACCTTCAATCTTTAATTCGTTGTATTATCTCTTGAGGTACAGTTTCCGCAAATTACATATTACCAGTTAATTGGTGTTTATATTTGTGATTTAAGCCTTCTAAATTCGGAATTTTAAGTGCTTTTAAAATGAACTTGTTTTAACATCACACTTCTATTGGTATATTTTGGGACATTCGCAATTCGAGCCAAATGTAGAATAGTGTACTGCGAAAGTTATTTTGGCTGTAATAGTTTTACTGTATGATGCTTCAGTGTGTATAGTTCTGCCGAATACTTGTTTCACTTAACTTCATCTCAAAGATGATTAATTATTACTGCCCCCATAACTTCGTTCTCACTCGGTCCTGTCCCTATGTGAACATAACCGAAATTGTTATTTGTTCAGTGAAGTTATTTTTAAAACTTTCTTCTGTGGCTTTTATTCCTGAGGCATCCTCATGTTTTCTACAGTAGGAACTGTTTGTAAGAAACTGAAAGAATTATTACGTACCAATCCTTAGTCTCATTGTCTTACCGTTTGTTAGCTCTAATATTGTAACTCATTCACTAAATACTGGTTTATTTACAGAACCTCAAGCAACTTGGTTCCTTTACTGATAGTCATCTACTAATCGATTTGGCTGAATAAATAAAAAACCTGTAAAGTAAGATTATTAGTTACCTGTTACAGAAGACTAAGAATCCGTTCATAATTACTGATATACCTAGATATAATTAGAAAAAGTGATTTGTGGTTAGAACGCATAGTAAACGATTGCTCAGTTTGGAGTTACATTAAACGAACAACTATTGGATTTTTTTGCGTTTGACGTTCCAGTAATTTGTATGCATTAGGCTATAAATCAAATTTTTATTTGGAATAGATACATCACTTCAATCGTTCATCTTGGTGTTCCCACCTATGTTTATTTTATGGTAAACGAATTTCCTTACCTATAACCAACCAACAACCACAATCCTTTTTAAGTTCACATGTTACTAGCAAACCAAAGAAATCTTTCAAATTGGTGACCTTGATCTCTGAACCATATGCTACACATGACGCATGGCATCCAACTATACCCCCTCCACCGGAATCAGGTCCTCCAGGTTGTTGCACATGGTCAAGTGTATTTTCCGATCCTATTTCAAAACCAATCATTATTGATGTACGAAGTCCTGATGAATTTAATGAAGATCACATTCATGGAGCAATAAATCTTCCTGTTTTAAATAATGAAGAAAGAGCAATCGTTGGCCGTTTATACAATCAAGGTAAGTTGCTACGTTAATTATTTGTATGAAAAACTCAACATCTAAGTTAACTCTTCTGAATTCCTTATATAAGAGCTTTGATGTTTGATTATATTTCCTTAAAAAAACTTGGACCAAATTGCTAAACGGAACGTTGGATTTATTACTTTAAATTTGTTCACTGAGATCTTACAAATACATTCTCCCTTCTCAATGTCTCCTGAATTCTTGGTTCAAATTACTTCATTTTTTGAAATTTGAACAGCCCACTGGTAACAATAGTTCCCGAATTATGGCTAAAAGTGGTGTATATAAATATTTTTCACCGTTACCAATTTATATTGTAGTGAACGAGAACACAGGTGAGGACAACCCAAATGTATTTCAACACAATATTACAGAATATCTTAGTAAAATCTGAAAACCATACAGTAAATTATTCATTTACAAAATACCCATCAATCGTCTCAGACTTGTCTGTTCCTTCGTTTCCATACCAATCACTCTTTGTTCTCGTTTTTTTCTCTTCAAACTTCTTAACCTTCTGCCTCCAAGCATCTTACTTTCGATTGATGAGACAAACTAATGATCTAAATTTACTGTCTGTGTAGAGAATAATTTTCAGTATAGGGTTGTGGAGATTATTGAGTTTAGAATGATATCATGAATGGATCAATGTTAAACCACCATTGAAAGCCTAGAAGCAATGGAAGGCCGTTTCGTTTTAGTATTGGATTCTTCACTAGTGCGTGTCCATGATCCTGCGCTCGGGACTCTAACCTAGGACCTCCGGTCTCACGCGAACATTTCACCTCTAGACCACTAAGTCCGCATCCAACGATAGAGAATAGTTTTAACTTGAAGTTAATAATTATCATAGGAGATTTTTGTTAAAATTAGCGCTTGTATTTTACAATGTAATTCGATCCATTATTAAAGTTTCTCGTATTTATTATCTTGGGAGTGAATATTTTTATCCGGCTATAATTCTCATTACAAACTGGAAAACAAATGGAATTTCAGCGAAATCATCTTTTTGTAATAAATTCACCGGTCAGTGGCGAGACTATAATTTATGGACGAACCATTCAGATGTAAGATTTCAGGTCTTGGATTTTGGCGCGAAATTCATTCTTTTATTTGGTTAAATACCATTTTGGCATTATAACCCTAACGTTTAACTGTAAATCCTTATTCTAATTCCTCACACTTATTTATAACCCTCATTTACCGCTAGTAATAGGTGATCATTCTAAGGTCATTTTAGCGTTGCTCAAAGGTCGTCCATAAGTTATAGTCTCACTGTAGTTTTTTTTCAATGGTTTTACGCATCTAATGTTTATTAATAAATCAACATTCATTGCTAAATTAACTATTGTGAACAATATTAAGCCATTGAAGTATATATTGTTGTTTAAACTGGTTAATTACTGGTTAGTACATTAATTATTCGCTTTGTAAATGTTTTCCAGTCACTTATTTAAGATCAAGGTGTTTCCACTAGTAACTTTTTCTGATAAACATAGGGTGTTAAATGATACTTGTAAGGCATAAAGTAATATATTGTAGATGTCACGAGTAAATGGACGTGTGAAGGTCAATATATATGTACGCTGTTATAAGCTAATCTCAATAGTTCAATGGTTTAACTTTTTAGTACAATCTTAATGATTTGAACACTAGTTCTTCTCATAGATTCATTACCCATTGATCTTAGTCACACAACTATAACCCAAAATTATGGACCAATGGACAGTTGTTTTTGTCCTCAATTATGTGGGCTCACAACTTCTGTCCTTAGGTGCTTGACCTCCAGACAGCTGAATCCTGTGTCTAATGGTTTACATATGTAACTCCAATCACTTGATGATATTACTCGACTATCTTCCATTAACTATATTGGATCATTGCCTCACGTGCAACATAGTTTAACCCTACTGGTCACGGCTTCTCACTAGGATTATTGAAAATACGTATCAAAGTAAGTCACACGTAAACACATGACTATTATTACTATTGGAGGCTTGTAGATGTTGGATTTCCATAGATTGCATCATCCATTGATTTTAGTGTGACAACCAAAAACCACAAAGCACTTAAAAACTGTCAAGTTCTGGTACGAGACTCTTAAACAATATGCATCCACGCCCCAACTGGGAACATTAACCGGAACCTTCGGTCTCGCGAGCACCTAAATACTAGACTATTGAGCCTGTGAAAGGTAATGTGAATATTTAAGTAGTCTTTTCGTTTGAAAGTAAATTCACATGCATAAAGTATTTAAATATAATTAACAAATTATCGAGTTCAGTTTTGAAAAATAGCACCACAACTTACTGTTCATGGTTTTAATAATTTCGTATTGTTAGCTTAACACCTTTACCAAAAAAGCACATCTTTCACTCAGTTCGTAGATGAATGTCTCCTTCATTATCGTGAAACAAACAATAACGACTATATGAATAGAATAACATTAATTTTGATGGAGTTTTGTTCTTTGAGCTGGATAGTTTGGTCGTGGAGCTTTCATTGTTCTTCTAAACGATAACAGTACAAATTTCAGGTAGAAGCTATTTCATTAAGTTCTCGTCGTCTTCATATTATCTATGTTACTTTAAATTCATCATTATAAAATGAGTTGATAATAATGACAAACGAATTTAATCAGAAGTAGTTTTAACATACACACATCAGTGTAATTTAACAAGAATGTAAATCATTTTAAGAGACAAAATAAAATATTGCAAATATATACTTTTTTCAATGGTTAAGATCATGAGTCATTTGATGCTAGGTCACCATGAAAAACCTGAAAGCACTGGACGGCCGTTTCGTTCTATCGTGGGACTCCTCAGCAGTGCGCATCCATGACCTCGCCATCTGCGAGACTCGTACCCAGGACCTACTGGTTTCGCGCGCGAGCACTTAACCACTAGACCACTTTTTTATGTGGAAGAAGAACATTGTACAACATTTGATAGGTAAAACAAAAACAACAACTCAGAATTCATGTTATTCTATTCCAGACCTTTGAAATGATCTTAGTGCAAATTTCTTTCATCTGTGAAATATATTAACTTCACACTTTCAGAACATCTCTTGTATATTATTGTTTTTCCAATACACATAGATGATCGTGTTCGAGCTCGCCTTTATGGTGCATCTTTGGTCTGTGCCAATATTAGTCGTTGTTTGAAAGAACTTTCTTTTCAATATGGTTTACAACTAGACAATTCGGTTCCTGTAAATCATCACTCTAATGGAAATAGAAAAGTTGTGAAATATCCTGATTTTTTTATTTATTGTTGGCGTGGTGGTCAAAGATCTAATTCTTTAGCAACTATATTATCTGAAGTAGGCTGGCCGGGTAATTTATATACGCTTGTTGGTGGATATCGTTCTTGGCGTAGACTCCTACTTCGTCAGTTAGATGCGTGGCCTCGTTGGTCTATACTGAGTCCGTTTTGGGTCATATCTGGTCTTACTGGTAAGTTGTTACACTGGTGTTATCTGTCTTAATCGAAATATGTCATATATGTTTCTGATGATTGATGTTAGAACGATACTAATTTTAATACCTTATGAGCGTTGCTTTTTTTATCTCCAAGAGTGTGAAAAATGTGTATTATTGTTCAGTTACAAAATACAATCAATTTGTTGGTCATTGTTTCAAGTGATATAATACTCTACCATCAGCCGTTAATTTTTAGATTCAAACTCTTCTCCCACTATTTTGGTGCAAGCGGTCATATATTATCACCAGCTGGTTTTCTAAATTGCTCAACGTATAACTAAATATACGAATCTACATTTTGTTACCGAATCCCAGTTTGTACCTTCAACTGCAAAGGTTCAACCGAGGATTTATAACAACTGACGTACATCATGAAATGTTATTATTTGACTCTATGTTCTCAATCATTGGTGTTTTAAATTCGATATCCAGTAGGTTCGTAGTCATACACATCTCAAACCCTAACTTAGAAAGTAAACAGCTCTCTATGTACAACAGAAACTAGGGAGAGTTTAGTTTCGTTTTTCTGGCTTTATCATGTACATGGATGACGTACCATATGATTGAAGAAATAGTAACTCCTAGAACTAATTTATGGATTACTATTGTTATATATAATTACTAAATAACTGGATTATTATATTTTTAGGTTGCGTGTATCTTATACTTCCGTTTAACCCATTGATTATTATTGTACGGTTCATTATCCCTGTCTTATCACCCATCTATTATTCACAACCACTTTTGCCTTGGTTATGCATAATCGTGATTTTTCATTTTGTGGTGCGGTTCGGTCCAGTATGTTTTCATATAAACTTATGTATGTCTAGAATACATTAGTAATAGAAGCTGGCTACTTACTTCTCTTTGAACTCTCAGCAGAAGATGGAGAAGTTTTAAACATTTCGGATCAATAAAAACTTGTCTTGCGTCGGCTTAAGATAAACGATGCTAGTCAGACGTTTAATTAGACACTAAACTGTAGAAGGAACATAGACGCAACATAGAGGGAAATCCTAGTTGTAATTGGTGATTTTTGGTATTAGTCAATGATCTTAAGTCACAGAAGTGAGGATTTATCAATTTACTCGATTTAAAACTACGATTCACAAACGAAAGTCGTTGTATGATCAATAAATTTGTTCTATATCATTTTATATCTCTAAGTTATTTGGCTTCCATTCAATTCATACCGATTATTAGCTTATTTACATCTTCAATTCCTTCATAAGCTTGTCTATAGTTAAAAAAAACCAAGCTGTTTTCAAAACCAGTTGTACATTTTTTGAGAAACGCCCAAAATTAGTGAATAGATTCACTTGTGGTTTTATAAAGCGTCGGATTTGTAAATAACACAAGGTCCTTAATAAAATATTTCAAGATCGATGGAAAATTTGTTTGTAATTTTCGATAATAATAATAATAATAATAATAATAATAATAATAATAATAATAATAATAATAATAATAATAGAGAAACAAGGTAAATTTATTTAATGTTAAATGAACTAATTCATTGCCTCAGCAACTTCTAACTAACTGTTCAGTATTCCAATTCTGATGAATAATCACGTATCAATTATTACATTGTCACAAATCCTTTGCTAATATAATCACAGAATAGGGTGAAGTGTTATGATGTGTGCTACTTATGTCAAGTAGTATGTATCATCAATCGAAAGTAAAATGTCTGGAGGCAGAAGGTTAAGACGTTTGAAGAGAAAAAAACGAGAACAAAGAGTGATTGGTATGGAAACGAAGGAACAGTCAAGTCTGAGACGATTGATGGGTATTTTGTAAATGAATAATTTACTGTATGGTTTTCAGATTTTACTAAGATATTCTGTAATATTGTATTGAAATACATTTGGGTTGTCCTCACCTGTTTTTTCGTTCACTACACTATTAGGAAATATTGTACCCTGTGTACCATTGTTTCGACTGTACAAATTATTTTTTACAGAGCAAATAAATAAGTGAACTTTAATCTCAAACATTAACAATAATTCAGTGGTGACAACAATGAACTATTCTAATTGAGGAAGTATATATTACATCACAGACTATAGGCAAAACGAATATGATAATCATCTGTACTCGTTTATTGTAATCGATATTACTAACAGTACGATTATGTAATCAAGATTATTAATTCAAATCCTTTTAATGAAAATGGTTGATTTCAACAAATCACCTTTCAACACTTTGTTTATATGTCAAATTTGAAGGTTTCCATAAATAAATATTGGTTTATCAAAGCATGTATATTTAAGTCCAAAACTGATAATAGAGAGGGTTAAGACATTAATTGTGATCAATAATTGGAGAATTAAAGAGACATCGGTTATGGAGGCACAGATTCATACGATATATTAACTTAGTTTTTGGTCTGTGTATAGTTTCTCATGCTTTATTCCACGAATTCATTTCCTAACGTTGATTGATAATCTTTAATGTCATTGATACTAATATTATTGTGAGATTAGTACTGTTTATCTAGGCGGCCTGCTTGAATATCTGGGTTACCTGTTCCTACCATCTGGGTATTTCAACAAGTTATCTGTTTTTTTTTTTGTTTTAACACATCACTATGCCTATTAGTCTCATAACCTATTCAGGTGCGTTTGTGAAACGTTTACGACATTTCTCTGTACAAGTTACAAAAGAGCTCAATCAAAGACATCATGGTTACTGGCAATATGCATCGAAAAGGATATACATTTATCAGATGTCGATTCCTGAGCATCCAACATCTAACTGGTGACCACTCGATATTTATCGCAAGGAACTGATCAAGAAATAAGAAAGGGAAACTTGTTGAAATGCTTTGTGCTGAGAATTCTATATTGTAACAAAAGTATAATATTGAATAAAGCCACTAATAATAATGAAAAAAATAAATCATTTCCATCTCGCTGTGATGTGCTATGACAACTTCGGTCGATATAGATTTGTGCCAGGTTCTACTATGATTATGATTGAAAATAGCTGTGGTGGTTAGATAATGTGTCATGTTTGCCCAATTAGTGCCTAACTCGATGGTCGATTTCGTCTGATTTAGGAGTAGCTAGAGACCACACCAAGCCGTTAGACCAGTCCATGAAGTCATTGACAATCGGACTGGGTTTAGATTGTCTGATTGCGCTCCATGTGATTATCTTAATCAATGGTTAGAGACTTTGAATGTCGTGGTGTAAAATTGTTTTTAATGTCTCAGGCACATCCATTTTTATTCTTTTCGCAAATGCTGACTTCATAAATCCCTCACAATTTTCTTATTTTACTAATTTATATTTTCTCAAATGGTATTTTCGATGCTCAATCCTTCGTATTGTCAGTGTCACTATTACTATCTCTACTATCGTGTGATTTGACGTGAAAATTTCATCTAGTCGTGCTACTGGTTTATGGCAACTTGAACCGATGTACATATGTAACAGGTTCTACGTTGTGACTGACTGACCATAACTCTTTCCATCTCTCTGTTTTAACTATATGTATTTTTTTTGTTTATGTCAGTGTATCTAAAACATAATGTCTAATAATTTCATTACAAGTTGGCTAGTGTCTCTCTTATTTTAACGTTAATTGTGTCTAGAAATCTGCAAGTTCCTGTCAATCTAACTAATTCGACTGGACAGAAAGGAAAGCTAACCTTAGTTGTACTTTAGCATATGCCAAAAAGCCCTAGCTCAAAAGGAGGAAGAACTATCGTTAAGACAATTTATGGTTATCACTTGGTCGTAGGACAGCAGGTTGATGCCTCAATGTTTTCAAACTAACTAAATTGCCGAATTCTATTCTAAATTTTGCTGAAAATTGTTATCAAGAGTTAAAAGCCAAGATTTTGTATTCTAAAGTAAAGAGTTATTAACTTTCCTCTGTCCTGTTAACACAAACACTGTTTAGACATGTGAAATTCTTTTCACATTTTCCTGTCGATCAATTACACAGTTTATGAGTCTCTTCTCGTCCAATAATTTTACCTTAAACCAAACAACCGTGTATTCTTATGAATACCTTTATTTAGTCTGCTAACCTTACCTCAATCTCTGCTATACTATGTTATTGCGTGTCCACAATGACTTTTAATAAAATTCATTTATGTAGGTACTTTCAACCCGCTCTGTTATTTTGATTTTAAAAACATTATAGATTGCAAGCAGTTGACATGTGATTTGTTTACTTAAGCCTGTAACCTCTTTTGAGTAATTAGCCTCCGACTAAGAATCTCCAACATGTTCTATTCTCAATTTTCCTTTCTAGTTATTGCTAAGTACTATTCATCCTTTTAATGTCTGCCTCTTTTCTTTTCGTCTTGATGACTTCAAGTTAGGAGTTGCTTTGTGATGCAGTTTGATAGTTTCCGCAATATTTCGTCTGCCCAGCCTCAGAGTCGCTTCCTGATTTTTTCTTCAGTGGGCAACTGATTTGTTCTCTGTCACGTTCGGTTTTTCCGGTAGTCTGTGACCTATGGATGTGTAGACTTTTTTGCATAGAAAGCTGCTTATAAATACCTGTAGTTCTACAATTTTCAGCTCAATGAAACTGAACTTTTTTGACGTTATTAGTAACAATTCTAACTTTAGTGTTTGCTGACCGTTATTTTAAGTCCTAAATATTCTTCATTTGGAGGAATGCTATCCTTGCTTTAGTAACCCATGCCTTCACATCTACATTAGATCCTCTCTTTTTATCAATACTGCCCGTATATGTCCGACCTCTTCCAGAGCTTCTCCATCAAATGTAGTTTTATACCTGCTCACTGTGTTGTATTACAGGATCGTGCTTTTCTCTTGGATATTAAGGCCTACATTTGTGGAAAGCGCTGCTACAGCGTCTGTTTTCATCTTCATTTTTTGTTGTGTATGGAATAGAAGGGTTAGGTTATTCGTAAAATCGTTTGGTTCCATCTAAGCTGTCCAGTGTACTCCATACTTCTGAAATTTAGAATTCTTCATAACCTAGCCAACGTCTACCAAGACAGTAGGCAATTTTATCGGACACCAGTCTTCACTTGGATTGCATTTACATGCAATCCCCCCATCCATGACTTTGTAATTCCATCCATCTTAGGAGTTCTTTATAAGAGTAAAGATATTTTCACAGATACCACAGCGTCGAAAAAGATTTTACAAAGTTCTATCCACTTTGTCGAACACTTTCTTGCAATCGAGGAAGTTGATGTATAGTGATGAGTCTCATTGAAGTGATTGCTCGACAATGATCCACAGTACCGCGATTTTGTTGGTAAATGAACGAACCTCAAGAAAACCACCTTGTTAATTAGTTGTGTTGTTCTTGCTTTCAGAAGGGGTTCTGACCTCGTGACTTATGAACTATTTTGGTTTTCATCATGAGGCGTTATAACGCGTCTAAATGAAGACCTTTTTACTCCTAAGGTAGATTTCGAAATATTTTTTCTGGTTGGCGTATTTTCACCAAGGTCGCTTTTATGGGATTGGGAGTAACCCTAGAATGGCTCCAGGCGTAATTTGACAAGAAACTAACAACATAAAAAGGATTCGTGTTATTCTACTTAAAGTTTTATCCTTGATCTCTTTAAGCTAGTACAAGAAACTATGTATATGAGAGTTTTCATTTTTTTTTCCATTTCTTTCTTTGCTTTTTGATCACATAAAAGGTTCCGGGAAATCTTTAATACTTCAAGAGTTACACGATTATGGTGAAACCGTTTTCGATTTAGAAGCTTTAGCTAAACATAAAGGTTCAATGTTTGGTGGTGGTAGTGTATTATCAGATAGTAACACTAGCGATCACCAAAGCACTACCATTAAAGGGAGTCTACAAAAGTTTTTTGAATCTCAACTCCATCATGTAATGATGACAAATAAGCATCGACTATCATCCTGCAAAAATATTTTATGGATTGAATGTGAATCACGGCATATTGGACCAGTTTGTGGGTTACCTGATGGTTTATGGTCACGATTAAGATCTACAGATCCAAACGTTGGGACCCATCGATTATGGATTGATATTACAGAAGAAGCAAGAGTTGCTTGGATTTTAGAAAATTATTCTGCCGCTACTCGGAATGTTCCACAAGTTTTAGCTATTCTCAAAAAGTGAGTATTGATTGTATAGAGTAAAAATTAATTCAAGTTTTCTTGTTGATGATTTGCAATCATTTAACATCTTATCATAATACATGTAATGTTGATTTACTTGAACTACCAGACAGATTACTACATTTTTTATAGAATATGTTTAGCAATAAAAAGTAAACGAGAAATTCTTCACTACTTAGTGATCGATCGGTTGTAACACGAATGATCCAACTTATCATCATAATTTACACATATACATTTTTTCCATCGACTTTGTTTTAGTCCTCAGTTTTTTTTATAGATTAACTCAGTTGAATAGCCCGAATATAGTTCTACTATGTGTAGAGTAGAAGTCTTGATAATCAATAGTGAAAATCATTCAGTTAAGTACATCTATTGATTACTGAGTAGTGACTAGTATCATATTTGTATAGTCCTCAGTGCTAGTCAATCTGGTCTAAATGATTTAAAATTTCCTTGTTTATTTTTTATGGTACGTAGGTAGGTAGTTGACTATTTATTTTATTTATTTATTTGAACACATAAATATTGGTACAGGGGGGCACCAAATATATATGCGCCACACAAAACAATGATAATTTGAAGAGAAGGAGAAAAGAGAAAAAAAAAGTAATGAACGTGGGGAATTATAAAAAAAAGAGAGAACAATGATGGGGAAAACGGAAAGGTACAATCAGAAGAGATCTTTCAGTTAAGGAAGATACAACCACTTTTTATGAAGAAAGTAAAAGAAGGTTACAGCAGGATCGCCACTGGCTTCTATTCTGAGCCATATCTGATAACGTCTCTAGACACTGCGTTACACCGTCTCTCGGACCCCAACCAGGGAGTCATGAAGGACCAACAGAAGCTAGCCCTTTGCAGCTTTCTTTCATACCACGACACCATGTCATATACTGACCGCCTCTCCGCTTTTTCCAACCAGTCCCAGAGTCGGCAAATAATGCACGACGAGGAATTCTCTGGGACGGCATTCGTAGAACATGTCCAAGCCACCGAAGTCGGTGTTTCAAGATGGTGACACCAATTTCATTATCGTCTCTGTGACCGAACACTCGATGCCGAACCTCTGCATTACTGACATGGTGTTGCCACTGGATGCCAGCAATCCTTCGGAGACAACGATGATCGAACACAGAGAGTCGTCTAACATCCTCAACTCGGAGAGGCCAGGTTTCACAAGCATAGAGCAAAACTGCTCTCACCGTCGCGTTGTAGATCCGACTTTTTACAGCCAGACTAACATCACGAAGGCGCCAAAGGTGGCCCAGATTGGCATAAGCCGCTCTGGCTTTCACTATACGTGCATTGATCTCATCACTCACCACCACCAGCACTTATGCAGCTACCTAGATACACGAACTTCTCGACTACTTCTATCTGCTCACCATCCAGAGTGAGTACAGGATTAGAATCCTGCCAGTCTTGTAGAAGAACTTTGCACTTCGAAGGTGCAAAGCACATACCATACCTACGGACATTGATTGCCAACTGATTAAGTGCGGATTGCATGGCTTGGGCATTCTCGCACAGTAAGACAATATCATCCGCATACTCAAGGTCGAGAAGTCTTTCTCCAGGCAACAGATCCACACCACTATTACTTACATCCGTCAGAGCTGTTTCCAGAATGTCATCGATGGCAAAGTTGAAGAGGAATGGTGAGATTGGTCAACCCTGCCTAACTCCACTGCTTGAATGGAATAGTGGAGAAAGGTGGTTGTATGCCCTCACTCTGCCTGAGGTATTTGTGTATAGGGCTTTTAGGATGTTGATAAACTTCTCAGGCACACCCCTCTTCAATAGACAATCCCAGAGAACAGTCCTATCCAACGAATCGAAAGCAGCCCTGATATCATGAAACACTACGATTGTTGGCCTTTGATAAGTATGACGGTGTTCTAACACTTGGCGGAGGGTGAAGATATGATCAATACATCCTCGACCAGAACGAAACCCAACCTGCTCCTCGCGAGTCAATCCTTCTCGGGTTCTGAACAACCTACGAAGTATGACGGAAGCCAATAGCTTGGACGCAATCGGAAGTAGACTTATCCCCCGATAGTTGTTACAGGAACAACGTGAACCCTTTTTAAAGATAGGGACAACTATCGACTCATTCCATGACGTTGGTACACTCTCTAGTTCCCAGATCTTTGTAAACAACGTCGTCAGTCCCTTAGTCAGAAAGTCACAGTCTGACCGATGTTGCCGGAGCAGCAGGCCAGTTGAACTGCCCTTCAAAGAATTCTGCCCATCGTCCAAGACGTCGATGGATGTTAGTGATTGGCGTTCCGTCATCCTCGCAGATTGTTTCGCTCACACCAAACTTCTTGCTGCCAGTGGCTCGGATGAGTTGGAAGAGCTTCCGGTAATTACCAGATGCAGCTGCTGCTTCCAACTCACTGGCACGCTCCGACCACCAGACTTCTCGGTCCTTACGCAAGCTTTGCCCGATTTCATTACGTAACATCCTTCATCTGTGGTCAAACTCACGGTCATCCTGAATAGACCGACGGGCTTCAATCAGTTGTAAGGAACCAGAAGAAACCCAGTGCTTGTAAGCGGGACGTTTCGCAAACCCACAACAGACTGTACCCGCCATTTTCATGGCGTCATGCAATTGCAACCAATGCTCACCTATACTTTTCGGTGGAATGGTAGCTAGTCTAGAAGCAAGTTCGGTTCGGTACATACTAGCAACAGAAGTTGCAACCAGCTTGCTAACGTCAATCCTTTGGTGGCGGTCACTTCGTTGTCCACTGAAAAGTAAGGTAAGATTGGCGCAGACCAGAGCATGATCAGATTCCAGATAGGTACTTCAAAAGGAGCGGCAGTCTTGTACACAACCACGCCAGCGGTAGCTGATCGCGATGTGATCAATCTGAGTCCAGGCTTGAGATGCAGAAGGAGGACGCCAGGTGGCACATCGGCGATGACTGTGCCGAAAGTTAGTGCTAGCCAGAAACAGGTTGTGGTCTGTGCATAGTTGCAGTAGACGTTCCCCGTTATCTGTCCTGCGACCAACGAGTCCCCACCGGCCACCTAAACGACTCTCTTCTGTGCCTAGACGCCCGACCTGAGCATTCAAGTCTCCAGCTAGTACTACGATATCTGTCGAACGCACTTTCTGGAGAAGAACAGTTAGCTGATGGTAGAACTCGTACTTGATTGCATCCGGGCTGTAATGTGTCGGGGCATAGGCGGAGATGACGAAAAGACATCGTTTCTCACGCCTATTTCTTTTCACTTTGATGGAACTTTCTAATCTAACAGCACATAACCGACTGTTAACGGGGATCCAATCGATTAGTGCTGCCTCAGCCCTAGCGCCTAGTGCGACAACAACGCCAGCAAGACTATACGAAGATGCCACAAGGTCCCCGTATAAACGCACATAAAACAAGCTTTTTGAAGCGACAGATGGAGAGCGAACTTGTAGTACTTCACCAGAGTCTTGAATACGGGTGTTGGATAGACAACACACATCAATATTAAGACTTTCCAAAGACATAGCCAGCCCTATCTGTTGTCCGACCTGCATAAGTGTGCGAGCGTTGAAGGCAGCCAGTTTGAATGATGCACGTGGTTTCAGAAAAACTGCTTCAGTACTCATATTCGGTAGTAACATACAATTTTCAACCAGGCAGTGACTCGAGAACGTTTAGATAAAGCTGAATTTTTACCATAGGCGAGCTGCTGTCTGAGTCGAAACGGATACAAAAAGTAGAAATAGGAGATAGTGAATAAATGACGTAGTAAATAATAATAATAATAATAATAATAATAATAATAATAATAATAATAATAATAATAATAATGATAATAATAATAATACCAGTCATTTCAATGTTAGTCGGAGAGAAACGAATATTTTCCATAAGCAGATAGTTCATCATGGTTTTAGTGTGTGGGCTGAGATACTGCCCGGGTGCCCAAACCGAAGCATGTGGTTTTCTTAGGGGGCCACACCCCGAGCCTTTGACCTAAAGGTCTAGTCCACAAGGCAGTGGAGCATCGTGAGGAGATGCAGTCCCATGGAAGCCGGTGACCAAAAGTTGGTTCATACGCCATTTGTTCCTTCAGGATACTGGAGCCAGCCCATGTGCACCATTGGTTTTTGATCCGGTTAAAGCGCCGGACATTCGCTTTTCGTCCTCTCATTTTCGTAAACAACACCCCCGCCACGTGAAGGCAGTGAGTAGGACTTCCTTGGCAGAGGCTGTATACGCGTGGCCGTGTGAGAGTATTTCGAGAGGGAGGGTGAACCCTCCCAGCTCTCGGCCATACCATAGCATTTGGGGGTAGTTGACTGGAGGTAGTTGGTAAATATCTGTCAAATCGAATATCGGTATCTGCAAAAAATCTGAGTGGTAACATTTCAGACTGCGATGCTGAATAAATCGGATTGGTATCCAGTAGTAAACAGTAATTTATTCAGGATCGCAAGTGCGCCTTGCTGACTAATGTCATTTAGCTCATACTTTTCGATACCTGAATATAAATTCTGTTCCCTCATTTGAAAGCATACCAAAGACTACATTAACCTTGTACAGCCTCTTCACTTGAACGCTGGTGGTCGAGTTAAAGCTTATGTTCAACTCATCAGAATTTCCAATTTCAAGTAATGGTTGTCACAGTTATCCGCTTTCCCCATTTTTATTTAACTTTGTCGCCCCCAAATGCCCTGGTACGGCCGAGAGTGGGGAGAGTCCGCTCTCCTTCTCGAAATGCTCTCACATGGCCACGCATATATAGCCTCTGCAAGGAAAGTCCTACTCACTGCCTTCTCGCACCACAGGTGTTGTTTACGAAAATGAGAGGACGAAAAGCGAATGTCCGGCGCTTTAACCGGATCTCAAACCAATGGTGCACATGGGCTCCAGTATCCTGATGGAACAAATGGCGTATGAACCAATCGTTGGTCACTGGCTACCATGGGACTGCATCTCCTCACGATGCTCCACTGCCTTGTGGGTCAGACGTTCAGGTTAAAGGCTCGGGGTGTGGCCCCCTAAGAAAACCACATGCTTCGGTTTGGGCACCCGGGCAGTATCACAACCCTCACACAAATCAGTTGAGATTCGTGTGGCGCATATGTATTTGGTGCTTCCTTGTACCAATATCTATGTGTTAAAATAAATAAATTTAACTTTGTCATGGATATACTTTTAAAAATAATACATTCATTATCTGACTTTTCACGGATTGATCTTCCACATAGATATTCTCTTGTTTTCTTAGTATACACAGCTGATATAGTTCTGTTTGGTGAAGGCACTGACAAAATTGATAATTTTCTGAGCGCATGTTTGGGATGTGTTTCTTTCTCTAGATAGAAAATATTCTTCGGGATTGGTCTGCATCAGCGTCCAATTAGTAACAAGTACGAAGTAGTTGAGTGCGTCTATTGTTTCTCTTATCTTAGGAGTCTCATCAGTTCTGATTGGCTCTTGTCTAACGAAATCTCAGCATAGATTCGAGAAGTTCGACTGGCTTTTGCCAACTTGCATCACTTAGTTTTTGGTCTGTGTATAGTTTCTCATGTTTTATTCCACGAATTCATTTCCTAACGTTGATTGATAATCTTTAATGTCATTGATACTAATATTATTGTGAGATTAGTACTGTTTATCTAGGCGGCCTGCTTAAATATCTGGGTTACCTGTCCCTACCATCTGGGTATTTCAACAAGTTATCTGTTTTTTTTGTTTCAACACATCACTATGCCTATTAGTCTCATAACCTATTCAGGTGCGTTTGTGAAACGTTTACGACATTTCTCTGTACAAGTTACAAAAGAGCTCAATCAAAGACATCATGGTTACTGGCAATATGCATCGAAAAGGATATACATTTATCAGATGTCGATTCCTGAGCATCCAACATCTAACTGGTGACCACTCGATATTTATCGCAAGGAACTGATCAAGAAATAAGAAAGGGAAACTTGTTGAAATGCTTTGTGCTGAGAATTCTATATTGTAACAAAAGTATAATATTGAATAAAGCCACTAATAATAATGAAAAAAATAAATCATTTCCATCTCGCTGTGATGTGCTATGACAACTTCGGTCGATATAGATTTGTGCCAGGTTCTACTATGATTATGATTGAAAATAGCTGTGGTGGTTAGATAATGTGTCATGTTTGCCCAATTAGTGCCTAACTCGATGGTCGATTTCGTCTGATTTAGGAGTAGCTAGAGACCACACCAAGCCGTTAGACCAGTCCATGAAGTCATTGACAATCGGACTGGGTTTAGATTGTCTGATTGCGCTCCATGTGATTATCTTAATCAATGGTTAGAGACTTTGAATGTCGTGGTGTAAAATTGTTTTTAATGTCTCAGGCACATCCATTTTTATTCTTTTCGCAAATGCTGACTTCATAAATCCCTCACAATTTTCTTATTTTACTAATTTATATTTTCTCAAATGGTATTTTCGATGCTCAATCCTTCGTATTGTCAGTGTCACTATTACTATCTCTACTATCGTGTGATTTGACGTGAAAATTTCATCTAGTCGTGCTACTGGTTTATGGCAACTTGAACCGATGTACATATGTAACAGGTTCTACGTTGTAACAGACCGACTGACTGTTTTGTTTATGAACTCTAATGTTCCATCACATACATTGCTTCCTATCTCTTTTCAAATCATATCGTCGATTTCCAGTCTTCGTTTTCATGCTTGACAAAATATTATTTCTGCCTTTCTTGTCGCTAATTTTATCTTGTTTTTTAATGTGATATATTTTGATGCAAGTCTGTGTCAGGTTTATGTTGGTGATGATTAGCATAGTTTGTTTCTAGGACAATGTCTCGTTGTACTTTGAATCTACAAGGCTTGTGATATCTTGCTCTTTATATACTTTCATCTTTTCTTAGTTGGATTACATTAATGGCTTTAGTTGTCTCATGATTACCTATTCATTTGTATTTGTCTTATTTATGTTTTACTTTATTTAGTTTCCCTTTTTTATTATAAATAGTTTAAATGAATATATACCAGATAAATTGATTAATCAGTGGACTGAAATGGTTCATCGTGAAGATTTCACCAGTTTTGTAACAGGTTTACTTCGACATCATTATGATCCATTGTATATAAAAAATCGTCGTCAAATAATAGAAGATGCTAAAAAGAATGGTTTATTCCATCGTATCTCTCTAAATAGTGTTGATAAGACAACTATACAAACAAAAATTATACCACAAATATTGGATTTAGCATATACTACAAGTTCATCTGATATACAACAAAATCGGTTACTTAATTTATTACCTAAATGTCATGTAGCTATTTGAACTTCTGCATTTTTCTTTTGTATCTTTATTCATATGTAACATATTACATGACGTGTTTATAATTACACTAACACAGAATTGAGTAGCTTCAATAATTTTGATATGGTTATTACCTTTCTGTTTAACTGTATATAACATATACTTGCATGTATAGAACATTATCACATATTTATTCATAATGTGACTTAGTTTATACATAAAATGTAATTAGAATCTTTTTGGGGGGTATTTTTATTTGTAAGGATTAAATCAAATATAAGTTCTGAACAGAAATTCAGTTTTCAATTTCTTGTTGTTGCATGTTTAGGTATGCGTCTGTTACAGATTTGTTTGAATTATGCTATTTATAATTAAAGTTAGTTGAGACATTTACAAAGAACTTAATGTGAAGATGCTTACATTAGACTGCTACCTGTGTTCTAGTACGAGACTCCTTAGCAGTGTGTATTCATGATTCTGCATGGGGGGGGGGGCTTAGACCCAGCTTCAGTTTGTGCACCCGGGCACTATGACAGCCCTCACACATCTCAAATGAGATGTGTGTGGGGCATATATATTTGGTGCCTCCTTGTACCAATATCTATGTGTTCAAATAAAATAATAATAAATACCCAGGACCTTCGCACATTACTAAGTAGTCCCATACTAGAATGAAACGGCTGTCCAGTGCTTCCAGGTTTTCCAAAGCGGTCTAGCCTAAATGGATTCATTAATTCAACTATTAAATTAATACAGTCTTCACAAACCCACATTCTGAAAATAATGTTTTATTACTTTTGAAGACTAATGACACTAGTTTGCTCTGAACGAACTATTAACGATTTTATTACACATATGGTTTACACTTTCTATATTAGATTGTTAGCCAGGAACTTTTCTACCGCTCATTAAGACAACTCAACTGTCTTGACATCCTCATTGAAGATTCTGACTTGAATGTTGGTTGAAAGTTGTTTTGAGTTCCATATATTCTTCAAAAGTAGAAATGCTGTCCTTTCTTTTCTAATCCTTGTCTTTACATCTGCCTCACATCCTCTTATTTTATCGATGATCTTGTTCAGGAATGTAAAACTTTCCACCTCTACCAGAGCTTTTTTCGTCAAGTGTGATTGCGTTAGTGTTCCCTGCATTGTATTTCAGTTTCTTACTTTTCCCCTTTTGTACTTCTAAGGCTTTTGGAGGTTTCAAGTTTGGGTTAAGGAGGAAAGGAAAGGAAGAAAACAACCTTGCTGGAAAAAGATAACTAGAAAAAAATTAAACCATACTTCTGTCTACGCAACAATGTGTGTGGCCCTTGGTCTTTTCGTTATTGTTAATTTCACTTTCTAGTAATAAATTGGCCAGATTGTCCCTAATAACATAGAAACACGTCCACTGCATTCGTATTCGGACAATGACTGAATGACAGTTTACCAGCTCTCAGTTTTTGAGAGGCATTCAAAAGTGAAATATAGGCTAATAAGGATAGATTTTTAGTGGCTAGGTAAAAAAAAACCTTGTTTTAAAATAGAATCAAGGGTTAGTGTTAAGACTTTCATTTCGAACTGACATTGCCTACAGTTCAAGAATCCTAACCTTGCATCATACCATAATAAATTATTTATTTATCTCTACTGTCTCCTGATTGACTGGAAGTGGTAAGATCTCATGGTCGTTCTATGGTATAGTACAGCTTTATCTAACATCATGTTTTTCACAGAATGTTATGATTTCGTTAGTTCGCCAATTTTTGAGTTTGTAAAATATCTATTTTTGGAAAGCTTATGCTGTGATATTTTTATTATTAGAGCTGTTTACTATCGATTAATCTATTCGTTATATTAACAATGATTAAGTCTCATATGTATGTCTAACATTTTAATCTGGTGGGGTTGTAGGTCGGTATTGATATAATGGATAAACTATGTACCATACTCTTATGAATTTTCTTCCCTCATCCCAACTATATTCGGTAGAACAGTTAGTGAATATACTACACATTTCATTATAGCACTAATTAGATTCTCTCCCAAATCATTTAATTTAATCAAACTTTAAAAATCATCTGATTATACACAAAAAAGGAAGACTTAATTACTATCATGTACATAACTGGGGTACTTATGGTACACAACTGAACTAATATGTTTATAATTAATTACCAGTACTTAATAAACAGAAAATTACATGTCAACAATTATTGAGTCAAATAATAGATTACAATGTTAAAATATCACAATCCAAGTGTGTATGTATGTTATCGCATCCTCAGAGGATTACTTTCAAATGGTCACATTTTCAATTATGCAACTAATCATAACATACATATGTAACGTTTTTACTATTGTGGACCGCGTGGTGGCTACTCTAAATTCTACCGATGACCAACTGCAGATATCCCAGTACTGTTCCCCAGTCTCCAATATATCAGAACACGAACCGTTAGGTGAAAATTGTTTATGGGGTCAGGAGAATAAGAAGAATGAGAATTTATAGACAAATGTATATTTATATAGTTAGGAGGACCGTGAATATTGACCAACAGCAAAATGACACGTGAAATAAATATTGACCAATAGGAAAATGACACTATTTCACGCTCAAGAATAGCATTAGACTTAACAGGGTAATTTTGGGGATATTTTTTTGAATATCCCAACATTTACCATCATAAGAATTATCATCTCTCACTTAATCCTAATTTAGTGAAGAAGAACACGAATGGGTACAATCGAATATATTTGAACATACTATATTACAAGACGTCTTACCTTTGTTTATTTAACCTCATTGTCACCATGTATAACAAGTTTATTATCAGTAATATTATCATCCACTGATATATATTCTATTTCTGACTATTGTTATGTACTACTTATGTGGATATAAGTAGCTCACATCATACTAATGACTAGGTATCAGAACTTTGTCTATCTATTGACTGTTTACATCATCGCAAACTCAAGAACTGATTCATTCTCAATAAATTATTAAATTTTAGGTATTCAAATGAATCTCTGTAATCATTTTATTAATTCTGTACGGTTATATACAAATTTCAATTTGGGAAACAAATTGTTTAAAACATTCACTTTCTCACCATTGAATCTTACTAAGTAAGTTGATTTTCATGAACTTATTTTTTTGTTTCACTATACAAGATATGCTTTTGCATATTGTTTCTCAATTGATTACACTTAGCACTTTGATTATTAGTGTTTGAATGGAACGTTATATACTTTATTAATGTTAGTCTACCAGTAGTCATGATCATAAATTAATATCAATTATTTCACCATTGTAATTTTTAAGACAGTCTCACTACATACACTTAACTTTAGTAGTCACATTTTTCTGTCAATCTAAGTGGAACTATCAATAATATGCTAGATGTATAACTAAAGTCCACTCATGATCAGTCAGTAACAACGTGGAACTTCGTACATACGTACGTACATCAGTTCCAGTTGTCATACCACATTAGCACAGAGATGCAGATGTCGGTTCAAATCATGTAGTGGTAGAAGTAGTAAGAGTATAAGCGGTAATCGGAAAGATTAGGGTTTGAAGATGTTATTCAAGGAGTATAATCCAATGAAATAAATTCGGAAAGAGGAAGATTAGAGTTTGAAAGAACACAG
This sequence comes from Schistosoma spindalis, assembly GCA_946903255.1. NCBI lineage: Eukaryota > Metazoa > Platyhelminthes > Trematoda > Strigeidida > Schistosomatidae > Schistosoma > Schistosoma spindalis. The sequence goes on along the minus strand of OX336418.1, from coordinate 3,780,272 downwards.
AGAATGGATGCGCCTGCGCCATTGCGAACGATTTTCAGCCATGTCATTCAAGGTCTCTAATCATCGGTTGCTATCATCTCGCGGTCCCCAACCAGGTAGTCTACACCTACCAACATGGCTCAGTCCACTTGTCAGTGACTTAATGGATTTGTGACACGATTTATTCTGGCGGCCCCTAGCTTTCTTCTAACCTACTCCTATATCATTGGACATCGCACGTCGTGGCAGTCGGTGGTCGGGCAAGCGTAATACATGTCCCAGCCATTTTAACTGATTAAGTTTCACTACATCATCAATTGATTTGCCATCCTTGCTTAGTACCCGTTTTCTAACAACTGAGTTGCTTACTCGGTGGTCCCAGGAAATACGAGCAATGTTTTGAAGACACCCATGATCAAATATGTCGTCACTGGTTTTCTAGGGTAATATAAATCTTATAATCCTTTATTACCTGCAAAAACGAACGGTCTATAGTAGTTCAAAAATTAAAATTTAACTCGTATTTAGGTATTTTCTGGATAAAGTAGATTTTTAATGTAAAGCATTACTTTCAATTTTCTTATCTTATTATTACTTAAATTATATTGCACATAACTAATTATCCCCAAAAATTTAACATTACGTTGTTTCAACGGTAGTTCATGAGTTAAGCATAGAATATTGTCCTTAAATGCCCTGGTACAGCCGAGGGTAGGGAGAGTTAGCTCTCCCTCTCAAAATGCTCTCACATATAGCCACGTGCATACAACCACTATTAGGGAAGTCCTACATCATTGGCTTCTCGTGGCAGGGATGTTGTTCACGAAATGCATAGCGAATGTACAACGCTTTAACCGGATCGGTAAATATGCAGGATTTACTAAGATGAGTTGGAAAATCTTGATTCCGAACCAATGGTGCACATGGGCTCCAGTATCCTGAGGAAGCAAATGGCGTACCAACCAATTATTGGTCACCGGCTACCGCAGGACTGCTTATCCTTACGTTGTTCCACTACCTTGCGGATTAGACCATTAGGTCGAAGGCTCTGGGTGTGACCCCATAAGAAATGTACCTGCTTTGCTCTGGGTATCTGGACAGTTTCATAGCCCACACACAAATCAAGTGACTTGTGTGGTGCATATGTATTCAGTTCACTTTTGTACCACTATTTATGTGTTCGAATAATAGTAAATAAATATATAGAATCTTCGTATTATTTATTATTATATGATAAAGTAACTTGGTCATAGTAGAAAGTAACTTTTACTGAAATCTCGTAGTCTATCAGTAAGATTTGTTAATACATTGTTGTTGTTTTTTTTTTAATTTTAAAATATATTTAGCTTAAATCCTCTACAAATTTATAAACATGAATTATCAACAAGTTGCAGTTTAAATCGCCGCCCTGGTATAACGTATCCGCGACCAGTTAGTCGCTATTGGGCAATTAGTAAAATGAGAGATCCTCATCAATATACAGTTGATCCACTTCCATTGCTAAGAACAGGAGGACGAGGACCTGACGGTAATACATCTGACTGTATAATAATGACATTTTCCTGTTATATATTTTTTCAACTACTTTTCTCATTTAGAATAATTTCTGTAACAGAGTTATTAAATCAAGTAAACTTCGAGTTTTTTTGTCAAGTGTACACATAGAATTCATTAAAACTATGGGATTTAGTACACTGATGATTTCCTTAAGGGTTTTATTTTATTTATTTATTTGAACACATAGATATTGGTACAAGGAGGCACCAAATACATATGTGTCACACAGACCTCATTTGATATATGTGAGGGCTGTGATACTGCCCCGGGTGTCCAAACCGAAGCAGGTGGTTTTCTTAGGTGGCCACACCCCGAGCCTTCAACCTGAAGATCTGATCCCTAAATGCCCTGGTACGGCCGAGAGTGGGGAGAGTCCGCTCTCCCTTTCGAAATGCTCTCACATGGCCACGCGTATATAGCCTCTGCAAGGGAAGTCCTACTCACTGCCTTCTCGCACCACAGGTGTTGTTTACGAAAATGAGAGGACGAAAAGCGAATGTCCGGCGCTTTAACCGGATCCCAAACCAATGGTGCACATGGGCTCTAGTATCCTGATGGAACAAATGACGTATGAAACAATCGTTGGTCACCGGCTACCATGGGACTGCATCTCCTCACGATGCTCCACTGCCTTGTGGGTCAGACGTTCAGGTTAAAGGCTTTGGGTGTGGTCCCCTAAGGAAACCACCTGCTTCGGTTTGGGCACCCAAGCAATATCACAGCCCTCACACAAATCAGTTGAGATTCATGTGGCGCATATGTATTTGGTGCTTCCTTGTACCAATACCTATGTGTTAAAATAAATAAATAATCGTGAGGAGATGCAGTCCCATGGTAGCCGGTGACCAACGATTGATCCATACACCACTTGTCCCCACTCGGGGCGGTACCAGGGCATTTGGGGTCATAAGGCTTTTAAGTTTTCTTGGGATATCAATAGCAGATAAAAAAAAAACTGAATAAACGAAATACATGTTGAGTGAAGTAGCAAATCAACTTCTAGTTTAATAAGTGTTCCAGACCTAAGAAAATAAAATAAATTTCTCAAACGTTCAGTTAACATCAAATAGTATTACTTGGTACTTTCAGATAACAGTTTATGAGTTTAGTAGTGTGTTTTAAACATCATACCTAATTTAAAATTATAGCGACCCTTACTTTATCATTCAACCGCTAAAATGGAATAACTCAAATAATTTAGAGCGTATTTGTTAGTTGTTTTTTTATGTAGGTTTTCTGAAGTTCCAGTTCAAACTCATGATTTATGAATCTCATTCCAGATTAGCATGATTACTTATCGTTGACAGTAGATTATGCTTACTTTGTTTCATCGATCGCTATGAGATGTAGATTATAAATCATTATATATTTGAACGCCCCCAAATGCCCTAGTACGGCCGAGAGTGGGGAGAGTCCGCTCTCCTTTTCGAAATGCTCTCACATGGCCACGCGTATATAGCCTCTGCAAGGAAAGTCCTACTCACTGCCTTCTCGCACCACAGGTGTTGTTTACGAAAATGAGAGGACGAAAAGCGAATGTCCGGCGCTTTAACCGGATCCAAAACCAATGGTGCTCATGGGCTCTAGTATCCTGAGTGAACAAATGGGACTGCATCTCTTTACGATGCTCCACCGCCTTATGGATCAGACCTTCATGTCGAAGGCTCGGGGTGTGGCCCCCTAAGTAAACCACCTGCTACGGTTTGGGCACCCGGGCAGTATCACAGCCCTCACACAAATCAATTGAGATTCGTGTAGTGCATATGTATTTGGTGCCTCCTTATATATTTGAACAATCACTGGATGGCAAAATTCTCATCACTTACGTTCAGATTTGTGTAAATTTAGGTAAATTTCTTGCTATAACCCTTCATCAACTTTCTGAACCTTGCTTTTGTAGATTGAATGAAGTTGACATAACACATATTCGATACGACTCAGTTCGATCGCCTGATAAATATCCATTAGCAGAAAATTTAAGCTGTACAGGTTCATCCTTACAATCATTATTCATAAAACAGTATCTATACCGAGAAACAGATTCGATTAAAGTACCAGTGAATTTTGACGTATAGTCTATTAATTTTCATTAAAATACATTCAGCCACTGCTAGTCAAGTCCTACTCACTGTATTCCCATGGTGTCGAAACTAAGTGTTATTTAGGTTGGTTTAAAGCACATCATATGAGAATAGGGCTGAGATCCTTGTCTGCCAAGATTAGTAAAACGGTAATACTTTAAGACTGTTTTGTATATTTTTCAGTTTTCTTGGAAATCATATTTCTATTCTGCCTACAAGTAGTAACTGCACTGTTGATGTAAAATTTAAGACACAACCGATCTATATTCAGTTCATCACATTTTTATTGTTGTAATATTATGCTTATTTATTTGTAAACTTGAATCATTTACCATTTGTATTTAAATTTTCCTCTCATTTAGGTAAAATTCAACTAAAACACGTCACAACTGGATTAAATCGTCCATGGTTTATGGTGGATCACAATCGTTCCAGACAAGTTTTAACTAAAACTGTCCATGAAGAATTAGTATTACAAGTAAGTAAACGCAGCTTTATTTGTGTCATTGGATGCAGTGTAGACAAAAAGGAATATATTACTGTCTAGTCGTTTTCTCGAAGATAACTTTTCATGACCTATTTATAGTATGTACCGGTTACTTAACCTACGACGACGCAGTCCTCGTAAGCTTTCAAGATGTTGATGATTCTTTTTTGGTCTGCATGAAGTCAATAATCAAAAGTGAAGATTTATAGGATAGTTAATTTTTAATCAATAAACATTTAAATGAATCCACATTTTCAATAGTGATGTTAGAACTTCAAAACTAACCATGACGAGTGCTTCTTGGACTATATCTATGTATATAATATTTACTGAAGACATTTCATTAGGCTATTGTAAATATGGACACTGAGACTGAAATTTTCTTTCACTACCCGTTTCAAGCAGTTTTAACTAAGTACTCTTCAAATACTGTTATACCAAAAGCTCTACGCAATCTGTACCACTTACCTGGGTAACTTTATTTATTTATTTGAACACATAAATATTGGTACAAAGGGGAACCGAACACATATGCACCGAACAAGTCACTTGATTTGTGTGTGGGTACTGCCTGGATGCCCAGACCGAAACAGGTGGTTTTCCTAGAAGACCACGCTCCGAGCCTTTGACCTAATGGTCTAATCCACAAGGTAGTGGAGCAACATTAAGGCATGCAACTACATGGCAGCCGGTGACCAACAGTAGGTTCGTACGCAATTTGTTCCCTCAGGATCTTGGAGCCCGAGTGCACCATTGGTTCGGAATCAGGGTTTTTCAACTCCCCTAAGTGGATCCACCAACCCAGTTAAAGTGCCGGATATCCTGTTTTCGTCCTCAATTTCATGAACGGCACCCCAGCCTCGAGAATGCAGTGAGTAGGACTTTCCTGGCAGAGGCTGTATACGCGTGGCCATGTGAGGGCATTTCTACAGGAAGAGCGGAGTCCACCCTCGGCCGTACCAGGGCACTTGGCGGACCGGGAAAAAAACAGGACAGCTACAGAATAAGTGAAAATATTTTTAGCAGAATAATTTTCAATTCACCGGTTTTAAACTGTTACCTCCAACAATTCAACTTCGACTTCTAAGTTAGAAAGTTATGACCATGAGAACAATAAAGAACATAAGTGAAATAATGCTCGTTATTTAAAAAAACAGTTGTCGTGTTCTTTCTTAATAACATTCTTTTTAATCCATGTTCGTAGGTCAAAAAAACATGGTGGAGACATCCGTTTATTGCTTTAGTAGCCTCAGGTGAAGTGAAAAGATGGATTATTGCAACTGCTAGTATGAAACCTGGAGATATTATACGTTCACATGTAGATATCCCTACTATTCCAGGTAAAACTTTACACACTCATTACATCTTTCCCCTCCCCCTTCTTAAATCTTACGATTAGTATTTAGATAACAACTGTGTTAAAGATATTCTTGAACCACTCTTGTTGTTGAATCTTTTCAGCTACCGACTAGTTGGGTTTAGGCTCATTAACCAGTTAGAAAGATAAATTGATTGACTTTGTATTTTTGCATACAACTAATGTCAACATATTAGGAGTTACTTCATATTACGGATGAAACATCTGCCAATTTCATTTATTATAATGCTCAATTGAAGGTCTGACATTTAGACTCTTAATATAACTATCAAAAAGTTATGAGATTTACTAAGACATCAACAAATTTAAGTTCCATTATTAACGACTGGTCGCAATCACTGATCATCCCAATATATAAGAAAGGATCAAAGTGATCCTGTGGTAACCATAGAGAGATTAGTCTGACTAGTATAACGTTTAAGATATTAGCATCAATAATTATTGGGCGCCTAACAAAGACTCGTGAACTGCAAACACGAGAAAATCAGATTGGCTTCAGACCTGGTCGTGGCTGCATCGGCCACGTATTCACCAGTCGTCAGATTATAGAACACAAGCATGCTTATAAGCGTGGTGGTGGTCTTCCTTGACTTAAAAGCAGAGTTTGACTCTGTTGACCGAGAGGTTCCGTGGCAGTGTCTGTCATTGAAAGGCGTACTTCAGAAGTACATAAACCTTGTGAAGGCTCTTTACTCGAACACTACTAGTCGAGTGAGAGCTTATGGCGAACTGTCACTTGCTTTTGCAGCCTCAAGTGGCGTCTGTCAAGTCTGTCCACTTTCTCCATTTTTGTTCTACTTCATCATAGATCTGCTGATCGAAATAACGCTCTCATCGACTGAATTCTCGGGCATCGATCTCCTACCAGGAGGTCGACTTAGAATACAAAAATGATATATTCCTGTTTAGTGAAGACGCTGATAAAATGCAGTCTTTTGGTAGCACTGAGCAACAATGCAAGGATGTTTGGGATGCGCTTCTCCCCCTCTAAATGCAAGTTGTTGCTTCAGGACTGGCCTGCGTCAACACCTGAACTAAGGATAGTGAGTGAAGTAGTCGAACGCGTTGACAACTTCACTTATCGTGGGAGTCTGATCAGTCCTAATGGGTTGGTGTCTGACGAAATCTCAGCATGGATTCGCAAAGCTCATTTGGCTTTTGCCAAATTACGTCACCTATGGCGAAGGCGAGATATACGTCTATCAATTAAACGAGTATACTGCGCGACAGTTCGTTCTGTTCTACTTTATGGCTGCGAAACGTGGCCATTAAGGGTGGAGGATACTCGTAAGCTACTAATGTTTGACCACAGATGTCTTAGAAATATTGCTCGCATCTGCCGGGATCACCGGGTAAGTAATAGTGAGGTTAGACGCAGGGTATTAAGGAATGATGGTAAATCAGTTGATGAGGTTGTGAATCTTCATCGACTGAGATGGTTGGGCCACGTGTTGCGTATGCCTGAACATCGATTACCACGACGCACAATGCTGATTAGTGTTGGGGATTGTTGGAAGAAAGTTAGGGGTGATGAAACCAAAACGTGGCATCAGTGCTTGAAGTCACTAACTTGTGGTCTGAGCCATGTTGATAGGTGCAGACTACTTAGTTGTGGTCTGGGTGACATTGCTCAGAACTGATCACAATGGCGTAGGTGTGTACACTCTTTGTTTTCCCTTAAACCATGGGACTAACATTGCTTTATACCTTTCCTTCTACGAACTAATTCTTCCTCTCTGTATCATATCCTTATATGCAATCTTTTTTATATATTACAATTGAAGTAACTGCTCCTATGAATTTGGTTTTCATGTTGCTGTGCTAATGAGGTGTGGCAATTTGGACCGATTCATATATGTGCCTGGTCCTACGCTGTAGCTAACTGACTGACAATATTAATGACAACAATGAGGAAAAATATCGAGATGATTTGTTTACGTGAATTAGAACCAAGCTATACAAATATTAACTACTGATCTTATCAGTGTACTAAAAAGTAAGCTTTATGTGGCATATTAGGAGTAATGCATCGGAAAGTTTAAGACTCATTGATATTTCATTTTGTTTACCATTCCGTTTGAAAGTGGGATTACTTATTGTACTATTCTTCGACTTCTAAAGCTATGGACAGTTCATTTAGTTATCATCTCCATTTTAGTTTTTTTTTAATTAATTGTAAATTTATACTCGAATGTAGATGATGCGATCTCGATTCTTGACTAGTGCAAAGATAATTTTCAACAATAGTAATTGAGTTTTAAGAAAACTGTACAATTCGTTAATATATTTTCCTAAATATCAATATAAGAGGCCAGACTTTGTTCCTTACGGCTTATATATATATATATATATATATATATATATATATATATATATATATATATATATATATAGTTAGTTAGTTTAAACAATATATTTCGCCTCTTACTAGATACTCGTTAAATTGTAATAACAGCCAAAGTCCTTCCGTTTACTTTAACATTTAAACCTAGCAATTGGTCTTCTATAATTTTACTTTATGAAACCAAGTTACAGTTTCAAATGAACTAGTGTTCAATTTTCTGCATTTAATGATCTCAATAATCTTAATTTTCTTGGACTATCTATATATATTTTTCTTAATGTAGTTGATCCAAAAGAAGGTGATGCTCATCCAATTGGTGCATTACCAGTTGGTACAATCATCAGTCAATTTGAAATAAAACCTGGTCAAGGTGCTTTATTCTGTCGAACAGCAGGATCTAGTGCAACAATATTTCGACGTGGAAAATATGTTGGTTCAAAATTAGATGAAGAATTAAATTTCACATCTTCAACTGGTGAATTAGGAGATGAATATGTTGTATTTGTTAGAACAAATGGAAAACGTAAGATTTATCGACTTTTACCAACATGTATGTGTGTAGTTGGACAAGTTTCTAATGAAAATCATGATAAATTTAGGTAAGTTAATTGTGAATAACTGAATTTCATATCATTAATAATTATGTATCTTTTCATCGTTTGATATTTCTATTAAGTGTCAACATACTCATTGTAGTGTGCCTCCCCACGGAAATCTTTAGTAAAAGGGAAGGCACCCGACCGTTGTTGCTACCTTGACTTGGTGGTCGGGCTTGCCTATCGTGATGAACCAATCAAGCTATACTGGCAGGAACGATCGTTCCTCAAGGTCCTACCATGCCAGGCAGGTCGGTTGAAGAGCAGTAAGACTAAAAGCAACAAACACAAGGTCTGAGGGCGAAGTCGTACTGCTGATTGTACAGAGGTGTGACAGTAGTAAGGTGTTTCCTTCAGACAACCAGCATGACAGCGATGTTGCCTTCCCACAAGGAGGGGTGGGGTTAGAAAAGGTCGACCCAAAAAAATGCTGACCTCACCTTATCCCACGGACATCCGTCTCTGGCGGTAAGGCCTCAACAAGCACGGAGCTAACCCAAAAACTACTCATAAAAAGGTCATGTGTGACCGACCTTAAGCAGCTGTCCATTGGGCACTGCGGTCACGCTCTCAGATCACTATGACCACCTCTGATCCAATTTCCTTTTCAGGTACCTCTAGAAGAACCCTTCCACGGTGTGGGCAACCGGGAAGTGGTAACCGCCCTCATGCCTCTGACAGCACTCAAGACCACTGTATTCATAATCATAAGTGTCAACATATTTTAAATGCGTTGGGTACATATTCTAGAAATCATGTCGTTTTAATTTCTATAGTGTTATCAGTAACTACACTGTCATTTTAAACTGGATTATGTCAAATAAGGTTTATTTCCAGTGAAGATTATTGTTTATTTACATAAGGAATTTTTTTCATGCTTATTTAAAGATTTACACTACTTGCTTAGTATTATTATTGATGTATAGAGGTAATTGACAAGTAATCTTATACATTGTTTGGGTTTTTATTGAGATTAATACTTTCTGTTACATGGACTCAATTTGTTTATTACTATGAGAAGTGTACCATGTCAAAATTCACCAGTCTATTTTTCGATTAAAATATTCGTATACCTGGTCGATCAGAATACACCATGTGTAAAGAATAAGATATGTATGAAGCTTTACATGCAATTCTCGGACAATGTGATATTTTGTTTGTAATAATTAAGTAAATCATTAGATTTTAAGATATTGCACGTTTATCGCTAATATTATATTTATTTATCTTTTTTTCATTTATATATGTACATTTAGATTTCGTAAATTTGGTGAAAAGAAATGGAGAGGAATAAAACAACGCAGTGGATTGTGGCAGCGTAAAACAGGAAGATTTGGTCGAAAAATACGACCAATCGGTCCACCTATCGACCTTGTAGCATGTCAAAGTTCACCAGACTACTTTAAATTAAAATGTTCGTATCCTGGTCGATCAGAATACACCATGCGTAAGGAACAAGATATGTATGAAGCTTTACATGCAAAAACCATACGAAGACCACAACCTATTCCTGGACGTTACAATGCATTACCTGACAAAATGCCACGATATCGTTGGTGTTCTTGGTCATCTGTACGATAAGAAGCACAAATGCTACAAATCTTATAAATTAGATTATATAATATCTGATGGTTGTACTAAATGGTTATTAACATGCGAAATATTACACGCATTTTATCGGTAATCACCTACTGTAGCTGTTTTATAAGAAAGAAATAATGTGGAAGTGAATTTATTTAAATCTAAAACCATGAATGAACCAAGTCAACAGCTATATCTACTGTGTCATAACGATGACGCTTGTATAAACGAGGCAGGTCATAGCGAAGTTCTGCAACCACTTTGCCTTGTGCACCAATACTCTGTATTGTATGTAGAACATGCTATATAGTTATTAAAAAAAAGTAGACATGAACGAGCAAGCATTTTGACTCAAAGTAATTATAAAACAGCATAGTAAACCGTTAATTGGTGCACACTTTAGTACATAACTCCTGAACAATATTTCTTATCAAAATTGTATTTAGATTATTGTGTTTAGATGCTCGAGTCAAATTTTTGCAGTCGTATTTTTGTTCGCTATTCGAGGTGTACCTACTGCATCACTTAACACGTAGTAAGAATTAAATGACTAGTCTACAGACTTAGTTTCCAAAAGACCCTTCATAAAACATGTTGGGGTTTACAAAATGTGGTTAAAATGTTTGATTGTGTAATGCAAGTATCGTATAAGTAATTGATACTCCATTAAGTAGCTTGTGGCTTTAGTTTGTCCGTTATATCACTTATAGGGTCATAAATTTTCTATTTCTCGATAAACAATATAGCTGAGTCTCATATATTAATTGGCAAGTTTCCACCAGGCCAATTAACCAAACACTGGGTGTCATTTTAGTCGTTAAGAGTTAATTCAAAAATAGCGTACTTGGCTAGTAAACTATGAAGTCTTCGAGACCGACAACATACGTTTTTTGCTAGCAATTATGGAATAGTTAGCTCAGAAGATTAGCATGAGCTAGGTATTCGCAATGACCTGTTTGTTCAGATTCGCACGCCACTAGCTTTCATTCACAGTCACTGATCTAGTAGAACCTTCGTTATAAATATTTTATAACTTGAAACTCATCATACTTACGTTTCGTGTAGTAGTTTTATGGAGCGAATATACATGTAAATGGGCAATGGACAGCGCAGCACGTAGAAATGCCATGTCAATACCTGAAAAAATAAGATCGATGTGTCAGTAAGACGTTACCATTATTTTTTGGGTTAGTGCCAAAAGGAGGATTTAGAATAACTGTATCCACAAATTTGTTGTTGTTCCCATGAAAGAGCCGTAGTACATCACACAAAGTTACATCAATATTTTCATCTAGCATTTCACATGTTTCTAGGTTTGATTGAAACTCATTTACAGCATCCTCATCAATTTCGAACCCCAGTACACAACTGATATCTATTATTAAGGTTGATGGAGTGTCGGTTTCCTACCTGGCTCCAAGGAGTTTAGCACCGATAGACAACATTCCAGTACCACATCCAAGATCGGCTACAGACATCCCTTCCAATGCATTATCTGTCATTTGAATATTAAACAAGATGTCCGCTAAACAAATGGTAGATTACTTTTAGTATTTCATCAACTAACCTGCAACTTGTGCTGAGGTACAGTACTGTTCAAACTCAAGTTTTGGGTTTTGAAATGTCTTAACATTTTCCAACTGATGGTGTAGTTTTTTTCGACTTAATGTGGGCATACCACAAAGTGATAATTTCTCCGAAATCTTACCTACAAAAATAGTAGTTACAATACAGTACTAGATAAGACAAACCATTAGTGAAATGTAGAAAACAGCAAAAACCCGGTGTCACTTAATTCATATCATGAGTAGGTTTGCGAAGATACGTTAAATGTCTAACCAAACAAATGAATAAGTTCTCAATGTACGAAGGGAATCTGGCTACTTACACTGATTGCTATCAGTTCAAAACTAGGAATCCAGGCAGGATGTCGATATCAAACGAGAAGCAGTTGGTTCATGATTGCTAGGATTATCCTACTTTGGCAGAACTGGCAAGTGAAAGTATTCCACTATTTAAGAAGAAGCAAGTGGAATAGCGTGTAAAGACACCGCCGATGTCAAAAACCTCGTCACCGTACATATGTTGTATTTTTTAGACAAATGACCGATAATTCTAGAGAAAGCTCGTCGTAATAGTTCAGTGCTTACTAGGAATGGTCTATACTTAATGGAATTTAGCAAATCGAGTGGTCAAGAGGACACTGATCCTCCAATTGCGCAAATTATCAGGCATGGACGCTGCACTTAGTGACTTTATTTGAGATGCCATTGGGTCAGTCAAATGTCATAAACTACTCGACCGTCAAAACTCCAAGTATTACGTAACGCACAAGCTGGTTTCACTTAGACCATGGATTTCCGAAGTTTACGTTCGATTTCTAACATCTGAAAGAATGACTTCACCAAAAGAAACACTTTAGAGTTACTTATAAAGCTTTCTGTACAGAATAATGTCTTAGCATTATCACATTCGCTCCTAAAGCAGTAGTTAGCTCCATGATCGGGTAGATCTCAAGGGCGTTAGAGATTTTTTGAGAAAAACCCGGGCAGAGAGGAATTTCGAGTGATTCACTCTGGTCAGTGGATCTACATTTTCAAGGTCAATTTAACCTCGCCTAAAGGTCGTTCATAAAATATAGTCTTACTGAAAGCTTTAGTCGCGTATCAAATCGACAAATCTCTTATTAGGGAAACATTTATTGAGATTTGGCAAGGCCGTAGTCGGTCTAAAATAAAGCAGAGAAGTTTATTAATTACAGCTTATGCCCTGCTAAGAACGCTGACAACTCAATAAGACAAAGTGATATCAGTTCTCTTCCAACATCCACCGTTAACAACATTGACACGGATGTCTCTTGTCTATATATGTGGATAAATCCATGTTTTCCCTACCCAGACGACCAAAAAAAGAGTTTGGTATTCAAAAGTACGTTCGTTCAAGACAACTTACAGAAAGAACATGGACCAGATATTACTAATTGTGTAAACGATATTCCAAATGCATTTTTCAATAAACAAACTAATTTTCACTGTATCATGTAAGTCAATAATGCTTTAATCCAGTGAACCGAAAGAGAGACTCATGACTATATCTAATTTGTTTACAGTTTTTTTATGCCAGACTACCTTTAAAGTAACGCTATCTTCGTATTCACGCGATCTCACAGACTAGTGTTTCGTGAAGCAATATCCCATTGTTTACATTGCTCTCACGTTTTGTTGCTAACTTTAGTATTTTAGCTTCTTTCAACGCTATAATAACTAAATTCGACAATTATTTAGAGGTTGGCAAGTCCTTTGTATTAGTGAATGTGTTTGAATGATTTGGCTATGGGTCAGTGTCATCTCACGGACCCTGAAAATTAATCTAATTAGTTCTTCAGAAGGTGATATTCTCTTATGTGTTCTGTACCCGAACACTTTATACTACTTTTCAGATTGCAAACAACTTATTTTCTGCCTAGTAATGTGATAGCTACTGTCTCGAGAATCCTTATTCTCATAAGCGCGCTCTGTCAGTTTGAAATACATTAAAATCAGGAGGTTTTGTCTAACTTCTTCTTCCACAAAATTTAACGTCTCTGAGGCAATGCTGTTTCCTTTTTCTCTACTGGTGTCCATCAATCGCTCTTTACAGGGACTGGAGTATATGGAGTGTTTAGTAATTTCGTCATCGCATACTCTTGAACCATTCCAAGTAAAAATGAAATAAGAGAGAACGGAGTACCGAGCTGCTCGTGTTTTATCTAATGTCCCAGTGTTGGAGTGTAGCATATTAGTAAGCAAGGTGGTATTTGGTAAAGAAGAGTAGGACAATTACTGCAAAATGTTAGGATAATATATTGATTAAATATCGGCTTCTAGTGCATGAGTTCCATGTCCGTGCAGCGACAGAATGTAGTGTTCATGGTACGGTGTTTTTCGACGTGATCACAAACGATATAGTTCGGCAGGAGAACACTGTTCCTCACTTAAACTACGCTAGAAGAGACAGAACGACTATGGGAGCATCCTAAACACCGTCTATTGCCCCCATATTAGTGGAAGCTAACAATGGATTAGCACGGGAAGCTAATGAGTGATGTCAATCAAGACGACATCTAACATAATTAACCTCAAAGAAATCATACATCTAGAAAGCAAAGATCCCGAGCAAAGCGATGGGTGAAACGCTTGCCAATGAAAAAACGCAGAGCCTGGGATAAGCGACAGGTTGCGGGGATGACATCTGATGGAGTCTCCACTCCCAAACCGATTTGAGAAATACCAGCAATACGAAAGTCCGCAGCAACAGGAAATGTTTTCAGGTCATGCTGGTGGTTAAACATAAGCAAACAAAAATACCTCTAAAGATTCATGACCACGAGGATTTATACAAACCAGATAATCTGCACCCTCTAATAGCCAAATGGCGTGGGTCTCAGTAGATTAGAGATTAGAGAGTTTGATCTTTAGTGCCAAATTCATAGACCAGCTAAATCAGAAGCTTACAACTAAAAAACACCTCTCAACTCTGGTGACAGTTGACGCCGTGGGAGTCATCTTACCAACTGCCGAGTTGGTATTATTGAGACTAAGGCCCTGCACCCTGGAAAGTAAACCAAGATGTGACGTCATCCATCATATGATCCTAAAATAGTGAATAGAAGTCATCAGCACACCTATATACAACTTCTTCAGGAGTTCACCACACCCATATTAACTTCAAAGAGGATGGAAACAGGTCACTCTCTCTCAAATCTTCAAAGTGATAGATGGAAATCCCATCTAGCTACAGACCAGTAGCATCACTCTCATTGCTGTTGAAGGTAATACAAGGACTGGTCAATGAACAAACTAAGGAATAAAGGCAACACTTTATGAAACCCGACATAGGCTCGGGAAAGGAAGGTCATATGCATACAATCTTCCCATAGCATTGGAAAACTGAACAACGTGCTGTAACCATAAGACACCGGTTCATGTGGTACTCCCCAACTTCGCAAAGGCTTTTAATACAATACCTCATGTACGTCTCATAGCGATGATTTCAAAGATGGGTTTCACTGGCCCATTTTTATCCTGGCTCACGAAACACCCGCAACATGATTTTTCGTATCATCTCAAATAGAATGCATACTAGTTTATAGGTCTGAACATTTGGATTTTCACAAGAAACAATCTTAGGTCCACTCTTGTTTCTAATCTTTATAAACAACCTGTTAGATAATGTTAGTACTGGTCTAAGCAAACGACGTGACGACCTAGAGATCCATAAAAAGCGAAACGAGTTCACTTGAACATGAAATGGATCTTACAACAATCGAGGAATGGAGAGTAGATGAGTTCAAACTCAACTTCTCAAAATGTCATGTCATCAACGTTCTGACAAAGCACTTATACCATCAACAGAAATTCACCTCCAATTATTGCCACACGACGTGATCCCAGTCTTGTAACAGCCAATGAACTAGACACTAGTTCAAACTACATGGACGATGTAGCTAATGAAACACAACTCTTTACTTCATGTGTTGACAACTTAGCGCAATCACCTCGGGGTTGTTCCTGACACTTTTTAAGACGTACTCACTATCCCACCATGAAATGCACAATACCGTTGCCTCCTATTTCCTTCTCGGAAAAAGAAAAGAGACGGGAAACCATCAGGGTGATAGTGCTAGGAGATAAATCTCACGAGGATAGACTCCAGTACCTGGGGTACTTCTTGCTGAGCTACAGGAAAATAAGACGTGGTCTGATTATGGTATACAACATGTTGAGTATGTCAAGAGGAGACTTAACAAAGGCGTACTCATACATGGAGAACCATACTTTTCTGGACCGGCTGTGTCAGATTCATGTCTCATGAATTACCACAGTTGTCACTACTGCATAACCCACTTCCTATGTCTCTTACTGTCCACTTCGTTCCCCTATTAGTCCCTAAATTCTGTCTTCTAACACATTATTGATTAGGTAAAATATCTTCTTATTCTTGAAACAATAATCTCTTAGCATTACTTTCACGTTGCAACCAACCAACCTCTTACCTTGTATTGTGATATCTGCTGATTTCCAGAAACCGTATTCTTCAGGCACAAACTAACCCTCTCGGCTACAAATTAGACACTTCAACAAACCACTGGCTCACCGACTATAACGACTGAAGCCGAGTGACTGGACAGAAACCTATTGAACATAACAGAATACTTTAAATCATACAAGTACAACAACAAGCGGCCGAAAGAGATCAGTTGATTTATATAAGCTCGTGACCAGGATGTTGGGAGACATATATTTGAATTCAACTCGATTCTCGCCTTTCTTAAAACGAACCTGAATGGCCACCAAACTAGTCCAGTTGTAGCTGTTAGTTGTTAATATGTTTTTAACATGGTGCGTTTGTCTCATAGCAGTACAGTTTCTGGATAGCAGCAGTCGATACATTTCCAGGTAAGAGGTGTTGTGGTTGATGGCAATAAGCAGCGAAAAGAACGTACATTATCTAGATGTCGATTAACCGCACTGCTAACTTCCAACTGGCGATCACTCAATATTTATCGTCAGGTACTATTTTCTCATAAAAAAATTTTTGATAACTATCAATATGTATTAGGAGTATTACTAAATTCTGTCACGGCTAAGCAATAATGAAGCTGAGAATATCTCCCCGTAATTAATCAAGCCATATCAAACTTAACAACCTAACTGGAACATTGGTTGGAATTCCCCATGATTATACTTTTGTTCTTTCAGTCAGCCTACTAATGCAGATGTTATCTAAAATCAAGTCATATGGTCAGCTTACCGGCATAAACGTTTTTTGACTTCACAATTTAGACCAGAAGTATTACCAATATTAACATTTCTAAGATCTTGATCGTTTTTAATATATGCTCGTGTGGTTCGGGTCCAATAACATGACAGGTTCTTCGTAAGCGTTTTGTAGAGGATGTCTTAGAGAATCAATATAGATAACTGTAAATGTACACATATCCAAATGCCTGCTAATTAGCTCTTGTAAGAAAACTAGTCAGTTGAAACGTGCCCATTATCATTCATGTGGCCCGTTAGTCTTTCACAAAAGGAAGCGGGGTCTAAACATACAATCCACCTTTGTGCATTATTAGTTGACCAGGTAAGGTTAGACTAGCTCCATGAACGAGTTGTGCAGTTGCGCATTGAAAGTTTTCCTTTCATTGTAGGGCATATGCCCAATAAAATGAAAGCTAAGAATTTACTCCTTCTAAGCTGTGCCATCAGCGAGCTTTTCAGTTGCTTATGAAGTCGTTCCACTAGTCTATTTCCTACTGTGTTGTGCTAAACTCACACAAGGCCATTCTTAAAAAACACTTGCTTCCGTGTAGCGTAAGTAAAAAAACATGCAAAGGTAGGATGCAGTAACGATCAGGTCCCCAATCCTGGTCATTCATAGGTGCCATCTGAAGTGGGGATACTCAGAAAATACTCGCTGAATGTATTGTTCAAATATTCATCGTGCACTCAAACTCGGCTGTACGTCGCCAACGCAGATGGTCTATGTTGAATAATTGGGGGCCTACTGGAGTTACACGGGAACGGTGTGATTAAAAGCTAACTTGGCAGTCACTACTCACGATCAGCACCTAACGTAAACCACCCCTTCATCGTACAAAGGTATCATATCTTCATTGAAGGCCATCTAACACAAAGAGTGTTATTGCGAAAATGTATTAGTAGATGTAGGTGCAAGGGAGACGTTGCAACCACTACCACATGAGCCAGTCCATGGCGAGTGATTAATTGATACGAATTAGTTGTCCTTGAACTCGACAAGGATCTGTGAACTGTTCGACATTCAGTGACCCAACTGCCGAATGATTAAGCTAGTCTCAGTAACATTTCACTGGCCCTACAATACTCCCACATTGGATTGGTACCAACACATGTCGTGCACCAGAGGTTGCAAAATGATTAATGCTAATCCTCCGGGTATTGCTAATTTGTGAGGCGAAGTGGCCGGAGGCGACAGAAACTGATCGGGAAATGGCAAGCAATAATATATTTCTAGAACGTTAGTCGAATGTACGGCGATTAACCATAGAAAAAATGGAAAATGAAACATGACCTTTTTAAATTTATATCAAGTGGCTTTGGAATAGATGGCTTTGAGAATTGATTGAGTTCCTCGGATAAGAAATACAAAGTTCACCGTAAGAGCAACGACACTAAAGTGGCAGTATGATGACGTATTATCAATCGATGCTGATGTTTGTACTGCCATTAACTTAAAGTAGAATTTCAGACGGTGTTGTTGGCAGTTTACCGTTCGTAAATGTCAAGTTCTAATTACATTGAATATTTAGCAGACTAACTGTATGTACAGAAGTATGACTGTGAAACGAAGTCGTGGTTTCATTGTACAAAGCTATTGGTCAGTTCGTAGTCACAGCCTAGAAAGCCGATGATCACTACGGGTCATAGACTACAGATCGAGAGTGAAAGTGACGCGATAAATTTGTCTCTACAGTATGATAAACTGTGAGTGCTGTATATAAGTTCAATAAAAACCGAAAAATATCAAAGAAAATATAAGAAACCAAAAATGTCACTCTGGACCCACGTCAATGATACCAGTGATAAACGCTGCCAGTGTTTGCGGGATATTAGCTTGACTGCGTAAAATTATGGTTCGCGCGAATGATGGTGTTGTCAGACCATCAGTTGAACTGGAGAAGTTTCATATCGTCGAGTATTCGAACAACCGATTAGTGTACCGAAATCATCTGTTAGATGACAGCCACGAGGAGACAATAATTTGCAAAATAAAGTAGGACATAAAAGTTGGACAGTCACGGTAGTTTGGATGTCATAATATCATAGAAAATTAACATTGCTTAACGTTCGCTAGTGTATTACTAGTATTTTAGGGGCATAACCAGTAACAACAGTAACACTAATGTCTGGTCATCGTGTTTCTCGACAAGGAAAATGACGCAAAAATTTGTAGAATGTGACGCACTACCGGGCATTGAAGTCATATTTCCTGTGGTACAAAAATATGTGGTCGTCATATTTGTTTGTTCTTATGGTGTGCCGATTCTTGCTTCTCCGAGAATTAGATCAGGACCCTTGAGATATAAGATTGAAGATTAATAATTGCAACGCGTCTAGCTTGTCTACAACGCTAGCAACCATGTGTATATGATATGTACGTCGGTAGCTTAATCAAGCTGTTAACTACGCCATGGTGAGGGTTTGCATACTACTCGGAGTGTGTGATATAATCTCTACATAAGATATCATACCACGTGTCAATTCTAAAATCTTATCAGCCATGGGTGGTAGGTTCTCCAAATCCAAAGGTTTGGCGGAAGTGCAAAGAATTTGCCTTACTACCGTTGGTAAGCGTTGTAGCGAAATTTCCTCCAGAGAAGTGTAGCGTGGTGTCGAGTCTCAATTGACCATGAATACCACTACAAGACTACGTACCAATTAACCAATAAGATCCCCGTAGGCCAATATCAGAAGGTAGATGATGGCTGTAGTTGAGATGTATTTGTTGGTGATCTCGTGGTATCGAAAGAATACCGAGATCGTGCCAAAGGAGTACAAGCGTGGTTACTAAGCGTAACCGAATTCGTACAAGTTTATGGTCGACGGGAGAGTAATATCTGTCATTAGCACGGTTAAGCAAACGAGCACAGTATAAAAATCACTGGTACAATCGCGTTCTGTTGACAAAAGTCGGTCACTACAGAATCATCATCAACTGCATAATGTTCAATCAATTGATTCATCTGGCATAATAATTCGGACGGTAACATGTCATCTAACTCGCATTCTTATAGCAATTGTTGCATCTATTTTCATCCGATACTGAGGTACTCTGAATAAAGGCCTGGTTTAACTAATCATAGGCCTCCAACGTAGGGCCATTATTTTTAGAATACGAAGCCTTAGATACTATTTCGGTCGGCAGGATTCCATGCTCGAAAGGGAATTTCGAAGTCTGTGAACACTTGTGACGACGACGAAACTGGACATTTATTTGTGAAAACTATGTACAAGGGTCTCACCTACTGTATGGTGGCACATTTATGAGGTTCAGAGCCTGTAATCCCGTTGAATCGCTACTTTGGTTAATATCTTGGGATTCTAATGAATATATAATAAATAGGCAAAAAAAACAATGATTATTTAAAGGAAAAGAAACGCCGAAATGTTTGTAAGTAAACTCAAAGTAACAATTTCGGAAGAAACGCAAGTGCTCATCAGATTAGTGATGGATCCTAGTAAAAGAGCGTATTCGAGAATCAATAATGAACATAGTTACTAATGGTGTACCAAAAAAGATCAACACTACAAACCGAAGTGTCTGTTTATGAGTAAAATAAAAGTGTAACAAATGGCATTTAAAACAAAATGGTAGATTAAATGGTAAAATGATAACAATTATTGTGAAATAAATGTTACTCGCAAGCTCCTTCTAAGAAAGTAACCATCAATAAGTTCATTTGACTAACGAAGGTTCTTCTGCAAGTGGTAATACCAACGATGGGATGGGACAGATTGAATCCGATAGTATTATTCAATAATAAACTCCAAAGTAGTTTACAGTACCTAAAAGGATGTTATAACACTGTTATAATCTTAGATCCCAGGCTGTGAGCCAATTAAGTAGAAGAACAGACGACAGACATATCATTTATTTTCTTTAGTAACAGTCATAGTGCATTAGTGTATTAGGTACGGAGAAACTATCGATATCGAATACAGATTGGATTACATATCCTGTGTCAAAATAAATAGAAATGTGGTCTTTACTTTATCGTTACGCAGATAATTGAATATACATTTAACTATACTGTCAACCATTTATCCACTAGAGTTAGTGGATATATCGTAACATATAAAGCGTGCCTAAAAATCATTGAGTTTTTATGCTTGAGTGTTAAGAAGATATTGGACACTAGCAAATGGCGGAGTCATTAAGTTTGCAGAGAGGTAAATTGTGAATTGATTATATTCACATTCTAGATATTAATAGAGTGTTGGAGTTGTTGGAAATACTTCAAAGATGCCCTGAAATACAACCATCAAAGTTGGCAGCTTTACAACGCATACTGCAGTCAGACTTTTGCGACATGATTCGTGAAGTTTATGAGCATATATATACAACTGTTGATATTAATGGGTCAGAAGAAGTTAGTAATGTTTTTTCATATTGTGGGTTTTACACAAACATAATGTTCTAAGCCTTAATTAATACTCAATTTTGTCGTTTATGCCACTGAGTATTCCGTTCATGTGATCTACTAGCGGAGATTATTGTCAGCCTCTCCGTTTGATTCATTCAATAAAGGATATGTGATTGTAGAGGTCTACTAGGAAAGTGCCAATAAATTTCCCTGACCTTCTGTTCTCAAGGTCCAAGTCTGAAGTCCACAGAGATTAAGAAATGAGTTTGAAATAATGAAGGTGAAGTAGAGTATACACCCACTGTACCCTCAAACCATGAGATTGAAATTACTTCATACCTTTCTTTCTACTAACTAATTCCTTCTCCCTGTAATTATATGCAGCCTTATTTATGTTAATATGATTGGAGTAACTGCTTCTATGAATTTGGTGTTCATCTTGTGCTAATGAGGTATGGCAACCTCGACCAATGCATATGTGCCTGGTCACTGACTGGCTGACTGCTATTTAACAGTGGTTTAATATATTTCGCGTCAAAATCCAGGACTTTTTATCCTTAATTTGATTGTTCAACGGACTGAGTGACGAAAACTTGCACTTTTTGCTTCTTTCTACTTTGTGGACGTGAGACATGCCGATTGGGAATAGGGGATATTTGTTGGTTACTAGTATTCGATTGTAGGTGTCTTCAGAACATTGCTCGTGTGTTTTAAGATGACGGAGTAGACAACGTCTAGGTAAGTAATAGGGTACTAGATAAGGATGGAAAATTGATTAAAGGGGTGATAAGTCTTCATCAACTGAGGTGGTTGAAATATGTGTTGGGTTCGCCAACCCAGCGCCTACCTCAACAGTGTTTTATGGTATAGCGATAGACTAGAAGAAAGCTGTGTGCCAAATGCCTTGGTACGAATAAATATGGCTAGAGTTCTCCCTCTCGAAATCCTCTCACATGATAATGGGTATATAGCCACTGACAGGGAAGTTCTACTCACTGCCTTCTCGTGGCGCGGATGTTCACGAAATTGAGGACGAGAAGCGAATGTCTGGCTCTTTGATCGGGTTGGTAGGTATGGAGGGTTCACACAGAGAAGTTGGTAAACCCTGGCTTCACACTAACGCTGCACATGGGCTCCAGGATCCTAAAGGGACGAATGGCGTATGAACCAATTGTTGGCCACATGCTACCATGGGACTACATTTGACGTTACTCCACTGCCTTATGGATCAGACCTTTACGTCAAAGGTGGTCTCATAAGACCACCCGCTCCTGCTTGGCCTGTCAGGTAGTATCCCAGCCCTCACACTAGTCAAATGGTTTGTGGCGCATATATACTTGGTGCTTCCTTGTACCAATGTTTATGCGCCTAAATAAATAAATATGAGGGGCCCGGCCAAGACGTGGTATCGTTTCGTGAAGACATTGGAAACCAGACTGAGCCGTATTAGTAGGTGTAGACTACCTGGTTAATGTCCGCGTGATTATCTTAATCAGTGGTTAAAGGCTTTGAATGACGTGGTTCGAAATCGCTTGTCGTAGCACAGACGAATCCATTCTTTATCTCCCCTAAGTTATTATTTTCTGAATTCTTCCTAGGTTTCTGTTTCATTAATTTGTATTCTCAAATGATATCTTCCATGCTTAATCTTTCGTATTGTCGGTGATACGGTTACTACCTTTACTATTCTGTGATATGACTTCACAATTTCATCTTGGTGTGCTAATCGGGTATGGCAATGTGAACCGATTTACATACATACTAAGTTCTACGTAGTAACTAACCGACTTTTATTCTTCGTTTTATTTAATCTGTTATTAGGTTAAAGCAAGTGCAACAGCCAAAGCTACTGTTGCAGCTTTTGCTGCAAGTGAAGGACACGCTCATCCACGTGTTATAGAACTACCAAAAACTAATGAAGGTCTAGGTTTCAATGTTATGGGTGGTAAAGAACAAAATTCACCTATTTACATAAGTCGAATTATTCCTGGTGGTGTTGCCGATCGTCATGGTGGTTTAAAACGTGGTGATCAATTACTATCAGTAAATGGGATTTCTGTGGAGAGTGAACATCATGAAAGAGCTGTTGAACTCTTGAAATTAGCACAAGGTGATGTACCGTAGATTTTAAGATGTTTTTTCTCTGTTAATACATGTGATTTTTCATTATTACAGAGTTTCATGTCAATATCCTTATTATCTAAATAATGACGTTCTCACGATGCTAGAATGCTCGTCTATATATGCTTGTTCTAATTCACATTATGCGTAGTTTTAGTATATTCATAATCACTTGTTATACATTGTTTTTTCCACTTTAAACCATATCAAACAAATTGTAATGATCTTTTTGTTATAGGTACTGTGAAACTTGTAGTCAGATATACGCCACGTATTCTTGAAGAGATGGAAGCACGTTTTGACAAACAAAAAGCTCGACGTCGGCAACTTAGTTAATACATATTTGGAGATGTGTATGCACAATGCTGTGCTGCATCATTTAGTAAATTATTTAGACTAACACTGGAGGTTGAGTTGTTTAATAACTCTGTTCAAATAGTTCGTTTTTTCAACTCTGTTTTTCTATTCTAACTTGTTACATTCTCATTAGGATTTGTACATAATTTGTTGTTTATATTAGTTTTTGATTTTCAATTCTTCATTATAATCTGGTTTTATTATGCTTTAGCCATATAGACAAAATACTTAATTCTTACGTAACAATGATTTCGATGACTTTAAAATAGAATATTTGTCAAACTTTAATTCAGTCACATTAATTATTTATTTATCTGTGCAATTAAGACTTAAGTTATTGAAGTAGGGTTGTAAGCATGATCACTTGGTTTTTGATGACTTATGTTGACTGGTTATTGCTTCTAAACTTTTCTTATTAAAATAATATAATTATGGGAGTTTCATGGGTTATATTGAGACATGTACATGTATGGTATACGATCATTTCAGCTGTGAGAAAATAACTGGTAAAAATTTAACTGAATACATGCTTGTAGTCTAACGAATATTGTCTGTGGAAGTAAGTACTAGATTTGAGACACAATAGAGGTAATGAGATACGAAAGATCCAGTAAGCATCAAAGTGGGACTGCGTGGTTGAGTATCATTCTAGGTAAGGATACGTCATATAAGTGTAGAAAGAGAGGAAATTAACAAAATAAGACTACATTCGATGCGAAGGAAATGAGATCAAATGACACCTAACTCTAAATCTAAATTAAGACAAAATAAATGCAACTATAAATTTATCACATTCGAGCTCTTGGTTGCTTCGAAAAATAAATAGGTGCCTTCGGGTCTAGATAGGCATCCGAAAAATCAGAATTGCTCATTATTGGTTGTCAATTCGCAAATTAGTTAAACATTTAAAGTTGTATATGATTTCGTCAAATAGGCTTTTCCTTGAGCAGCGAACGTAATTGGTGAAATGTTAACTAATATTGAGTTTTAAAGCATCAAATGTTTGAATTTACTTATTGAAAATGATCTCCATTTAGATGTTTACAATAAATACGACCGATAAGCTTCCTAAGCAAAACTGACTAACGTCATAGCACATTATCTGTGCATTGCAACACCCATTAACAAGTAAAAGTGGTTTTTCCCAATACGCACAAACTATTCGTTCGGCTTTAAATCCTATCTTTATATTTTCCCTTGACGACAATATTCACGTAATTTTAACGACGTAACTTCTGAGTAGTTCATTTCATTTGTATTCTTAATAGAAGTGATCCATTTAATAGAACTGTGCTTACTAATTCAGACACACCTTCATGTCAAATTACAACATAGATATTAAATTTTCTGAGAATCTTTGAATTATTGAATAGGATAACCTCGAAGGAGTGAAGAAGTTTCGTGTATATTTAAAAAAGTCTTTCTGTTTTGAAAGTGTCAATCACATTTACTCTAACTGACTTTTAAGTTATGCTCAGAATATATTTACTCTTTAGGTGTAGTTAGCGAGGTTATAGCAATGTATACAGAAAACAATCCATACAGTATATGTAATTTTATAATCTTCATTTATTTCAAATACTCAAAAGGGAAGAATTAAATAAACCGGAGTTAGATAGTCGTTAAAATTTTAAAGGATAAAATCAAATTGTCCTAGTGGAGAATAATTTGTGATATCCATCTTATAACTTAATTTTGACCGATTCATGATTTCTTACAATTTTGAATTAATGAAAAATTCCCATTGTAGGCAGAACACAATTATATAAATAAAGAATATTCCATAGTGTTATTGAATAAGTAAAAGAGAATTCAGTGATGGAATTGTTTTTTCGACGAAATCATGTTACATAGGCCACATAAGGCGATGACTTTCCAAATGCATTTGAGAACACTATCCGGCTTGGATTTTAAATCGAGAATGCAAAGCAATTACTAGTGCTGTACAGGAAAATTTAGTCACCTATGGATTCTTTTAAAGTAATCAACAGTCAAAGGAATTGGAACGAGGGGATATCGAATCAGTAGTTTATGCACTGCTGAAACATGGACAATGTACAAACTCAAGCCCGAACTTTGCATGTAGAAACGATTCGTCTAACCTCTCATCCTTCCTTGCCTCTAATTCCCTTAATGGGTATGTTTCGGTTTTTTCCAGCATGTTTTTCTGAAATTGTATTTGATTATAATTGAATTATCGGAAGGGGTTTTCTGGAGATTTTAGAAATTTCACCAGTTGAAATCATGAGTCAATTGAAACTAGACCATCATGGAAAACCTGGAAGCACTGGACGGCCGTTTCGTCCTAGTATGGGACTCCTCAGCAGTGCGCATCCATGGTCCCGTTCGCTGGATTCAAACTCAGAGCCTTAACCTACTGGACCACTGAGGAGTCCGACAATAGGACGAAACAGTCGTCCAGTACTTCCAGGTTTCCAGTAGTGATTTAACATCAATCAGTTCATGATCTCAATCAAAAACTCAATGATCTCCACAATCCCTATAGTGATAATTATTTTCTTCCTTACGCTTTGATTAGTACGTAACCTCATTTGATATTTAACCTCGAATCCATTTTATAATACAATATTTTCTATTTTCCTATAGACATATATATTTTCCATATAACTAAATATATACGAATGTACAGCTTAAGTAAATGATTTCATCGAAAACAAAAATAATTTACTTCATTGAATTCATTTTTTCTTATTCGAAGGATATTCCTTTCAATGAACTTCTCATCAGGTTCTACGATAATCTTAGGTACAAATTAATAATCTATAAAATTGGCCAGATTTAAGGCAGAATAGATCATCTGAAAATTGTAATATGTGAATGAAGAATTTTTGTTTGTTGTATAAAATCAAATCAAATTGTTAATGTTACAGCTGGGTAATATGAAATTTCAATAGTTGAAATCATGAGTCATTTGAAGGTAGACCACCTCCACTGCTGAGGAGTCCTACAGTAGGAAGAAACAGCCGTCCAGTGCTTCCAGGTTTTCCATGGTGATCTAGCTTCAATTGACTCATGATTTCAACTATTGAAATTACTAAAATCTCCACAAAACCCTTTCTGATAATATGAAGTTGTTGACTTGAATCAGTTTATAAGTGAAATGGAATTGTGCGATAAATGATTAGAATAAATATGGTCAACATGGGGTGAGAGAAAGAATAATGTAATTACCAATTGAAAATTACGTAATATGTGGAATAATATGAATTAGGTCAGGTATAGTAAATAGGGGTGGATGCTGAATAAATATCTCAAAAGGGTTGTCAAGTTATATAATAATAACATTGATAATAATACTAATGACAATCGTAAGATGCGTAGATAAGTTTAGGATATAACAATGAAAATTAGTCAGATTGCGTCACCATATTGTAAAATTGATTGTTGACTATTTTGGCTCGAAATTGTTAAAGCAGAGGCTGAACATATTTCTTTTGAATGCAAAGCTCCGGCTTTTCGATGTGAATAGTAATTGCTCTAGCCATTTGATGGAATTAGGTAGACTGCTGTTAACACGGTATATTATTGTGAAAGATTGCTCAATGTTAGCTGTATGTCCCATTTGAATGAAATGAGCTAAGATGGAGCTGTTAACAGCTTTAACTACACCTTTGCTTAACCACACTGTGAGGTGCTCACGATCCAGAATATACAAATTCCTAGAACATTTGCCAATATAACTTGCTTCACAGGAGCATTTGAGTTGATAGATACAGAAAGAAGTAGCTAGTCTAGGCAATGTATCATTCAACTTCGAAGTGATCATTGGATGTGTGGAAAACATTACTTGTAGTCTACCTGTATTAGAAGTTCTTTGGATCGATCTGCTTAACTAGTCTTGGCATTTCACTAGGTGCATTGCCTCTGAATTGCATGCGTAAATACAGAGGCTTTTTGTTTACGGTTAGGCATTCCTTATGCTCTCTTTCATTGATTATATGTTTATTTATAAATTTCTCCGGATATCCGTTTTCTCTCAGGGTCGTGTGCAATGCCGTTGTTCTGTCTTCCACTGCATCTAGAGAGTATATAGTCTTGATCCTGTGAAGTGTTTTAATCAGGTTCCTTTTGTATTGTAGAGGAACAAAACCAAAAATTTGTATACTGGCCCGTCCTTAAGTTTTCTTGTTTATGTTTCCTCTTAATGACTTGTCTTTCCTCTTTGTAAGTAGAGCGTCTAGAAATTCTATTTTGCCTCCATTTTCTTATTCACATGTGAATTTAATGGACGGATGAACTTCATTGAATCGCTCGAGTGTTTTTATCAAGCCAGTATGGTGGCTAAAAGGATAAACCTAACCTTCAATATATCGACAATAAAATGAAAACTTGTCAATCTGTTGTGTCAGTGGACTGTTTTCTAGTTTAGCGAGAAAAATGTCAGCCGATATGGGACCTAGGTTTGAACCCATCGCGACAACATCTATTTTTCCATACATCTTACCACTGAATTTAAAATGTACGTTTATAGTACAATTTAGTAAGGAAGGTGTTAGAAAAGATTGGCCCTAAAAATTTCACAGCTCACCTTACCCCACGGATTTCCGTCTCCGGCCGTAAGGCCCTTTGAAGAACGGAGCTAACACATTAAAAACCTCCCACAAAAAGGCCGTGCGCGACCGGCCTCAAGCAGTTGTGCCTTGGGGTCTGCGGTCACGCACCCAGGTCTTTAAAACCAACACTAATCTGATTTCCTTTTGAGGTTCCTCAAGAAATACCCTTCCACAGTGTGGGCAACCGGGAAGTGACATCAACCCTCATACCCGTAACAGCACACGAGACCAAGTTGGTCACATTTAAATCCTTCCTACACCTCTTAATAACTCTCTTATCTCCACGACTAACCCTTCTCACGTCCCTTTATCACCTCGCCTCGCTAGTGCGAACGATTCGAGTACGCGGAACATTATTCCTGATCTCCTGAAACCATGCTCTAAACTACACGTAGGAGCTTTCAACGTCCGAACAATGTGCCAAATAGGACAACAGGCTTCCTCAGCTAGAACTTTAGAATCTCGCTCCATCGATGTGTGCTGCGTCTCCGAAACGCGCACACAGGATCCAAGTAGTGTCATTCATTTAACCTCACCATGTCAAAGTAACGAACCAACTCGATTTACGCTTTGTGTATCTGGAAGCACTGATGCTGCTTCCTGTGTCCTCGCTGGCGTAGGTATAGCATTGAGTCCTAGAGCAGAACTAGCTCTCTTAGACTGGATCCCAGTAGACAGTCGTTTGTGCGCTGTCCGACTAAACGGAACAGTAAGGACTCGGAAAGTTAGGGACACTCGTCGTTGCCTCTTCGTCGTCTCTGCCTACTCTCCAACTGACTGCAGCTCAGATAATGTAAAAGATGGGTTTTACAGAAAGCTTTCTGACCTTCTCCGAAAAGCTAGGCGTTCAGATGCAGTAATAGTGGCTGGTGACTTTAATGCTCAAGTAGGTAAACTAAGCGAAAAGGAAAGACACCTAGGTGGATCTTATTGTGTCGTGGCTCAGAGAACAGATGACGGTGACCGTCTGTTGCAGCTATGCTCAGATAACCGCCTGTTTCTTGCAAACACTAACTTTAAGCATAAGGAAAAACATCTTTTAACATGGCGACCCCCTAATTCGTCTCAACGCTGGACCCAAATAGATCACATCGCTATCAGCCACCGATGGAGGGGCTCGATAGAAGACTGTCGCTCATTTTGGGGCACATGCTTAGACTCAGATCATGCTCTAGTGCGAGCGCGTATTTTTCTACGTCTTACTGGACGTAGGAAAGATTGTGCAGGGAAACCCCTTAGGGTCCGACTTAATAATAGTCAAGCTAAGAGTATATTTCAGGAACAACTAGGAAAACAGTTGGGCAGCCATGTAACTGATGCCCACCCCGAGGCAGCATGGAATGACATCCCAAAAGCTGTAGAAACAGCAGTGATGTCTGCAAGTACGGTAAACCATAGCGTTGGGGAGAAACACTGGATCTCAGCAGCATCTGCTGCACTGATAGATGCTCGGAAACTCATTCCATCTGGCTCTGAACATAACGAAGAGCGGAGTCAGCTTAGGCGTAAACTGACCAGAAGCCTACGCAATGATCTTGAACAATGGTGGGTAGCGAAAGCAAGAGAGATGGAAAAGGCAGCGGCAATAGGTAACAGCAGGCAACTGTTCAGACTTGTTAAGGAAACCGGTATTAGAAACCCAACTGTTAGCGAAACAATCGCAGAGAAAGATGGACATATTATTCATTCTCAATCTAGGAGATTGGACCGATGGGCAGAACACTTTAGGGATCAGTTTAACTGGCCTTCAGCCACACTTCGGTTTCCCACGATCTCCAATCTACCTGAATGGCAAGTTGATGTAAGTTCTCTGACTCTTTACGAAGTTGAAAAAGCCATAGGAAATCTGAAGCGTGGGAGAGCGGCAGGCCCTGACAGGTTTACCACTGAGATTTCTAAGAATGGCGGTCCAGTATTAGCAGCGAGATTGACTGAGTTCTTAGGTAGAATCTGGGAACTGGACGTAATCCCATCTGACTGGTCTCAATCACTGATTGTGCCAGTCTATAAGAAAGGACAAAAGTCTTCTTGTGACGATTACAGAGGAATTAGTTTGACTAATATAGTGTCTAAAATATTAGCTTCAATAATACTCCGACGTCTAACCAAAGCTCGTGAAGAGCATACTAGAGAAAACCAGGCTGGTTTTCAACCTGGACGTGGTTATATAGATCAGATATTCACACTACGTCAGGTTCTAGAACGTAGACACACATTCAGACTCCCCAAATGATAGTATTTCTTGACCTTAAGGCGGCATTTGATTCTGTTGATCGTGAGGTTCTATGGCAGTGTTTGTCACTGGAAGGAGTACCAAAGAAGCACATTAACCTTATAAAGGCTCTCTACCCGAACACAACTGGTCGATTGAGAGCTTATGGCAAACTGTCATCAGAACTGATTGCCTCAAGTGGTGTTCGTCAGGGCTGTCCACTCTCTCCATTCTTGTTTAACTTCGCCGTTGATGTGCTCTTAGAAATATCTTGGAAGTCTCGTCAGCCCTTGTGGTCTGGTGTGTGACGAAATGTTATCACGGATACAGTAGGCTCGACTAGCTTTTGCCAACTTGAGTCATTTATGGCGTAGGCGAGATATCCGTCCATCAACCAAAGGACGTGTTTACTGCGCAGCAGTTCGTTCCGTCCTACTTTATGGCAGTGAAACATGGCCGGTAAGAGTAGAGGATGTTCGTAGGTTACTAGTATTTGATCATAGGTGTCTTCAAAACATTGCTCGTATTTCCTGGGACCACCGAGTAAGCAACTCAGTTGTTAGAAAACTAGTACTAGGTAAGGATGGCAAATCAATTGATGATGTAGTGAAACTTAATCAGTTGAGATGGCTGGGACATGTATCGCGCATACCCGACCACCGACTGCCACGACGTGAGATGTTTTCTGGTGTAGGAGTGGGTTGGAAGAAAGTTAGGGGCGGCCAGAATAAATCGTGTCACAAATCCATTAAGTCACTGACAAGTGGACTGAGCCATGTTGGTAGGTGTAGGCTACCTGGTTGGGGACCGCGAGATGATAGCAACCGATGGTTAGAGACCTCGAATGACATGGCTGAAAATCGTTTGCAGTGGGGCAGGCACATCCATTCTCTGTGTTCTCTCAAACTCTAATCTTCTGAATTTTTCATGTCCTTTATTTTCTTTCCAAATCTATTCCACTGGACTATACTCCTTAAATAACATCATCAAACCTTAATGTTCCCTGTTACTACTTATACTTTCACTACCTCTACCACTACGGTATTTGAATGGATAACTGAATCTCTGTTAATGTGGTATGGCAACTCGAACTGATGTGCGTACGTACGAAGTTCCACGTGGTTACTGACTGAATTTAGTAATAATTCCTTGATAATCTCCATAGGGATTTTAGTCTCTATTTCTTGTCTTCTAAAATGTTCACAGATTTTTCAGTCTCTCTGAGCAATTTCGTTACGTCAAAGGACATCATCATTTGACCTTTAGTACGTATGTTTTTGAACTTGTCAACGGACTGGGATACAGCCCTAATACTATGTTTCACTAGGTATTTGTAGAGTGATTTTAAAATGGTTACTGACCACTTTGCTACAGTATGATAAGGGGAATCGTACATGTGAAAAATTGTCCTCAATGGGATTACCGAAAGTACATATACCGGATATCCTATTGAGGCCGATTTCAGACATGTGCGAATCCTTTTATCATACCTTAGCAAAGTGTTTAGTAACCATTTTAAAACCACTCAACAAACACCAAGTGAAGCATAGTGTTAAGGACATATTCCAGTCCGTTGACAAGATCAAAAACATACACACTAAAGGTCAAATGATGAAGTCCTTTTCATTGTTAAATATGGTGAAATCGGACACATAAAGGCAGGGTGTAATATTACTGTTCATTTTGCCGCAAGTAATGCTAAACCTTGTCATTCCAACCCTATTAAGTTGAGTGATTCTAATGATCACTTATCTTTGTCCACGATTCCGAAAAGCAGTATCGAGTCATGTAGCAGTCCAGAATTAAATGACATTCATAATCATTGTGAGATAAAATCTTCTAGTCAACCAACTTCTTAACGGATCTCTGATGTTATTGTACGAGATATCGTTTATCCTAATGATTCACATACTTCCGATGAAATTCCTTATACGTCTGAGGAAAATATGTTGAATGAATCAAATTGTGATCGGAAATCTGATTCAGTTTTGAAAGATGTTGATTTTTCTAATGATTCGTTATTCTCCAATAATATTCTTAAGTACAGGACAGTGGATGTCTATTTAGGCTTTCTCAGTTTTGGTGTTTGTGCAAGTTAGTAGTTTGTTTTACTTGATCGCTCGCTTATAACAAATTCCTACTATAACACGTCCAGTTGTGCATTTCTGGTTCTACATGTCGCAATTTTTCTCGCGATTTTTCGAGAATTCTTACCAAACGCACTAATTCTTTAGTTCATTAGGTACATCGTATGTCTTACAGACTGTGTATTTGATGTAAACACTGTATCATCTGGAATGTACTCATTAGTATGATAGCTTTTATGGAATCTTTTTCGTTACAGAATGTTTAGCATTTCTATGTTGCAGTAGAAATGTATCTACTCCCCTCTCTTGTTCAATAAATGTTGAAGCGGCTATAGAATCAGTAGCAATTTTTAATATTGTGACGGAATTTTATGCCTGATCATTAGAATAAAGGTGTCTGGATGCAGTGAATGGATGTCTACACTTTATACTGTTCAACTAGGTAGTAACGGCATCTGCAGGAAAATGAGAACCGTTATCAGTCACAAGTACCATGGTGACCTTTTCGTAACGGAAAACGTTTCTTGGTGCTTGAATTTCAAAGTCAGAATATGGTGACGTTGTGAGAAAGCTTCAGGTTACTTGGAATGAGAATCAATGAATACAGGTGCATAGTATTGTCAAGAAATGGATCAAAATGTTGTGCATAAATTATCTGTCAGGTCTCAGACGATACTGGCCATTGAGTCAACTTCGAAGTATGATTTTCTCAATTATGACATCCTTCACTATTATTTTCTGCACGACATATATCTGCATTTACCTCCGATCAACACTCAAATATGGAATATGAATATCTTCAAGGAAGGGACTGCGTGCTCATGGAGGGATAACAACACGATCGTTTAAACACAAAATAACATTACGATTAGTGGGTAACTCAGGAGATTTACATTTCAGTTTAGCATCCCATTATTTTCGTATGATAATGAATATACATTCCAAGTATCAACGAGTTGTTTTATAGAGATCTTTATGATACACCGGTAGAGGTTGTACTAGTAAACAACCTGTGGTTTTGACGGGCTTTTCAAGGGTTTTCGAGATAAGCAATTGATATGTTGGATTTCTTCGACACTTTGGTGGATTGCATAATCATAAGCACTCAGAACAATACTTCATCGTTAATCTGTAGTAGATTGAGAACGTGCTCAGGATTTTTCAGGATAATAAGTGAACTTCAAGGTTGGATAATTTGTAACAGTGGTGAATTTGATTATATATAAATATTTATCAAGGCGTTCAACAACCCGAAATACAGCTAATGCTGCTCCCTCAGTTTGCGGATAACCTTCTTAATCAGTAGTAACTTTGCCTGTGCGAATTTCTTGCTTACCTTGTTTCTACTGAAGTTCACTAATACCCACACGTAATGCATCTGTAATAAGTATAGAAATTACACTAAGAGAGTAAGTTTGAAGAACAGAGACACTTTGAAAAACTTTAGTCAACTTCGTAGGCATGACCATGTTCACCACCCCATTTATATGAATCGGATATCAAAATGTGAAATGAACGATTGGAACGACAAGCAAAAATTAGGAATAAATCAGCAAAGGTATTAAAGAGCACCTACTCGTTAACTTAGTTCTATAAGACTTTTTGGAGAATGCATTTGTCAGTGAAGCTAATTGTTTCATATCTGGTTTATAACCGTTAGTGTCCCTAAGCCTACCAAGACATTCAAAACTTGACACACAAAACGAACACCTATTTATATTCCCGGTAATATTTTTCTGTGATTGTCAGTGCAGTAAAGCAATAAATCTCTGGTGATGCCCTAGTATATCAGAACTATGAATGGTGTGATCATTCTGATTAACCTTAACAATTTTAAGTTCACTGGCTACATTATTCATCATTTCCTGAAATGTTGCTGGAGAATAAGTTGAACCAAGTGGAAGAAGGTTGTATTTAAATAGACCAAAGAAGTGTTAATTCTTGTAAAAATAGATGAAGAATAATGTATTGGGATCTACCGTGACATGAAGATTCAGTGATTTTTTAACGACGAAATAAAGACCACATTTTCCCCATTTGTCACACTTTATACATATATCCACATTTATATTCCATATCCATTGTTTCTCTGCACCAACGTTAAAGAAACGAATATAGTTGTTTGCTTATATGCACATACATTATCGCGATTATTGAAAAATAAACGTTATCTACGTGGTATAGTTTTCTACTTCATTGACCATAGTTTTTTATTGGAGATTATAATAGTGTTATAACATCCTATTATATTTTCTTATACTATGTTGAGAATTTGGCTGGGATTATTGTTATTTAATATCTTTGTTGATCAAGTGAACTCATATGTGCTTTTTATCCGAGAAGCAGCTTACGAGTAACATTCATTTCATAGCAACTGTTATCACTTTGTTATTTAATATACCATTTATGTTGTAACTGTAATTTGTTACCTTTTGATTTGCTCATAAACATACAAAAGTTTGTAGTGTTATTTTTTTGGTATATCGTTGGTAACTTTGAGTATTGTTATATCTTGAATAAGCTTTTTTACTGGGTCTCACCAGTAACTCAAAGATAAGCATATTCTAAATCAAATTTAGAGAATAATTTGGAGCCATAAATTTTGTTTAGAGTATCTTCAGTGTTCACCACGATGCACGTTTGCTTTATCGAACGTAAAGCCGATGTTGATCCGTAACTATTATGTATTCTGGGGGTTTTGCCATCGGATTTCAAAAGCATAACATACGACGCACCCCATACTGAAGACAGGATCTGTTCAATTACTGGAAGACCATAAGGAAATATTCACCTTGTAAGAGAGACTGGATCATCCTCTACTTGTGGTTCTGTAGGCTGAATTCTTGTCGTTCTACTGCATTTAGCAAACGCAGCTATCAAACTCTTAGGTAAGTCATCAAAATCATCTCTGAAAGCTGATAAAAGCAACACTTTAACTGTTTTCAAACTTTTTAAACCTAGTATTGACGGTCCCATTTCACCAGCTGGAAACTCATTAGGCATGAATGAAAAATTCTCTCTAATTGGAAATCCACAGCATTCTCCTGTAGGTGGCTTGTGCCTTGTAATCGTCAATACTGAGACTTCGACAGGTCGTACTACAATGTTAGGATTTATAGATTTTAAATTCTTGGATGAAATTATGGCTTCGTTACTGCCCTAGTGCGTTATTCCTCAAATTCTGTTGTTATTTGATTGCTCTCCGATTTCTTCTGTGTTGTAGTGGCTGGTACTATGCCAAACTCACATAGGTTATTCTAGCTTCCTAACAGGCCAATTTGTTCATTCTTCTGAAGCTATATTTTAACCTTTCCACTTATTCGCACTGGACACCTATATTTTACTAGTATGAAGCTCCCGATTAGTGCACGTCTACCGCCTCACTACAGGGAGTCGAAAAAAGATAAAACGAACTGACACTGTTGGTTGTGCTCATAACTAACTAATCAAGTCTTTGTCTAAGCGCCCGTCACATTAATCTGGTCTGATGTGTCTGTAGACTATCCCTGTTGCAAATAACCTGCCAAATGAAGGACAAAATCATCCTATTGTATTAGTGTGACTCATAATCTTTATTCATTTCTATAGGATTCTCAATACTGGTTGGTATGTTTGTGCGTTTCACTTAAAAACTGTAATTCCTTTAATGATTGTGCCAATCCGATTGTTTTAGCTCACTAAAACATATAATCTTGGCAAACATCGGGTGTTGATTTGAAGCTTTGTCAGACCCTCTCTTGGTTTTCACGTCTTCCATCGACCTCACGAACTTTTTACTGATGCAAATATGATCTATCTGATTCTCCGTGGTGTGGTCCGATGAAACTCATGTAGCTTTGTGTATGTGTTTGTGTGGGAATATTGTGCCACCTATAATCATTTGGTTGAATGTACATAGATTTGCAAATCTATCACTATTCCTGTTTGCTTCTAGTGGTCCATGTCGCCTTATGATATTTCCACATCAGCTGTTGCTCATTTCGACTATGACGTTCAGGTTCCTCATGAAGATGATCAGGTCCATTCCTTAGAACTTCGCTATAATCGATTGCGGACTCTTGTAAAATTGATCCTTATTGTCGTCACTGCTACGATTGGTGACTGCAAAACATAAGATAACATTCACTATGATTCACCCATCCTTTGTTTTAAAGACAGGTTTGATAGTTCTGTGTCCATTAGATTCCAATCCTATAAGTGTTTTTCGTGACTCATTCAACAGCCCCAAATCAACTCACTGTGTGTGGAGCATTTTCTTATTCGGAACAAGGGTGCAGCAGCAGCTCTCTTGAATCCATTCTTTTCTGTCCAGTTGGTGTCCAATTGGTTTCGATTATTGCAAAAACCGCAAATTTGTATCTATTCATTTACGTCTGGTATAATCGAATAAATTTTTGTCCGTCACTCCTACGTTCAAACAGAATATTGGCATTTTGGTCGTTACAATTGTTCTTCAATTCACTGGACAGAGTTTGAATGATCGAATTTGTTTACTGCTGTTAGCGTTAGTTCAGCAAAGTTGTTTTCTATGAGATGGGGATGCCGACACCACACCCAACTCTCCATCTTTGAACGGGTTTTAGTCTGGCAACAATCACAGAAGAGCTACAAGCGGAATTTTATTGCTGCCATATCTATATTATTTCTGTGCGAATTGTATTTTGCCATGCACAACTTATTAACTTATAAACTTTTAGTATCCTTCAATAAAACTACGTCAGTGAATCATTCCTCAATATCTGTTGTTCGGAATAGCCAGAATTTTCGATTTCGGTATGATGACCTTAAACGTTTTATCATACTCAATTCTGTAATTTGAGAAACCATAATTTCTCAGATTTAAGTAAACGTTGCATTCAAGGTTGCGAAGATTCAAGTGTTGAAGCAATGTCACATGATGACATTATTGCGATCTCACAGAATGTTGTCTGGAAGTATTTCGGTATCATGAAATGTGGATAATGACGAAAGTGATTTGATAGTGCTGGTTTCATTTCGCGCTTCCATTTTCAGATGTTGTATATGGTTTTATCTTCAGAGTTATCAATTATCCGCAAATGTGATAAAAAGTCGTACTTCTTACATTTACAATTATTGAACTAATACACTGCGTTGAATGGGATATTCGTAGAGTCGTCGCGAATTGGAATGTCTCAACATCAGCAGACACATAAAGAACTACTTAAAGTCCACCCCTCTCACTGATTCGCACTAATAACCTCCTAGCTGAAATGAGCTCACTGACCCTCATATACACTAATGATGCCAAAAGTTTAAGTTTCATTAGAAGCGAAAATGATTCACTTAGGTCTTAAAAAGACACAAAAACAACGAGGAAACGATCAGTATACGACGTATTAGGGCATCTGCCAGAATTTCGTCAACTCAATTGAAAATAAACAATCCACGTTATCTTTGAAAATCCGTTCTCAAATATTTTATCAGTGCGTTTTTAAGACTAGCATTCGCAGAGATCTAGTAAACTGGTCTAAACTAGATTGAGGATGCAGCCAAATTGGATATAACTCTTCCATTTATACGAAAACAACTTGGCATAGTCACATGAAAACTTGTTCTTATAATATTCGAAACGTAATAACAGTCTCATCTCGATCTCCCTAAACGTTGGTAAACTCAGTCTGTACAAAAGAGATATCACTCTGTTATATTCAGTGCAGATATGAGTGATTAAGTGGATGTTGGAGTCCAGAACTCAGACCTACGGATACAGATGTCGATATTTGGTGTCATTTTCGCCAAGCTATGAGAGAATAAAAGATTATCTAATAATAGCGCACACATGCCACATACTTCAAGTCATCAACGTCCTAATAGTGCATCACCACAACGACGTTTAAGCTAAGGCCCAAAAAAGTTTACATCAAAGGGCGAAAATCAAGGAACTCTCACACTTATTTCTCATTTGCAGTTCCTGCCATCCAGGATGCTCTCGTAGTTTAGGTTATTATAGCATCCCCAGTGGATTGTTTTAAGAGGTGACCTGACAAACGCATACTGATTCATCATTTACCTCTAACCGCTTGGAATGGCTCTGCTCGATCCATGTCATGTAACTTAAACACTACAATAGTTAACACAAGTCATCGACTCATTCCCTACTTTCACATTTGTTTCAATTTTCTCTTACAATTAGGCTTGCTCACACGGTCTGGATCACAATTAAGTAAATAATTTGTTTAGTCAATCATAGTAACAACCGTCTTTTATTAGCAATTGTATTTTATTTTACAGTGATACTAGCTGATTTTTCACCCGATAATTTAATGGTTGTTGGTTCCAGTAACCACAATGCTTTGGTAAGAACGTATTTCCTCAAATTTCAGAATAAACAAACCCACAAATTACTACAAAAATGTGTAGAATTAATGCTGATGAATGGCTAAACTACCTTCCATTACACTTTAGTGAAGACGTGAAACGTAATGATTTAACAAGAAGTGACTTCAAAGAAATCAATGAGTTGATAGTTGACACCCTTTAGGTTATTTTATAGCGGATGTGTTTTAATTCACAATTTTTTAATAAGCACCATATAAACAGAGTGATGAAAATTCAAATTTCATGTCGAAATCCACAAGTCGAAACAAGGCAGAAAAGGGAAAGAACGTCAATCTATCTTCCATCGTTCAAGACGTGATCCCCGGGAAAGCTTCAGAATCAGAGTGGTTTGCATTAAATTATTCATTATCTGTTCAGGAATGAGCTGATTGAAGATGATTTTGCAGAAAAGACATGCCATGATATCGTCAACGATATAGTTAATGAATCACTCAGTGCTATATTCCAGATATATTTAAAGAATCAATTAATACCATTTGCAGTTTATCAAGCATCACTGTGCCTCATGCAATACATTGACGTAAATTGCGCCATACAATTTTGTATATTAAAATGCGTAGTTGGAGTTCATGTCCTGCGATCAAGGAGAGCCTCATATTAATCTTAATCCAGAGTGGTTAGAAGATGAACGTACGTACTGGTTTTTATAACCGGACTATGTTTGCTAGTTGCTGAATCAAGTAGAATAGATTCATGGGCTCAAGGAGCGATTTCCAAGACTTCTTATGCAAAGATTTCAGACAATCTACAATCTCAAAAAAATCATCGGGTTTTACAAGGGCTTCAAACTAGTCTTATTTGCAAGTAAGTGCTTCTGTGTTTCATTTGACGAACGTATTTTTTGTCATGAACATAATGCTACTTAAGTGGCTCTTTATCTGACTTCAGTTAGTTCGGACAAATGATCGTTGGTGAATGAATACTTGAAATGTATTTTCTGACTGTTCTCGTGTATTATCATCGAATTACTTGCGTTAGTGTATAACGGAATTAAATAAGTGAAATACAAGAATGAAGTTTTGAATACGCATATTATGAAAGTTGAACTCGTGAGTCATATAAAGCTAGACCACCATGGTAAACCTGGATGCACTGCACGGCTGTTCCGTCCTGGCACGGGGCTGCTCATCACTGCGCACCCGCGGTCATGCCAGTGGTATTTGAACTCAAGGCCTATCACTACTGCACGTGAACGCTTAACCTCTAAACCACTGAGCTGGCATCCGATGGTACGGTTGTTGATCGGAAAGCGAGGCAAAACAAAACGACGAGCAATGGAGTAGGCGAGTATGTCAAATCAATTTTACCAGTATTTATAGTCAGATAAAAATAAGCCACAGACATGTGATGAGTAAGCTAAGGAATGCTCACATGCAAAGTCACAATATAACTTAAGAAAGATAAATAAAGTAGCTTCTCCGAGAGCTAGAATAAGCTATATGGGCTTAGCATAGCAACCGACACTACATATCTCCTTGTGGAAAATAGCCCATTTATTTGAAAAAAATGTTTGATTTCGAAATAACACTGAAGTGATGTATGGTTAACGTTATCAATACCCAGCGAAAAAGTACTATATCCGATAAAGTACAGTATCGAGTGAGGGGTGAGTATATTATACGAAAGTGTTATAATTATGTAAAAAGGTACATGGATATCGTCAAGATGCGAATAAAATGGAAGTGTTAGCATGTGATTATGTGTCAGTTAGTAGGCGTACAAAAACTTAACATGTGTTTATGCCATCTGAAATACTATAAGTACTCTCGAGTTTTGCACATAAAAAAATCTTCTTGCTACATCACACCTTTTCTATCATGTTGAAGTTTTCGTGTAGGTTTTACCTGAAGTTATTAGAAGAGCTTAGGAAGCTGATTCAGCCGTTCAGTTAGAAGACTTTTATGATCGTCCTTAAAGACGAAAACACCAATAATTTTTTCGACTTGAGGCTGACGTTAATGATTTTACCGACGACAGCAATCCAGTCTTACATTTAAACTATACAGTTGTGAAAACGTACGTACGTACAAAGTTCTACGTTGTTGCTAGCTGACTGACTGATCCTATTATTCGTCATGTATAATTTTTCTTTAACAAATCACTCGACTAGATGGAATGATAAAGTGAGTGAATAACTGAAATTATCATAGACTTTCAGGCCTAAACTGAAAGTTCTAAACGAATAAATTTCAGAAGAGAGAGTCATATGAGAATATATATAAACATGCACTGTGTAATCAAAACATTGGCAAATTATTCGACTAAAGTATTACGAATTTAAGTTATTTATCTCTGGATGAAGAGCAAGGCCAAAGAGTAACCAGTGATCCCTTACTTTTATTTGTTGCGAAATATTAGTGATTTCAATAATCCTGTTGAGACCCGAAACCAGACAAATACCTTGATGCTACTTA
The DNA here is from genome assembly GCA_946903255.1 of Schistosoma spindalis. Classification (NCBI taxonomy): domain Eukaryota; kingdom Metazoa; phylum Platyhelminthes; class Trematoda; order Strigeidida; family Schistosomatidae; genus Schistosoma; species Schistosoma spindalis. The sequence continues at coordinate 3,738,980 of OX336418.1, read as the reverse complement.
GAATTTCTTATTACTGTTGAAGTTGTGATGTCATATGGAAATGATCATAAGTTCGTTATGTCTTTTAATGTTCAAAAAGAATCATTTGTATGATTTAAACAAGCGAATTCAAGGTTAGAAACGTCCCACTTTATATGTTTTATTTTATTATTTCAGAAATGAAGATGTTAGCAAAAATAAAGCTATCCGTAAGGAATATACCGTTGACATGTCTCATAGTGAAAATCTCCACCAAATATCTATTCGACAGAAGAAGCCTCAAAAACTGAAAAACAATTTAAAAAAAGGTAAACAAATTCCCTAAACATCCAACAATATTCATGCAATAATCAAAGATCCCTGGTGTTATGATTAAATACTTCGTCCTATCTGTTGCAAAACTTTGTCTGAGCTTTTAAAATTCACCTCACACTTACTCAGTAGTTATTGAACGATCAACACACCACTGAATCCCTATTTATTAAGGCTACGTAACTTTGAACATATTCACTGGAAAACAAGATGGACTGATAAACATCTTTCTCACACAGTATCAAAATGAAGCAAATTTTCCTGCTACTAGGTCACTTATTATTTAAATTCATCCTAAACAAAAATGTTTGGGTCAGTATTGCTTGTTTCCATGAAAACTGTACATTAGTATTAAAAGCTAGAAGATGCTTAGAATTAAAAGTTCCGCTGTCTTACTTGGTATATTCATTATATGTTCTTAAAACAATAACATTCTTTGAAAGTTCGAAATTTACAGTTTCCCTTGTTCATTTTCATGGCAAGATGTGTTATACTTTCGTTCATTTGTGTCAGATAGTATTGATAAAATCTTTAGTTTAAATATACACACATTGTTATTGACCAAACTGTTTATTGTGAATAGCATTAACGTTTTTCAGATGATTGTTATTAATAAGTGACTTGAAAACCATTAAAAATAAAGACGTATTATCCGAGCTTGAGGATATGGGCACCAGTGGATATGGTTAAGATTGAATTCAGAACTATTAACCCTCACAACTACCATGATAACTTTGGAGCATTCAGTAAACTCCAGTGTTTTCCATCTTGAAATTCTGTTGATCAGTAACATAACACGGTTTTAATTCAGTGATTTATATTAGCTCACTCTTAATGTTGTTATTTGCAATAGCATCATCTATCATCGTAAAATGGATCACTTGTCGGTATAATTTCCCATCGCCACTACCCAGATCTCCAATAAACCAGTTTATGTTGGCACATTTGCATCTTAACTACATAGTCATTATACCTGGTATATGAATACAGGTAACATTAAGGATTCATATGTCGTCCTTATCAATGAATGTCATATCAGGGAAATCTACTCGGAGTGCACACATGGCATACGGGACAGATCAATTCGAGTCCTGAATATCAACAACCGGGAATTACAAGACTTATCTAATGGCTTCATACCTTTTAAAGAAGTTACTGGTTATATACCCTTGGTAGCTTAATGGCTGATGACTTTGTATTTATAATGGGGTTCTAGTACGAGGTTCTAGTCTCACTGTAAATATCAACAATGTGATGCAGGTATATCCAATTAACAAGTTTCAAGTAGGATGAAACTCATGTCCGTAACATCGCTCATAGCCATATACTAAATGTAATAAAACAATAAAATACATCGTATGGTTATTTCGCTTTTAAATGATAGTAAATTCTAATAAACTTTCTTTTAAATTATAGATCACACCCGTATACCCACCGAACAAGGAGATTCTTTCCCTCAACTAACTAAACAGTTGAAAGATTCTACATTGAAATCGTCTATAGAAAATTTATCAATGGAAGTGAGATAGTATTCTAATTTTTTTTCAATTTCTTCAAAAGAATATATCAGTTAAAAAAGACAATACCAGTACAGAATATAGTCTAACTAAAAAGAAACCAATGAAGCCACTCATGAAACCACTGCCTGAAACTATGGTAATTATGGTCATTGTTGAGTGTATATACTAAAATATTCTGTCAGTTGTGCTTATTATTGTTAGATGTGTGATGGCAGACAACGGAAAGCTTTGTTTGATTTCTGACTGGAATCCTTCTTATGGGTCATGGATAACCGATGGTGCTAAGGCTTACACTAAAGAGAACCGATTGCCAAGTGATTCCAGGTTCTCAATAGCTGTCTAACTTTGGTCGGTCTTGTCTTTTTTTCCGACGTGGATTAAAATGTGAACACTTAATTTCACCATTCCGAACATTGTATTGGCCATGTCCTAATATCATTCGTTCTGTCTCGTAGTACCAGCATCAGATTACACGTTAAAGAAAACTAACTTAGTTATTTCAGTCCAATCCAGTTATAAAAGAAGAATGTGATTATTCATAATTTTAAGATCAAAGTGCGAACTACTTTTTTATTTGATAGTAGTTAAACAGATTTAGTAAAATATAGTTTTCGAATAAATTCGAACATTTTTTAAAATTATATTTAGCTACAAAACAAACGTATAAATGGATCTGGAAAACTGGTTTTCGACGATGAAGGAAATCTAATAAGTGTGCCTAAATTATATCCAGTCAATAATAAGCAAGATGAGTCATTCACGACTGATTCACACTCAAATGGAACTGATAATAATATTTTGGGAAATAAAATTCCAATTCAATGGCGTTTTGTATCGGAGTCATACTGTAACAGTACAAATAACAATCAGTTTGGCAATAAAATGAATGGTAAAGTAAGAACAACCAGATCGTCCATATCGAATGTAAGTTTTATCTTTTCTGTATGTATTTTCTTTTTATCCGATATTGTGTTCTAAGTGAATTAATGTTGGTGGTGATTGACTTGACCCCAAAGGCTTTATGCTAGCTGGGACTTGTCAATAACACCAACCTGTACTCTTGAGAAAGACAATCCTGACAGTTGGACATGAATAAACTTCAACCAGATGTGTAAACGTACAACTAACCAGGAGTCAACCGATGTCCTGAATGACCGAGGAATGTTTGAATTCCAAATTGTCTTTTCTTTTTTTTTGCAAAAAAGTGTCTTATGAAGGTGAAATATCAGTTTACGTTGACAGTAATTGATAACATATTTTTTTGTAACATTACCTTGATGTGGTAGAAACATTATGTGAGCAATCGTAAGATTCAAAATCAGCTTCTAGGTAGGAACAGTTAGATGGTTAATGAAACTATAAACCTGCGGTAACTGAGATTTCTGATATATGTTTCACACATACCTAGATAATAATAAAATTGATGAAGCCAGAAAGTCGTGCTTATCTGCAAGGTGAATGATGGTCGCTTCTAGCAAGGTGATATTTAGTCATAAACACTGCATGATATGACTACAGATAAGCAGTAATGAAGCAGTTGTAATTATTTCTCGGTTTCATCTGAATCACGATCTTTCGATCTTTTTTCTCATTAGTTTCTGTCAAATGTAACATTTATTTAGTTTCTTTTAACTGGCGACATTATTATTTCATCTTGGCTTCTCTTCAGTTTGTTTTAATTACAACAAATTAAACTATAAAACAGTGTTATCACTAAGGTGAATATGAAATGTTGAAACTTGATTCTTCAACTGGGACTTGTATCCATGATGATCAATATAACAGTTCAAGAAATTACTATTGATCTGTTTGAAGAGTAATGGACTTAATATTCGACTGAGCTTTTTACACTAATCATTGATGTAATCCAGTCTTTGACGATGATAGAGTTCTAAAGGTCCAAGTAAACTATAAACCTTCGAAAGTTATACTGGCAAATATTTCGTTAATTCTTCAATATCCAACATGATAAAATCATTGGTAAGCAATAACATTTAGCATCGTTGGATGCCAGTTCAGTGATCTAGAGGGTAAACGTTCGCGTGTGAGAACGGAGGTTCTGAGTTGAAGTCCCCCGTAAAGCATCGTTGATGAGCACAAATGAAGAATCTCATACTAGAACGAAACGGCGATTCAGTGATTCTGAGTTTTCAATGATGGTCTAGTGTAGATTGATTCATGGATCGAACTATTAAAACACCTGAATTTATTGGATTGACCGTGATCTTTTGGGAGCAAAACATTTAATTGTATCTAATTTTTGTGTATTAAAAAGATTGATGATATCAGTCTTGCATCTCACTTTGATTCGTATAAAAATAGCTTACACCGATTGTCCTGGTTCAATCAATCCGTGATGATGAAACTAGGATGTAACACAAATAAGTTTGTGTTGTGACACCACAACGTACTAAGAGGACAGTGATAAGATATAAATCAAAGGAGTTGAAATAACAATAATAACGGCATGTTAAGTGGTCGGAGGTAGTCGACAGAGAACCGTTGGTGTAGAACTTCATGTAAGCTATCACTTGTGAGTATGGAGGGAGTGTACTTTCATCATTTATGGAACTAATAACTCGTATGGGATCCAAATTTGTATTAGTCAGTTTCGAGATCCGAGATGCTACCAGTAAGCTATTCGGGTTACCGTTCTCTTCTGTTGATTATAACTCAGGAACCAGGTTTTTAAATAAGAAATGCAGATTGTGTAGGTACCTATAGGTTTTTCATTCTGTCGTTGGTATTTAACTTACTGAATTGGTTACATTAACTTATTCATGAATTCTTTCTAACTATAGTCTTCAAATAAATTGAGAACAAGAAATCGTAGTTTAGATTTAACTGATGCCACAATTACACCTGATGCAATACGTTTACAAAAAATTAAGAATGCATGTATCAATTTACCAAATACCATTGATCTGGTTGATTTAGTGGCTGGAGTGACAATATCTGATGGGGAACATTTAAAAATTGGTCAGTTAACGGTAAGTCATTTCTACTGATTTATGTTCGTTCTCTTGTACAGTGATTGAACTGACACGTAGTATAAATAGTTCTTACAAATAAACATAGTGTTGCACAAAGTTGACTACATAAATATCTACTTGGTAAATGAGTGTTATTTCCACACTTGTTTAGTATTCCTCAAACCATTGCATTTCATTAAACTTGAACTAATACAGAACGAGGACAGAAGAAAGCGTAGATGATATTCCAAACGAATGGAATTACATAAGATAGAGTAGCAAAAGGAAAACACCGTTGACACGAATAGGCGGTGAGTAGGAGTTCTCTGACAGTGGCTGTATACACGTGGCCATATACGAGGATTTCGAGAGCGAGAGCGGAGTTTCCTGACCATCGGCCGTATCACAACATTTTCACTGTTAAATAAACGATTTACGTATATTCACCCTGTGGACGTTTTTCAAACGTCTATCATGATACCTAATCGTTAATTCAAATACTTTTATGAAATCAACGTCCTCAAAGTTTTCCAATACTTCCCTCAATCATAACTGATTTGATTAGTGAAGGATTTCATCAACGATCAGTGATCACAATGATTAACATGATCTTAGTTATTGTCAAGAACATAATCGATTTTGGTTTTAGAAAGGAAATAGATTGGACGTATCGATTTTTAATAAATCCAACTTTCAAGTGAATCGATATTACGTCTAAAACAAATATGTTGCATGAATATTTACACACCACGAAACTATTGAATTAAGAGAAATACTACAACATAACTAGTTGCGGTTAGCAACAGTACACTAACGACCTCATATGGAACATTCAATTAAACGATAGACTCATTTGATCAACCATGTCGAAGTCATAGTGTAACCTGTGGGTCCAGGATTCCATCCTATCATAAATAAGTATACGTTCATGCTATAACATTTCAGATCATCACAACTATAGGAAACAAAATGATCCAACTGTAGTAAGTGGTTGGATGAAGTGTACATTGTTATTTCATGTGACGAGCTAGTTGGACGGACCAGGTTGGAGTAGTAGATGTTCAAAACTCTATTTTTTCTGATGATAGAACATAATAAAACCAAAGTCCACAAAAAGAAATCCTTCCATTTGACTACTTTTCATCATTTAAACATTTTATTTCTGAATTTTAGAGTTGATTAATATTACTTTACATAGTGAATATTTTAATACTTGAATGCATGATGTTGCGCACTACTGACTAGCTTCAAGATGGATTTCATGGAGTTCTAGTGAAAAGTCAAGATCACTGGAGTTCAATTCATGTCAGGTGAAAACAGTTATCCACTTCAAACTATGAAAGAAAGATTAAGCAATATCATGAATCAACTAAAGTTATACATCGACACCGTTATAAGCCAGCTCAATGATCTAGAGGTCAGGCGCGATAAAGAAGGTTCTACGTTGAAGTCTCATGTAAAGGATCATTGATGTGCACTACTGAGAAATCTCATACTAAAACGAAATGGCCATTCAATACTTCAATGATAGTCTAGCTTAGATCGATTTATGAATTTAATTATTAAAATTACCACAATCTCTACAAATCTTAATTCTAATAATAATTAATATTTTCATATCCTTATATTTCTGTATTATAATCATAGAATGAACAGTTCACATCTATTCTGAATACAAACTGGAATAATCTTGATGAAATTCCACCAGTCAAAGCAAATTAAACTGATTAACCTTAATGATACATAACTCAATGTGTTAATTTACATGAATAATTTACATTTAAAACAAAAATTGTGTCTTTCTTTTTTACATAAAACTGTATTTGTAAACAAAAGATACTTATCAATACACTTTGATATATTCTGTTTTACTTGGTAATTATGGAGATTGGTAATCGGTATAGAAATCGGTTGAAAGAAACAATAAAGCGATCAGACTGGAATGTAATTTTGTCAAAGACAAATCCCAGTTATTGGTCTAATGATTAAGTATTTGTATGCAATACTGAAATTCATAGGTTTAAGTTTCACATGAGAGATTATAGATGTATACTGCTAAGGAGTTTTATAATATCATGAAATGAGAGTCTAGAACTTTCAGTTATTCAATGGTGGTCTAACATTGATTATTGTGATAATTTAATCGTTGGTTAGATATTGTCATTTGATCAATAGAATTCTATTAACATCACCAAAGTCTAAAGCAATATGATATCAGATACTACTCAGTGAATAATCAGCATACATTAAACTCTTATATAAAAATGTCATAAATTCAGTCTTCATTACTTAGAATACAGATGTATGAATGAAGAATATATTCATTTCGAAAAATTCTCTTCAGTTTCTACAATCATCTTATCCAAATGAACCATTCATGGAGTGATCAGATTTAAGGCAGAATGCATCGTTTAAAGATGATAATATGTGAATTCAGGGAATGTACAATCAAATCACATCGTTCATGTTAAGATGACTTGACTTATAATAATTTCATACATGAAATGAATTTGTCAGGTTAATGATCACATATAAATATGAGTTAGATTGAATGAGAGACAGAAGTGTAATTACAGGTCAGAAGTTATGTAATATGGAAAATAATATGAATTAGGTACAAATTGGTAGGTCGATGAGCAGGGGAGTGGGATGTTGAATAAATTTCCCAAGGCATACCATATACTTCAGTAGTAATCATGAGGTGTGTAAATAAGTTTAAGCTAAGAAGAGGGTTGCACGAACATTATTGGAACTATGTCATCATATCACACCTAATGATCATTCACTAATTAATCTAGAAGTTTACCACAATAAAATGAGCCGTCGAACATACTTCTTTTGAACGCAGAGCTCCGGCTATTTGATCTAAACAGCTACTGTTTCCACTGTCCAATGGATTCCTCGTCTGACGGATATAGGTAGATTGCTGTTAACACGTTGCGTTACTGTAAATTCAACACTTCATATTGGTCATCTCAACAAAAATGTTTTTATTTTGTTTTCTGTTACAAACAATCCTCAATTCACATACTGTCATTTTCAAACGATGCATTTCGCCTTAAATCTGACCACGTTTTGGATGATTCATTTGTACAAGATGTTTGTAGACACTGAATAGAATTTATTGAAAAGCATATTCTTCATTCATTTATATTAAGAATTCCTCAGTGACTTACTTACGCCTGTTACTCCTCGTTCCTCAGTGACTAAAATGTATTTATTATTTCCCAGTTATATCGTAACGAACAAAGAAGTCAAGTGGGGGAAGACCGATTCATTGTTCAGTGCAAAATCACACAGTAGTTTAATGAAATGTGAAAATACACCATTTGCACATCTTCTTTGAATCATCTCTTTTACAAGTATAATTGTTCCTTCATTCCTGTTGTTATCACGATAACTTTCAGTTTTCTTCTCTCTTCTTTTCACTTCAATCCTGTCAATCTCTTTTTTTGATCGTAAACATTCCACTTCCAAATAGTGTTACATACTATCTACGTCGACATATATCAGTAGCATACATCACATCTCCGAATATTATGCATGGAAATTGATTGTAACAAGTTCAGAGAAGACGGTATCTTTCCAAATTTAAAAGTAGCTTAGAAAGTAGTTATGTGAATGTCGTTGTTTAAAAAACACTGTCATATACAGACAGTAGAGACTTTATGTATGATCTTTATTGTTACTTCGATAAACTTAAGTTCAGTCAAATGAACCTTGATGAAAATCCAACTTACATTTTGTTTCCAACACTTATGTAATTACTTTGAATAGTTAAGTACTTTATATGAATTCATCATTTGTTCTCTCGATCAATATTCTGTATTACGTAACTTATTTCACAGTTTATTATCCTCTTCTACCTGATGGTTAACGTTATTTTTTAACACCATAGACACGCCTAATTTCATGCTATAAAATTTCAGACCATCATAACTATAGGAAATCAAATAATCCAACTGCAGCAATTAGTTGGATGAAGTGAATATTGTTATTTCATGTAATGAGCTGGTTGGAATGGATTGTTTAGAGTAGTAGATGTTCAAAACTCTACTATTTCTGATGAAGGAACATAATAAAACCAAAGTCTACAAAATGAAGTGTTGGGACTAAGACACTCTATTGACTGTAGTGAATTCTGTTATTATTAAAATTACTCTTACTTGTAACCAAGGTATCTAATGAAACTATCTCCGAATAGACAGAAATAAGAGTTAGCAACAGTCTAGCATTAAATTGAGTAACTTTCTACAGAATGATTCGTTTTAAATTGTTGTTACCTGTGGTCAAATTGTTTGTCAGCTGTAGCAGCCATCATCTATGTCTAACTTAAAATTCATTTTGATGTTAGACAGTCAAAGGCGATTGCCATTAAACTGTAGACATAGGTTTTTTGGAAACTCATTACATAAGTGCTGTCACAATTCTGAAACAATTGATCCTTCTCTATTCCCTAAAACATTACATGTCTCATCAATTCGTCATAAAGTAAGTGATATTAATGCTAAGCATTTTAGAACAGAACTAATCTTCTAGAAGACTGAAACATTACATGTGTACAGTTGTGTATTAATGTTAACTCATAAACAATCAGAATTATGTATTACATGTTAAACTGTGACTGAATAGCTTGGTTAAACATTTCAGTCCGTTACAAAGAATAGTATAGCTTCAAATGCCATATCTGACCTCTATAACATTAGAGATTCGTCTTTCTAACGAGTGTTAATGAAGACGAAATCATGAAATACTTCCATTTGATTGCTTTTAATCATTTATACTTTTCATTTATGAATCTTAAAGGTTATTAATGCTGTTTGAGATAATTAATATTTTGTTTGTTGAATCGATGAGGGTGTGCGCTAGTGACTAGCTTCAAGATGGATTTCATAGAGTTTTAGTAACAAGCTAAGACCGGTTGAGTTCAATTATTGTAGGGTGGAGACAGTTATCCACCTCGGACTATAGGAGAAAAGTTGCGCAATATCATTAATCGACTAGATTTACACATCGACACCCTTGTAGGTCGGTTCAGCGATCTACAGGTTAAGCGCACTGACGAAGGTTCTGCGTTGAAGTTCGTCGGAAGGGATCGTTGATGCGCACAGCTGAGGAATCACATACTTGAACGAAAAGGCCATCCAATAACTAGATGGTGTTCTGAATAAGATCGATTCATCAATTCAACTATTAAAATCACTACAATCTCTACAAATCCTCATCCCGATAATAATTAATATTCTTATACCCTTATATTTCTATATTATAATCGTAGAGTGAACAGTTCACGTCTATTCTGAATACGAATTGGAATGATGTTGACGAAATTCCACCAGTCGAATTGAATTTATTTAATTAACCACAATGATTTATAATCTCAAAGTATTGATTTACATGGATAATTTATATTTAAAACAAAAATTGTGTCTTTCTTTTTACATGAAACTGTGTTTCAAAACAAAAGTAATCACCAATACACATTGATATATTTAAATGGATTAGCTTTTGTGTTAATTGTGGTTATGGGGATTGGTGATCGATGTAGAATTAGGTTGAAAGGAAGAACGAAGCGATCAGATCGGAATGTAATTTTGTCAACTTTTGAATTTGATTAAGACCGACAGATCTCGTTGTTGATCTAGAGGTTAAACATATTTGTGTAGAACCAGAGATCTTAGGTACAAGTCCCATGCGAGAGATTGCGGATGTACACTGCTGAGGAGGAGTCTTATAATGAGATAAAATGGTTGTTCAGAGCTTCAAGATTTTCATTGGTGATCCAACATTGACTCTTTCATGGTTTCAATGAAATGAGTGAAATGGAGTGTAGATTTCGTGGTTGGGGTTGTGATGTGTTTTGCGAGTAACCAAAGCACAAGGTAAGATTAATGTTTCGTCCTGTTTCGAACTCATCAACGGGATGTACTTTTGACTGTGTTGATATTCTCACAGAGCCTCCAACCTAATACATTTTGCTGAATCTACTGTATGAACAAAGTGTAACATTACAGTTATATTGAGACACAAGATACACAACTCATCAACGATTGATCACTATCTAGTCATCAGTATAGACAACGGGATAATTGAAACCATCACTAATATTGATATCTTGACCTTGAGATAGAATTCGTCTCCTTTGTTAGAGATTTTGCAACATCGAACTGAAAGTAAACTGGAAGAACAGCTCTTACATTGAAAGAGGAAAGGTGTTAAGGAGATCTATAAAATTCTTCGAAGAAAGCCCACAGGAAAATTGGAAACGCTGAGAAACATCTTACATAATTATCATTTGATAGACGTTTCTCAGAAACATCTAGACTGTGTAAATTAACGTGTCACATTTCAAATCCTATGATAACCTATCCTGCTACCGTGTTTAGTAGGGTTCAAGAACTTTTCAGAAGCTCAAGGCTATCTGGAATACCATAAATACCCTAAGTTTGTTATACATAGACGAATTTTAGAGTAAAGCGTTCCCTCCATAGTTCGCGTCTTTCACTCATATTTGAGTTGTCGTGTAGATTTTGAAGACATCATTAAACTGAAACAAGCATTCATTTGGAGGATTTATCAGTATATGAGTGGCTTAGATGCTAAAATTATATTTGATATAATACCAATTATTACAATACGTGGGATACTCAATGTCCATTGGCCGGATACCATGAGCAACAGACGACTGTGGTAGAGGACAAGCCAACTTCCAGGAGGAAGTAAGCTTGAAGTGGATAATACACACATTGAAGAAATCATCAAACTACATCACAAAGCAAGCGCTAACCTGGAATTTTGAAGAAAACGGAGTAGTGAAAGGTTAAAACATACTGAGTCGAGAAAAAACGGGAACAGCTATGAATAGGATGAACAGCGATTGGAAAGGGTTACCAAGGGCAGAGTGATCGGCATATGCTCTATCAAGAGGGGTGAAAGGAGTAAGTGAGTAAGTTTTCCGTGACTATTCATAGTTGAGGCAAACATTACTATGAATTACCACGCGAAATATTTATTTTCAATTCATTTTGTTCTTAGTAAAGTAACAATCTTTCGTAAAATAAAAATCAGATTCATCGGTATTCTGTGTGCGTAGGTGATTGTCCGTTAAATAAACACATTATTAGAATGCGACATTGTTTATTCTAACTGAGATCCATATATGGCTCACTAAACTATAGATAATAACATATAATTTAATTATTTAGATAGAATATGGTGATAGACAATGAGAAATTTTAATGATTCATATTTTACAAACAACTAAGGTTAACAGGCAGATAGTTTCAAATCACGCTATCAGATAATTTACACTATCATAATTATTTTTAAAGAAATAAGCCAGTTTTTAAAAATTCTGAGGTGGAACCGTCTTCAAATATAATGTGAGTTTGATAAGACGTCTTTGAATAAGATATTCTTAATGGGGATCCATTACTGCATTGATTAGTCCACTATTAAATAGTCACGAATTCTCACTGGAACTTCATCAACCGCATCTTGCAACTGAGATATATTGTACGAAATTTACACAGAAATTAAATCCGACAATTTTCTGGAAACAGGAAACTGATATTACAGTTTTTGGGCAACTGGATGAAATACCTCATCAAACTGTCAAAGTCCATATACAATGTGTATAAAGTTGATTACTTTTGATAGTATAACACATGTGTATGAATAGAACTCAATGATTACCACATATGAAAATAATGAATGAATTGAGCTACTGGATTTGTGATCTGAGTACTACACTCTTTCTTTGTGCAGAGTTGTGTCTGCATCATTTTCAGTTATACCAGCTTCAATTCATCAATTTCTAGCCGCCTTCTGTGAACTCACATTTACACAAACCAAACTGACCGGGAACCACAAATATGTGGAAATTACCCCGCAACTAAACCCAGAAAAACTTACAATCACTAGGATATTGTAGAAAAAATAATAATTCAAGTATTCTGATTAATACTGATTGACATTACACTACGGTAGAAAACCCGAATGCAGTGGACGGATGTTTTGATCTAGTGTGCGACTTTTTAGAGGCGTAAACCCATAAAAACATATAGCAATCAAACAACGTAACTTCAGTCTTGCGTCCGAACACCTGACCTCTTGATAAACGGTATGAATGTCCGAATTCAATCAGCCAACAACTTTCGTCATTGTCAGAATTCGGGATGAACAAACCAGTTCAGTTGTTTTTGTCATTGTAGGTGTTAGCCTATGGAATTTGAGTATGATGAAGGTGGCCTGTTGTTAGTCACACAAAGTCTTTAATGATAAGTTAGTTTGGTATAACCAGTGCAGCAGAAATATTATAATGATTTAGAAATGTACAAAATGTGGAATCTTTAGTGTCATTTGTTATGTTTCATTTTAGCTATGGGTGGCCATCACATTTTCTAAAACATCGGTTTATCGTAAAATTGGAACTACAAGTTATGTGAACTGATTCAACTCCATGAAATGTTGTCAGCACGTTATAAGTATGTATCCTAAGGAATTCAAGAATCAGAATATTGTGGGTTTGGAAGTTCTGAGTGATTATCGGAACTGGATGATTTACGTTTACATATTCACTTGCTCATTTTTAACCTTCGTGGAATATAGAGCGCTGACCAGCGGTCTCGAACAAAGTATGTGCTGGACAATTCTTTCCAGCTCTTTCGAAGTTATATTGATCATTCCGGTATTTGACTTGTCTTCAGCACATAGTGTTCATTGTTGTGCCTTCTTTACTCCTCCTTTGAGAAGTCCAGTTATGGGACTTCATTTGTGACTCAGTTTGATGATTTTCACAGTAGGTTGTTGCTGACCTACCGATCGGGATCATCTTGAGTATTGTATTCGGCGCTTGCGCAGAGTTATGAAGGTCTTCATAATTTAGTTGATCCCTAGAAGGGAGAGAAAATGAGAGAGTGGTCGTGTAGTTGTCCAATGAATATGTTTAGTAGTTTATACTAAACTTTGAACACTTTTGCATTCTCAGTAACGTAAATATATACGTCTTTGAAATTTCTATTTATTATCAAGAAACTTTTGTAATCCAGGGATGAATTCTCTCAGCTTAAGGTTATTCTGATGATCAGTCTTTTTGAAATGTTGCTCTTTCACGACATTCTAAACAAGTACTCTTTACATGATTTAACAGTAATTGTTTGAAAGTGACGTAGAAAATGAAATAACCTTATCTGGAAATGCCAAACATTTCAGTAGGCTGTAGACATCAGTCACGATTGATGCGTTGAAATGTGTCACAACTTTACCAACCTTAACATCTGTCCTAATTAAGTTCCATGTTTTCAACTTTTATATGCATTTTACGAAGGTTTCAAAACTTAAGTGTATGTCAAATTGTCCAACCACAGGCTTAATCGCGAAGTAAATATAATGAATTGTAGTATTCGAAATATTGGAACCAGAAACAGAAGAATCACGGATATCACAGATATCCTTGTTATCTAACACATTAACACGAATAATGTTGCTAATTCTGAGTTTTGTGCAGCTAGACAGCAACCGCATAATGAAAAGGATTTCGTGTTACTGTCTTACATTCGTATATCTCGTCCTATACAAATGTGTCAATGGTAACATTTCTGTAGAATATCACATATCAATATCAAATTTCTGTTGTCTGGCAACCTGATATGTGCTCGATAGTGAAACCCCAGTTATTGAACCCAGTCTCACTAACGTTGTCATGATTAATCCAACACAGTCATCATGAACTTCACCGACAGTTACAAATTTGCATCATATGTAGATAGCAGCAGTACAGAGGGAGTTTTCGAAGAACAGAATGTGGTCAATAAATGTGATGGATAAGAACATGAATCTTTGCTAATATGCGACAAACTGTGTGGTAAGATTTTGATCTACTTGTAGTGATCTAGATTATCCACGACTGACCATATTCCTTCCATTCTGTACCGAATCGGGGGAATAAATTGTTCCCAGAGTAATAACCAAACGATTGGATTCGTCAGCCCCACATGATAGTAGAAGAATTTTGATTATTAGATATTTGCAAGTTATCGTCATAATTTAATTTATTGGCTAACTGTCAGTCAGTATCGGAGCGTTGAACGTATTCAGCTTGTGAATGAAAATTCCAGTCGTTGGCTGTTTTACAGTACAACCTGGTAATGAGAAAGAGTTTGATAACTGACGTAGTTACTAAAGTAATCAATCAATTGAGATTGCTCGTGTTAACTAATTTGGAACAGGTTGTGAAATTTTATTGTAACATTTGCTCACGGATAAACCGTTTAGTCAGTTGAAATCAGTTACCCTGATTACATGGGACAGATACATTTCTGATATACCCAATTGTAAAAAAATTGGTTTATGAGACGAAAGATATTTATTTAAGCTTGTTGATAACAGGATACCTGCGAATACAAGACTTGTGATCAAAGTGATAGAAACTTACAGCATACGGTGTATGACACTAGAAGCAGTGATGATAAGTTAGATCGAAACTAGTGGGTAACGTGATTGTCCGAAATAACTTGGTTCAATGTATACATCGCGGACATGAACAGTAAACGTAATAACCCAAGAATTATTAGAAAATTCTTTGATATTCTCTGTGTAGATTGTATTGAATCAAAAGCTTCACTGAATAAGGTTTATGTTATGCAATTCATAATGATGCATGAAGAAGACACAAACCAACATCCACTGACTATTATATGACACGGTAAGAACGAGGAGTGCATGTGGTAGCATCAACTGCGTAATGATAGAGATTAAAAATATCAGTATTATCTAATAATGATCCTGACCAACAATCCAACATAGTGTGAGAAGATTTAAAATGATGTTATAACACTATTATAATCCTCAATCAAAGGCCGTGGTCAATAAAGCAGAAGAACAGACGGCACAGATAGTGTTTATATTTCGACAACCGCGGTAGTGTATGTATATATCCAAGCAATTATATCCGTTTCTTTACCAGTGATACGGAAAAACAATAGATATTGAATATAAATGTGGTTATATATAAAATATGAGAAATTAAAGAAAAAGAATGTTTTTTTATATTTTTGTTACAAACCTTATTCGATATACATATCACAATAGAAGTTACAATGTTTAATATAAGCCGAAGCAAGACCTTCTATGAATTACCACGCGAAATATTTGTTTTCAATTCATTTTGTTCTTAGTAAAGTAACAATCTTTCGTAAAATAAAAATCAGATTCATCGGTATTCTGTGTGCGTAGGTGATTGTCAGTTAAATAAACACATTATTAGAATGCGACATTGTTTATTCTAACTGAGATCCATATATGGCTCACTAAACTATAGATAATACCACATACTTTCATTGATTAGATGGAATGTGGTGATAGACAATGAGAAATTTTAATGATTCATATTTTACAAACAACTAAGGTTAACAGACAGATAGTTTCAAATCACACTATCAGATATTTTGCTCTGTTATTATGACCATCAGTTTTAAAGAAATATATTTTTATGAAAACTCATATTAGATTGAATAAACTTAGATAGATTTGAAGATCATATATGATTTTGAAGCACACAATCATGACTAAATCGTCAAGTTGCAGTCGTAAATCTAAACAGTTTTAAGAGGAGAAGAGAAGCACATGTTAGGTTCAGGTTCTGTTCATCCAGTATTTAATGTTTCTTTTAGACAATGTAATTTTCTAAATCACTTCAGCCATACTTTCGAGATTTCAAACATATCATGGTATTTAATTATTGAGAAATGTAAATCATGAGTTTCCACTTGACCGAAACAAAGAAAATATTTGCGAATAAGTGAAGTTACGACCATACGGTAATAATCATTATGGAAATGAAATTACACATCATTATCTCTATGACTGTCACCAATCAGCAATAAAACGAATGGAGACGTTTCACTGAAGAAAGGTTTATTCTTGAGATATCCACTCGTAAAATTGTACAATCGTATTAATGAGTGTAATTTTAAGCATGTAATATTTTGTGGTAGAATAGAGGAATTTTACCGATTTATCAGATAACCAAACTTAATGGAGTGAAGGTCAACCAAAAGGAAGTAATGTTACACATAAAAATATATACGTTGAATCAATCATCAAATTAGGGAATAGTCATCAAAAGGATTTGATCGATTAAGCAACAGAACACGATCCATGTGATAAACTAAACGCAGCAGTGATACAAGGCATGTTAACCTTTAATGAAAAAATCTATAGCAAATGTTGACAGCAGGTGACTCGAGAGACAAGTAAACTTCGCAATCTTTACCACATAAGAATCAAATGGCCGATCCATATAAGCTAGACGAATCCCTATTGAAACAAATGTGGCTGCAATGTTGACCACAGCATTACAAGAAACCGTAGTCACGGTTCACTCCAAGCGAACAAGATTGATATTCAGTATAGAATGATATTTACATAAAATGATACACTTGAGGATACAGCTCGAATTAGAACAACTTTCATTGGATTTCTTATTGAAATATATATTTGCGGATTATCGCGCTGAATGCAAATCGAACATGAAAGCCCTGGCAATTCGAGTAACGTACAGTTGACAAACGAAGAAACTCAAATTATCTATGTAGACTGGATATAACATAAAAAAACTGAGCATATTAGAATTTCTAATATAAGTGTGGTTGCATGTCTCTGAATAAGATAATCTTAATGATTACACATTAATTCAATAATTAATTGCTTTTGTTATAAGAGGTTGTATGTTAACAGATCTTCACTTGGATTTTAAATGCGTTTTTCAGATTCCTACGATAAATAATGAACATTTTCTGGGATCGAATATCATCGGTAAATTTCAGTGTGAAACAAGTAAGAAACATTTAAACGAATGCAGTTAACATTTTGATGTACGGTGACATATATTTTCTATCATCCGTATAATGAGACTCACTTAACTAGATATCTCGAGTAAAACAACGAAGTTGTATGAATATCAATTGCAAAAGTGTGGATGGCTATTCATAAACGTCTCTTTTTTATGATTGCCGATTGACTGATCGAGATAGGGATATGTGAACGACGGTATTATTCAGACAATCCATCTACTGAATTATTCACTCATTCGCTCACTCACAGTACGACAGTCATACTTGCGGTCTTCAGTCACACCATCACTCAATGTAGAAGGCAGTGTGTTTTGTATGAAACAAAACTAAGGCAGCGGTACTTTGAACTGATATTTCGTTTACAAAATGCCTAATCGATATGCTTCACTCAAATAATCATTCGTTGTAGAAGGATGAAGTTGAGTTTAGAGACAGGCATTGAGTGTAAGTGACTAGGTGCGATAGAGTGTTTTGTGATTGAATGTGAGAAAATATACTGTGTTTGGTCAAGTGGTATGTGCTGATCAGTTGAAGCGTATTAGTGGATCATTAAACAGTGATGATAATTTTCTTTTTCGTATTGTTTGTTTGAATCATTACAATGGTGTTTTTGACTGTAATAGATCAGTCTCTTATTAATATATGTGCATTCTGTGAGGATTGTGCGATGTTGCCTTAATTCACAAGTATTGTAGGCAAAGAAGGATGGTGAACAGGAGTGGAATGAATTGCAGTCACGATCATCAACGGGACGATCCAACAAACAATACTGAAACGAATCAGAACTTCACCTAATTGCACAAGCCAATGGGTGTCTGGGCTGAGTAGCCTAGTGTATGATGGGACAGCGTTTGAGGCGAATGGTTCTTGGTCCCTGTCACATACTGACTATCAGTAGATTAGTATCTCACCCATTTGAATCACTAGAAATGGTTTGTGAGATGAAAGATTTCATATGTGCAAAGCCGAATCCTTTTTGACTGTTTTGAGATGACCAGGAAACAGCGTGGTGAATAGTTCCAATACGTCTTTCAGATTCCCACGAAAATGCGCAATATAAGTATGTAAGTGAGCAGTCCATGTAACCTTGGTGAACGATTTTTTATGTCGTTCAGTTTGTTCATCTGGTCATTTCATGTATTTCGTGATAGGATTAAGGTTAATGTCAGCTAAATTTCAATTATTGCAGTTGGCCTCAGTAGAATTTATCAGTATATAATACAATGAACATTATATGTTAAGTCATATCCCATTTGTTTATGCTTAATAGTACCCATATATTGGTAGTAAGTACAATACGTTTACTGGCCTCTGTTGAAGATTTGCGTGAGAAGGTTGAAATCACTTAACAAAGGATAATCTTAGTTTCGATTAATATAAATCACTGAAGTATACCACATGTGACCAATATGTTGTCTAAATGACTTTTTGTGAAAACTGTTTGACCTTAAGTAGACAATAATCTATCAGCAAACGGCAACGTTTCACATTTAAAATATGACAATCGTTTGCGCTGTCATCATGGAATTATATTGAAAAATTAAGATAAGGATTTATTATGATTAATGACTTAATTTATTATTATGTGTTTGGTACAATGTAGAATTCTCAACACAAGCTATTTTAATAGGTTTCTTTTACAAAAAATGGAATAGAAGTGAATACATTGAGAGCTGCATATATAAGATGCGTAGATAAGCTACCTGGAATTCAATGAGATATCGTCTTGAGATGGCTCGGAATCTGTATAATGAATTTATTTCGAAACGTGTGTCAGAATACAAGTTACTGACTGATGATTATTATCTAATAAGATAACACCTGTTAGGCTTTGGTAAGATATTGGATGTCTATCCACAACCATATTAATTATGATCTCAAAAAGAGAATGAATGAATATAGTGGAGAATAATAGGTTATATGGAAGAATTAAAAAATCTTAACAGTCTATGTCGCGTCACCCCAGAAGCATATAGGTTCTTTATGCAATAAGTTGTACTGCGTACTTACAAACCTTTTGTTATTATTAATATACAAAATGCAGAAGTCGATATAAGGAGACACTCCACCGAATACTTTATAATCTGAATCATACTCTTTCTGAGAACAATAACTCATTTACATTTTTACATACATAGATAAGTTTCCTTCTGATAATTAAATACCGACTAATGGTATCGAATGGACAGTGTATTGCTAGAATCCATTTTGATGTTGATGAATTCGGGAATTTACGCACCAGGTATTTATTCCACTACACACTGTGATACTCGAGGAAACAACATTTTGATTATTGTCAACATCTTTTCAATGTGAAACAATAAACGTGTTTTGTATTTAGAAGTACTACTCGCAAATATCACACAGACACAAGTATTCATGACTTGTTTCAATAAAATTATTATTCGTTTACCAAAGTTTCGACTTCTATTCATTCATTATACTTTGATGAACACAATATGTCATTGCATTATCTTATCACACTAATTTACTTTTATCCTTTAACACCAACGACAATTAATGAAAGCCTAAATGGTGTGTGGGAACAATTCAATGAAATACTATGATTGAATTCAGCCATCTTCTTGTGTTTTATTAACTTTATTACTTTTCAGATATAAAAATCACTATTGTAACTACAACTCTGTGTCTGGTTCAAGAAATTGTTCTTGATTTCCAACAGTTCGTCATCCATTCATGACAATCAATGGCGACTTCAATCTACATAACTGAATACATTCAATTCCAGCTCTACGTTATCAATAAGATATTTTTTATCTATTTTGATCTGAACATTTATTAACAGTCGGTGGTATGATATGGTTGACAAATAGAATGGATTTGCCTTTGTCCAGAAGTTGAAATTTCATATTGAACGATGATGAAATCGTCTAACCAAATGTTTTGTTTTGAAATAAAGTTCAAATGCGAAAGTGTGAATTTCGACACCCTATGAAAACAGTTTGTGCTACTTTTATTTTAGTCAATCAAATCAAAGGAAAGCACCATTAACAGCCAATTAACAGAATTATACAGACAACAAATTGTTTGTTCGCGGACATATGAGCACACAATTTTAATTAAAAGTTAATCGATCATTTATTTTGAAGTAGTGTTAAACGCAATCAAGAGACTTTTCATCAATAGGGGTCGGGAATATCAACCAACGGTGGACAAATGTGAGCCAATGTTTTCAATAGCTAGATGAATATTGAATAACGATGAGTTGGTCTACCACCATGATTGGTTAACAGTGAACACACTATTTTATCAAATGTGATCTTCTTAATGGTCACTTTGAATAACCGAATCAGAAAAAAGCAACCAAACAAATGGAGGGTCTATATAAATCTGAAAAATGTTAATAAAATTTGTCTTACTACTTTGAACGAGAAGATGGGGTGAGTGTTGGCGGAACACACGAAGTAAATGGGTGTATCATATGAACTAACATGTGATTCAATGAGATAACAGTGTTTTCTTTATTTGGACTATTTTAGATACAATTCCGCATCTGGCCATTCGATATCATTTTGTTTGATTACCGTCTTGCTTTACGAATTGTTCCACTGTCAAGACATATGCCAACAATCTGAATTGAAGAAATATAAAAACGTAATTTTTGAAAATGATTCATATTTATATGTAAGTAATTAATCAGATTCTAATACACATATTCAGTCTCACTATTATAATTACTCAATGAGAATCCGTCTTAATCAGCCTAATCCACTTGTCAATAGCAGTTTTAAAGAATTCAGTGGTTATACAGTAAGTTGACTATCGCTTGTAATGCAGTTACATATGCATATGTTTGCATCATTTTAGAAATTTACACCGAAATTCAAGTTCAAATATTACGGTAGTGACGTCGATTACTTCGAAGTTTACCCGGTTGGTAAGTCAATAATTTTGTTTGAGCTAAAATTGTTACTGTGTTTTCTTGATCATATTTCATTTCACGAATCAATATTGATTTGATTTCTTTAGTGAATCAGTTTAATGCTTTTTTGGCATCGAAAACGTCTTCGGATAACTTGTCTTGTTCAAAGCGTCAATGGTGTGTTGCCTTACAGCAAACTAAATATACTTCATGCAATTCATTGAAATCTTTAGTTTGTTTCAAAATCTTTTAATTATTCAACGGAAATTCATCGGTCAAATTAATTGTTTTCATTACACATACAGGTGCCATGGGTATGTACGGAAAAACCTCACTCGGACAAGTTTCAAATTTTATATTAGAAGACTTTCACTATAAATTTGGGGTTTTCGATGACAGTGAGTTCTTATATTATCCAGTTGTCGTTTGTTTTGCTTCTTTATCCACATTTATTTTGCATAAATTATTTAGTAGTTGACTTGTTAATTACACTAGAGCTGGCCAGTTCACGATGATAACTTTGTTTTTGTGATTTTCCTACAAGAGCACGTGTTCACGAAACCTATTGTTTACTGTCAAAAAAGTTAAATAAAACAGAGATTAATCCCAAAGCAAACACACATTGATTGATTAGAAACGGTAAACCGAGTGATGCAACTGCCAAAGTCAAAATCACCTACTTTAGAGTCTAACAAAACTACAAATTATTAGATATCTCACCGACACGATACCTCTTGGTAGAATAAATGAATCAGAACGATTACATTTGCAACATTAAGCGGTGTTGTGAGAGAGATAATTTTGGATTATTGAAGCCCCTGAACTGTTAAATTATATTTGATGCCCTTCAATATGCTTTTAGCCATACTTGATTCAAATAAGTTTAGTGTCTCTGAGTTGCTGCTTGTTGATCATCAAATTTTCAACTACATCTTTGCAATCATATTCGTGTGATTATGAACTTCGAATCCAGACAGTTCGTGAAACAACTGATCAAGAAAAGATCATGAACAGATGCTAGTACTAGATGAATTACTGGAATCAGAACACCTAAGACATCAAGGTTGCATATATTTATTTTGGTCAGTTATCAGAATTGATGAATTACAAAATCTCTGAAAATAATTTTGTACGACCATGGTCGAATAGATATTACAGGTTCTTTACTAACTTAAAAGCTCCTACAACAAATTTTACGGGAGAGAATTATTCTCAGATGATTGGATTGAAACGCTCATCATATCGATGAAATGGCAATATTCCTTGAAACCTCCTAATAAGAGATGATTAAGCATTTGCCCACGCCGGTCCATTTTAATCTCGGAATTAAGATGATAACTTGTATGCAAAAGCAGTCCAGGTTAAAACGCAGATTTATTGAAAGTGATAGATATTCATGAGGCAGATATTTAATCATCTATTTTGATTTTCTTTATTTCAGATGAATTATTCGCTATCAAATGGTTTTCCAAAGAAGATAATGTTACACGTAAGTCAACAGTGAATGAACGTTTAATCACATGTGAAATCTAAACACGTACATTTTTACTCATCATGATTACTCACAGTTTGTGTGATTCGATTCTTCTCAGAAACTGACAAAGTTAAAATTTGCCACTTTTCTGTGAAATGAGGGTAGAATTATATGTGAAATCCAACCACCGTCTGAAAACGCTGACCAGGACTTGAAGAACAGTTGACAGGAACTTGGAGAGACCGGATTTGACGAGTAATAAATTAATCACTATGAATGATTCAAGTCACGACTTCATTTCACTTGTGGAAAAACAAATGCAGAAATTCACTTTCGTTTACAGGCTTTAAAGAACTTTGATGAGAACCTTGTGTTTCAGAAAGGATGAATTGTGTTGCGTGTTCGTCACAAAGCCATTTCTGTGCACAATACACTCACCGGCACATCCATTCATCGCATAGTCATTCCTAAATATTGCCTATTCAAATTAATCAGTCGTTAATGCGTTACATAAAAAGCTATTCATTTATCTATAACAACAAACGAGGACTATGATCAGAATCAGCCGATCGATTTAAATGATAATATGTTTCGCAAAAAATTAATTTTCCAAGTTCTATTTGTAAATGCACACTCCACAACTCATTCCATTGTTTCAGGGGTCTTTATAGAAAATATTTCGTGCAAGTGATTACCTCTCCCACTATCAGAACGTCATGAAAAACGTTGTGATTTGTTGTTTCAATAACAATACAATGTAAAAGCAGCTTCAGAAACTATTCACTTGACATTCATTTTAAGGGATGCATGCTTGTTTTGTTCACACGACGTTCACGTGAATGTATTTTTTACGAATTCAACTGTATAAAGCATTTGGGATAACACGGTAAATATACAATGAAATCTGGTCACTTTGTGAGTAGGCATGTACGGTGTTACATTTAACAATAACTTGCTCAATAATTGTCAATCGCACTCTAAACATTGATAATCTCGTAATTGTAGAGGTTACAGGCAAGATAACATGTCTGTTACATCCGAGTGGGAAGATATCTTTCTATTTTGAGGACGTAAGTTGCACAATTTAATGGATATATAATTTTGTTTCAAGTAATTCAGATTATTCTACTATGTCACTTTAATCGATACTGTCGAATGTATCAAGTCACACGGAACACAATGGAAAGCGATAAATATATTGTAGTGTGCAAACAGACTATTTGACACTATCGTTAATCCTGTAATGACACACTTTATTTAAACACTTGTTGGAAACAGAGAATAATTAGCGGTGAAGTGCCATCAGAACAAACAATGATGTCTTCGTGCCAAATAGTAAAAAACGGTATATGTTAGATTACTGTACGGAAAGAGTAGTATTTTGTCAAGCTACATCTTGTCATCGGGAGATCGGTTGTTCAGAACGTTCTTAGTCAAATATCTTAAGCACAGCACCCTTTTAGTTATTCACAATCACATTTCACTAAAACTGTCGTAGATATTCATCTCACAGTGCGTCGTCACATTCCATGATACATAGTGAGTTCACAAAGCTTGACTGAGGTCGACATATGTACTAATTCAGATTATTAATGTAGACTGTATGGAATACAATATTAAGGAAAGTCAAAATATTAGTATTCCTAATATAAGTGTGATTTCACATCTCTGGATAAGATAATCTTAATGATTACACATTAATTCAATAATTAATTGCTTTTGTTATAAGAGGTTGTATGTTAACAGATCTTCACTTGGATTTTAAATGCGTTTTTCAGATTCCTACGATAAATAATGTACATTTTCTGGGATCGAATATCATCGGTAAATTTCAGTGTGAAACAAGTAAGAAACATTTAAACGAATGCAGTTTACATTTTGATGTACGGTGACATATATTTTCTATCATCCGTATAATGAGACTCACTTAACTAGATATCTCGATTAAAACAACGAAGTTGTATGAATATCAATTGCAAAAGTGTGGATGGCTATTCATAAACGTCTCTTTTTTATGATTGCCGATTGACTGATCGAGATAGGGATATGTGAACGACGGTATTATTCAGACAATCCATCCACTGATTTATTCACGTTTTAGTTTCTTATTTTGATCACTCCTCTTAAGAAGCAAACTTGTTTTACTTATAATAGAAATCAAAATTTCAAGTGTCTTTTTCTCTTCATTTTGTCACAAGCTGAAACAGAACATGAAATATCTGTTCCTGTAAAATGGATCAATAATGGCACGTTAGTGGAGTATGAAGGGATCGGAAGTATGTCATACCTTAGTTAATTAACACTAACTATTTTAACACTTGAATGCAATGATTTTGCTTCAACGAAATGAGAATTCCATTTGCATTTTTATTCAGCTGTTATATAATATCGAGGAATCCGTTTCAAATGACGTTTCACTTACCAATAATAACTACACATTGATTCATAGTTAGATATTGAAAATGATTAGGGACCCATTTCGAAATAATCACGAAATCTACACTTTCCTTAAGCACATAGTCACAAAACGATAGGTGAGACGATATTAGTTTCGAAAATGATTACGTTTCTGTTAGTAGATTGTGCATTGACAAGAAAGCGTCCCTTTTTTATTTCGATACATGTGATTTCGAATTTTCCCGAAGCAGTGAAATTGCTGAAACATTCAGCGTTACTATAGGTTCCTTAAAAACGGTTACTTAATTTCCGAAATCTCTTCTTTTTCATACATGTCTGATAAATTGAGGCTTTAAAAAAGTCACATTTCAAAATTATAATCTATCATAGTCAGTTCCAGAATTAATTTCACAGTATGAAAATGCATTGTTTCTCATTAATATGTACATTGGGTAACTACAATTAATTTTCAGTTCATCATAAGGTAGATTATTAAAAATAATATTTTGACAACTAAGAGAAACAATTCATGATCTAACGATCTGATTGTCTTCAATATTCATCGAATGAAATATTACTTTTATCATTGAGAAATTTCATTGATCCAACTAGTCTGATGCATAAACTGACATCACGCAGATCAGAAAGCAGACACATACTTCGACATTTCCATCATAATAGGTCGACTGAAATCTTTTCAACAAAAAGTTGTTGATGGTTGGGAAAACATTGTCACATATCTTTTGTTGTTCAACTGAATTAACATAATTGAAAATGAATTATCGTTATAGGAACAACTGACTTTCCTGTCATGATTTCAACTATAATACCGATATCATGAAAAAAACTGTACAATCATAAAGAAGTCAATTCAGTACGCTTACGGAGACCGGTGACAGCATTGTGTGTACATGTGTGAATGTAAGCAGTTATTGGAATCCATAAAATCCGCTTGTCAAAGTCCATCGTTCACACTTGACATCAAAAGTAGTTTCATTGAATTCAAAAAGGCTGTCGTGAAATGTGGACCGAATATTGCATTATCCGTCGTGGTGACAATATTTTAGTGAATGTAATGGTTACTTAACCCTGAAATCATCACATAATTGAGTTATAGTCACGTTTTTTAATTCTCTTTTCCTCCGTTTAATGACTTGAAATGAAATCATCTTATTTTTTTTACAGAAATTTGTGCAAAATACAACACGACTGAAGCATGTCAAAACGCAACAACATCGGATATGACATGTGTTTGGTGTGAAAAAGCTAACATATGCATCAAAAGTAATGATCAGAATACTCATCAGCTTAAATTAAATGATTGTCGTGTTAAGGTTAGTACTTATCAAACTTGACAGGTTGTTTTCAATATCAGCACAATCCATATTTCGTGTAAGTGAATTTACTCAGAAGAACATTTTAGTGCTACCAATAAGAACTGATTTATATTCTTCTCTCAGTGAGTAAATTAAAGCTTTGTATACGTTGACGATGTCTAATGAGATATGAGTACGGAGCTTTCTTAACACGGAAATGGTAAATATTGGATCTAAGCGTTGCTGAACACTACTTCTCGAAAACATAGTAATAACTTTTCAGCTCATTGGAAATGTGGTTATTTCAGAAATACAATATGAAAGCATATATCTATATAGATGGTTACAAAATACCGATAAAACCTGTTCGAGTGTTATAATAATTAGTGAGAGTTTGTAGACCAGCATTGCTGAAGTGTAGAACAAGTATTTCTCATTCTCCGTTGAAAAATATGTGACCTGAATGGACTGCCTCAATAAAGCTGTCAATTATAAATTCAAGACTTATATTCGGATTGGAAATGGATGTGACCTTAGGAATGCAAATTTTGTCACACGAATGTGTCACCAGTTAGTTGTAGTATAGTGTGTACTTACCACACTGATCGTCCAGTAGGTAGTAGACGTTCTAAATGATTGTACAAATGCAGAATTTTCAACTATTTGTTGAATACTCTACTACCATCTTTACTGACAAGAGTGTATAATGATTAATGCATTAATTTAATTAGATATGACGTTTAGTGATGAATAATACTGTTTTGTTCATTCAGAAGGGCCCGGATGTTAGCGATTTGAGCACATCAACACCAATCAAGCACATCGAAACATCTATGTGGATCACCGAAGTTCAGGTTGGAAAAAATCTCAAGAAAACTACCGAAGCAACCAAACAATACTCGGTAAATATTTGATGTTTAGTAATAAATGCTACTGTTTTGTTTCTCTTCAGAATATGACTACCCAAATAACCAAAGTTAGCAAACAGAACAAACTACTTCAGCACTTA